>JAVJIF010001274.1:0-229395 GCA_038442645.1 Agave tequilana
GACCGACAGTATCGCGACCTTTAACTACCAAAGCGTTATAAATATTAGGCATCTTGCCCGGGGGAAAAACAACATCCAGTACTGGGCCAATAATTTGAGCGATACGCCCTAGGTTTTTTTCTTCAAGTGTGGAAACCGCAGGACCAGAAGTAGTAGGATTTATTTTCATAATAAAGTGAAATATGTCGAAATTTTTTTTGATTGGAATTGGAATAGTACATAGTACCGAATCGAAAATAAATGTCCGATAGCAAGTTGATCGGTTAATTCAATAAGAAATAAATGGGAATTAGCGCTCGATTTAGTTAGTACCACCCAACCGAATCAAATTCAATCGTTTACTCATTTAATGAGTCAATTTCAAGTTCAACCAATTCTTTTTTCAAAAGATCAAGTAGATGAATAAGAATTGTGAGTAAGTGAAGCATGTTTCATTTCTCTATCATTATAGAAAATACTATCTAGAATAGATTAAATTCTATTAGCTATGGAATTCTAACTCGAACTCGATTTAGAATTTTATTCGTTATTTCGATCTCATTGGCTGCTGTTCTTTATTTTCTTTTATATATAGTGCCTATTTTTGTTTTATACCTTTCCCTTTCATGGATAAATTATGCCTATTTTTACATCTAGGATTTACATATACAACATATACCACTGTCAAGGGGGATTTTTCTTAGTATTTAGGTTTTTAGATTCAAAATAAGAAGTGGCTTAAATCAATTATAAATTGAAAACGAGGATTGGGTTGCGCCATATATATCAAAGAGTATACAATAATGATGTATTTGGTGAATCAAATGCATGGTCTAATAACGAACTTAATTCGTTGATAATATTAGTTGCATTTTTTTGAAAGATTTTTGTCAAGGGTTTCATTCACGCCTAATCCATATCGAGTAGACCTGTTGTTGTGAGAATTCTTAATTCATGAGTTGTAGGGAGTGACTTATGTCACCACAAACAGAGACTAAAGCAAGTGTTGGATTTAAGCTGGTGTTAAAGATTAAAGATTGACTTATTATACTCCTGATTACGAAACCAAAGATACTGATATCTTGGCAGCATTCCGAGTAACTCCTCAACCTGGGGTTCCCCCTGAAGAGGCAGGGGCTGTGGAATCTTCTACTGGTACATGGACAACTGTGTGGACTGATGGACTTACCAGTCTTGATCGTTAGAAAGGACGATGCTACCACATTGAGGCCGTTGTTGGGGAAGAAAATCAATACATTGCTTATGTAGCTTATCCTTTAGACCTTTTTGAAGAAGGTTCTGTTACTAACATGTTTACTTCCATTGTAGGTAATGTATTTGGTTTCAAAGCCCTACGAGCTCTACGTCTGGAGGATCTGCGAATTCCCCCTGCTTATTCCAAAACTTTCCAAGGCCGCCTCACGGCATCCAAGTTGAAAGAGATAAATTGAACAAATATGGTCGTCCCCTATTGGGATGTACTATTAAACCAAAATTGGGATTATCCGCAAAAAACTACGGTAGAGCGGTTTATGAATGCCTACGCGGTGGGCTTGATTTTATCAAGGATGATGAAAACGTGAACTCACAGCCTTTTATGCGCTGGAGAGACCGTTTCTTATTTTGTGCTGAAGCAATTTATAAAGCACAAGCCGAAACAGGCGATATCAAAGGACATTACTTGAATGCAACTGCAGGTACATGTGAAAAAAATGATCAAAAAGGCCGTATTTGCCAGAGAATTGGGAGTTCCTATCGTAATGCATGACTACTTAACTGGGGGATTCACTGCAAATACTAGTTTGGCTCATTATTGCGCGCGACAACGGTTACTTCTTCATATCCACCGCGCAATGCATGCAGTTATTGATAGACAGAAAAATCATGGTATGCATTTTCGTGTACTAGCTAAAGCATTACGTATGTCTGGTGGAGATCATATTCACGCTGGTACAGTAGTAGGTAAACTGGAAGGGGAACGTGAGATGACTTTAGGTTTTGTTGATTTATTACGTGATGATTTTATTGAAAAAGACCGAAGTCGCGGTATTTTTTTCACTCAAGATTGGGTTTCTATGCCAGGTGTTATTCCTGTGGCTTCAGAGGGTATTCATGTTTGGCATATGCCTGCCCTGACCGAAATCTTTGGAGATGATTCCGTACTACAGTTCGGTGGAGGAACTTTAGGACACCCTTGGGGAAATGCACCTGGTGCGGTCGCTAATAGGGTAGCTTTAGAAGCATGTGTACAAGCTCGTAATGAGGGACGCGATCTTGCTCGCGAAGGTAATGAGATTATCCGCGAAGCTTGCAAATGGAGCCCTGAACTAGCCGCTGCTTGTGAAATATGGAAAGAGATCAAATTCGAATTCGAACCAGTAGATAAGATAGATAAACAGAAAGCATAAGAACTAAGCGCGCATAATTCAGTAATTTCTGTTTGTTCTCCTAATTGATTGCAATTAAACTCGGCTCAATCCTTTTCCTAAAATAAAAAGGATTGAGCTGAATAAAGAATGAACATCATATACTATGTATTTGCATAGATCTTTCATATGTACGGATTTCTATATACAAGATCTAAATACAAGAAAAAATCGAAGACTAAACAACTTAATACTTTTGTTGTTTATTGTTGGATCCATAGGATTAATTATGGATCCTTGGGCTTGGTGGATCGTTTTCTATCCCGTAGTTTCAGGCCATAGATCAAGCCAAAGGGGGGGCCCCTATACTATACTCACCCTGTATATTGTCTTTTTCGTTTCATATTGCAATAGAAACTTATTATTTGATTATATAATACGAGATTATACGAGAATGAATTCTTCATTTCTAGTATAGGAAGAAACAACTATTTTTGATGAGAATTTTTTTTGTACATGACACGAGAGAAACCTGTCTTTATATTTCTAATTGAGAAAAGATTCTATCATAATATATATATATATATATATAATATATATATATATATATATATATATATAATATATATATTGAAGTGATACGCCAGATCCCCCCAAAAGATAATTATTTCTTTCAATACTCACTCGTTATTAGTTAACAATTCCAATGATCGGATCATATGCTTAATTCTGATAGGAAATACAATAGTAAAATGATTATTCATCGAATGACTATTCATCTATAATATTTTCATCAAATAAGGGGACAGGAAGACTCTATGAAAAAATGGTGGTTCAATTCGATGTGTCTAAGGATAAGGAGAAGTTAGAACATAAATGTGGGCTAAGTAAATCAATGGATAGTCTTAATGCTGTTGGACATACTGGTGGAAGTGAGGAGCCTCTTCTAAATGATACGGAGAAAAACATTCCTAGTTGGAGTGATAATAGTAGTTATAGTTTCAGTAATGTTGATTATTTATTTGATATCAGGGATATTTGGAGTTTGATCTTTGACAACACTTTTTTAGTTAGGGATGGTAATGGTGACAGTTATTCTGTATATTTTGATATTGAAAATCAGATTTTTGAGATGACAATAATAGTTTTTTCTGAGTGCACTAGAAAGTTTTTTTCCAGTTATTTGAATAGTAGGTCTAAGAGTAACAATCAACTATTATCATTACATGTATGATACTCAATCTAGTTGGAATAATTATTATAGTTGCATTGATAGTTATCTTCATTTGAAGTCAGTATTCATAGTTACATTTTTGGTGGTACCGACAATTACAGTGACAGTTACATTTCTAGTTTCATTTGTACTGAAGGCGTAAGCGGAAGTGAAAGTAGGAATTCTAGTATAAAAACTGGTGGTAACAGCCGTGATTTCAATATAAGAGGAAAATCTAATGATTTTGATATAAATGAAAAATACAGAAATTTATGGGTTCAATGCGAAAATTGTTATGGATTAAATTATAAAAAAAATTAGGTCAAAAATGCATATTTGTGAACAGTGTGGATATCATTTGAAAATGAGTAGTTCAGATAGAATCGAACTTTTGATTGATCTGGGCACTTGGGATCCTATGGATGAAGATATGGTCTCCACGGACCCCATTGAATTTCATTCCGAGGAGGAACCTTATAGAGATCGTATCGATTCTTATCAAAGAAGGACAGGTTTAACTGAAGCTGTTCAAACAGGCATAGGTCAACTAAATAGTATTCCCATAGCAATTGGGGTTATGGATTTTCAATTCCTGGGGGGTAGTATGGGATCCGTAGTAGGAGAGAAAATCACCCGTTTGATCGAGTATGCTACTAATCGATCTCTACCTGTCATTATTGTGTGTGCTTCTGGAGGAGCACGCATGCAAGAAGGAAGTTTGAGCTTGATACAAATGGCTAAAATATCTTCTACTTCATATAATTATCAATCAAATAAAAAGTTATTCTATGTATCAATTCTTACATCCTACAAAGGTGGAGTAACCGCCAGTTTTGGTATGTTGGGAGATGTTATTATTGCGGAACCCAATGCCTACATTGCTTTTGCGGGTAAAAGAGTGATTGAGCAAACATTGAATAAAACAGTACCTGACGGTTCACAAGCGGCTGAGTATTTATTCCATAAGGGCTTATTCGACCCAATCGTACCACGTAATCTTTTAAAAGGTGTTCTGAGTGAGTTATTTCAGCTCCATGGTTTCTTTCCTTTGAATAAAAATTCCAAAAAAAAATATCGAAATAAAATGAAAATAAATATAGAATAGAAGCGATTTCTATGTCTACTATGTCCACCAAGAACTCCCATTTTTTACTACGAATCCTTTTTTGTTGGATTGAATTAGTTTAGTTAGAGTCGCGAACTTATATTATAATAAACTCTTTAATTAAATAAAACTTTCTATTTTATTAGAAAGATAGATAGAAAGAATATAAGGATGGGAGAATAATGAAATTTCTTAAAGCGGAATATCATACATATTCGTGTAGAAAGATGAATAGGTACACTTCATTTAGTTCTCATTCCTTGCACTTATTAACTACTAATATTATTTATAATATATTATTTATAATAGTTTATAATAGATATACTTATCATAAGATATCTTTATAATAGGTACAAATATTAAATCGAGGTACCCATTCTATGACAGATCTTAACTTACCCTCTATTTTTGTCCCTTTAGTGGGTCTAGTATTTCCGGCGATTGCAATGGCTTCTTATTTCTTCATGTCCAAAAAAATAAGATTGTCTAGATCCGACGGGACCAAATTTCATCAATTTATTTCAACACGGAATCATAATACAGATATTTATTTGGTACCGAAAATTGTTTAGTGTAATATGGTACGATATGTGGCTTTTTCCGAACACAAATGAAAGAACTGTTATGCATGCGAATGCATGATATCCGCATAAATGCAGTTATATGCGGGCATATCCGGTTAAAAAGGCTCAGCGAATATTTTTATAATAGAAAGTCAATGTATCTAACCAATTACTCCTAATGGTTCATATCAGAATAGTGCTAGTTGATGAAAGTTACTTCGGCATCAAGAAGAAAAGTAAAGTCAAATTTTTCTCAATTCCAATCGAATGCAACGGGATCTAGTATAGTATGAACTGGCGATCAGAACATATATGGATAGAACTTATAACAGGGTCTCGAAAAGCAAGTAATTTTTGCTGGGCCTGTATCCTTTTTTAGGTTCATTAGGATTCTTAGTGGTTGGCACTTCCAGTCTTGGTAGGAATCTGATACCCGGATTTCCATCTCAGCAAATCGTTTTTTTTCCACAAGGGATCGTGATGTCTTTCTATGGGATCGCGGGTCTATTCATTAGTTCCTATTGTGGTGCACAATTTCATGGAATGTCGGTAGTGGTTATGACCGATTTGATAGAAAAGAAGGAATAATGTGTATTTTTCGTTGGGGATTCCCCGGAATAAATTGTCGCATCTTCCTTCGTTTCTTTATGAAAGATATCCAATCAATCAGAATGGAGGTTAAAGAGGGTCTTTTTCCTCGTCGTATTCTTTATATGGAAATCAGAGGCCAAGGAACCATTCCCTGACTCGTACTGATGAGAATTTGACTCCACGAGAAATTGAGCAAAAAGCGGCGGAATTGGCCTATTTCTTGCGCGTACCAATTGAAGTATTTGAAATGAACCGAACGAAGAATGAATGTTTTCTCCGCATAATGGAAGGAGCTTGCTAATTTCCTTTTTAATACAATTGAAGTTTCCTCAGAATATTCATTCGAGCAAAACATGTTAGATTCTGTTTCCTCGGTCCGTTGGCACAACAATCCGCATAGAATAAAACAAAAGTAGGAGAACGTATATGGAACAACTATAATAAATATAATAAACAATAAGAAGAAATTTTTTCTATACCAAAACCGTTTTGTATGCGTATAGGGCCCAACTCAATTCTTTTATACTAGTAAAAAGTCTAATGAGTCTAATCTAAGTATGAATTCATCAAATATCCGAATATGTATTTCGTAATACAGAATTCATCTTTTTAGGTTAGGCCTCAGATTTTGAATTGATACCGTATTCCTGTGCTATGGTTAGACGGTACAACATTTCGAAAAAATAATGGAATTGATCCGGGAGGGTTTTTCGTCTTGAAATCCGAATAATATTCGTTACTTCGAGTAGGTTTTTCTAGTATTTATCGAAAGGAACAAATGAAGATGAAATTCGTTCGAATTTGCCCAATCGAGATATCCCGAAATCCTAAACTAAATATAATATATAATATATACTTAATATATATATTATTATATTATTTATTATTTTTATTTCATAAATTTTATTTTTTCATCCGAAAAGGGGCCCTTATTCTATTTCTATATTCCTTCTAGATCTAAGGACTAAATTATTATACAAAAATAGGAATAGAATAGATCCATAGGTTCGATACCTTGTTATAGGACTCGCGCTTTAGAGAAATATCAGATCAGATAGAGTTGACAAATGAAGCAGTTCATTACCAATTCACAAATAAAAAATGAAAAAAAAGAAAGCATTGACTTCCCTCCTATATCTTGCATCTATAGTATTTTTGCCCTGGTGGGTCTCTCTCTCATTTCAAAAAAGTCTGGAACCTTGGATTATTAATTGGTGGAATACTAGGCAATCCGAAACTTTTTTGAATGATATTCAAGAGAAAAATGTTCTAGAAAAATTCCTAGAATTAGAAGAACTCTTCTTGTTGGACGAAATGATAAAAGAATACCCGGAGACACATATACAAAAGTTTCGTATAGGAATACACAAGGAAACGATACAATTGGTCAAAACACACAATGAATATCATCTCCATATCATTTTGCATTTTTCGACAAATATAATCTGTTTCGCTATTCTAAGTGGTTATTTTATTCTGGGTAATGAAAAGCTTGTCATTCTTAATTCTTGGGTTCAGGAATTCTTCTATAACTTAAGTGACACAATAAAAGTTTTTTCGATTCTTTTAGTTACTGATTTATGGATCGGATTTCACTCGACCCACGGTTGGGAACTAATGATTGGTTTGATCTACAATGATTTTGGATTGGCTCATAACGATCAAATTATATCTGGTTGTTTCCACTTTTCCAGTTATTCTAGATACAATTGTGAAATATTGGATCTTCCGTTTTTTAAATCGCGTATCTCCTTCGCTCGTAGTCATTTATCATTCAATGAATGAATGAAGAACTTATTTGATCTCCTGATATCAATCAAAATTTTTCTTCGCGTATAAAGAAAGCATTTTACTTATTTTCTTTATACTTCTACCTCTTTAAGGTATTCGTCCTATTTAGTAGAATTATTTCGGTACGATGGCAGACTCGCGGATAGGGAACTATACTAGTCACCTATCTAATTTATTGTAGAAATTCCTGGATCAATGATTGGATCATGCAAAATAGAAATACTTTTTCTTGGGTAAAGGAACAGATGACTCGATCTTTTCTGTATCGATCATGATATATGTAATAACTCGAACATCTATTTCAAATGCGTATCCCATTTTTGCGCAGCAAGGTTATGAAAATCCACGAGAAGCAACTGGGCGAATTGTATGCGCCAATTGCCATTTAGCTAATAAGCCTGTGGATATTGAAGTTCCGCAAGCTGTACTTCCTGATACTGTATTTGAAGCAGTTGTTCGAATGCCTTATGATAAGCAACTGAAACAAGTTCTTGCTAATGGTAAAAAGGGGGCTTTGAATGTGGGGGGCTGTTCTTATTTTACCCGAGGGGTTCGAATTAGCCCCTCCTGATCGTATTTCTCCCAAGGTGAAAGAAAAGATAGGAAATCTGTCTTTTCAGAGTTATCGTCCCAATAAAAGAAATATTCTTGTGATAGGTCCTGTTCCAGGTCAGAAATATAGTGAAATCGTCTTTCCCATTCTTTCCCCCGACCCTGCTACGAAGAAAGATGTTCACTTCTTAAAATATCCCATATATGTAGGAGGGAACGGGGGGAAGGGGTCAGATTTATCCTGATGGGAGCAAGAGTAACAATACGGTCTATAATGCTACATCCGCAGGTATAGTAAGCAGAATAGTACGTAAAGAAAAAGGAGGATATGAAATAACCATAGTTGATGCATTGGATGGACACCAAGTGGTTGATATTTTAAGAAGTGAATCCATCAAGCTTGATCAACCATTAACAAGCAATCCTAATGTAGGGGGGTTTGGTCAGGGAGATGCAGAAATAGTGCTTCAAGATCCATTACGCGTCCAAGGCCTTTTGTTCTTCTTGGCATCTGTTATTTTGGCACAAAATTTTTTGGTTCTTAAAAAGAAACAGTTTGAAAAGGTTCACTTATTCGAAATGAATTTCTAGATCCAGAGATTCCTTACCATCAAGTGGTAAAAAGCGCGGAATTCTTGTCAATCAATACAATTAAATATGTATGATCAAAAAATTCTGTAAATACCTCTGCTTGCTTTGTTTATACTGCTTTTTCGGGATGTATGGAATTCATTACTTCTATCCATTCCTAGCACTAGACAATAGGCATATAAAAACAAAGGAAGATGATACAAGACAAGGACGGGATAAATGAAAGGAACAGATACTTCTAGGAGGGATTATAAGTCTTTCTCATCTTCCATTCGACACAAGAAAAGGACTTTATACCCTCTCTTGTGTCGTTTTGTATCGAAATAATAATGATTTTTATCTTGTTCGTCAAAGATTACTATTTCTTCTTTTCCGGGTCTATCGAAATTCCTTTGTTTAGATTCATAAGAAGTAGTAGACAAAAAAAGGGTTAGGGGGGATAATTCATTGAGCAAATGAAACTTTTTCTATTATTTTAATTAAATTCAACTTAATAACTATAACTTATTTATATTTATAAAATAAATTTGAAAATAAAAGAAAATTTCTTCAAACAAAAAAATTTTGACTTTGACTCTTTTGGTTGAAAAGCGGATTAAATTTGATTTTTACGCATATCCAAATTCTTATTTTTTATTTCATCACATTTTTTTTTATCTTTTTATAGAGTAAGGTTTTATTAGTTTAGTATAGAAATGATTTGCAGGATGTCTCATCCGTTTAAATACGTAACATACAAATTGGAAAGTTATCCAGTCAACATAATAAAAATATTATATTTGTAGAAATGACAAAAAGGATCTTTTTCTCTGATTTTTCAAACCACTCTATTCCTTCTTTCTTATGATGTTTTGAACAATGGAATTGAATCAATTTTTATTGATTGATTTATAGCTCTGTCGTTCCTCCATAATATTCACTTTTACGAAGCAACAAGAAAGAAGGAATCAATCTATTTTCTGGATAATCCATATTATATGGAATAGATCAAAGCCTCGCCTCGCTCTAAGAGTAAGAGAGTAAGAACTTAGCGGTATCTTACCGCTGAGTTCTTACTTTTCATGTCTACAGTCTGGTTCATCTAATTACTACAGAGATGAAACCAACCCCGGAATATGAACCGTAAAAGAAAATACCTATTAAACCGATCACAGGAATACCAGTTACAGTACCTATCAGCCAAAGAGGAATCCTTCCAGTAGTATCGGCCATTTCCCCACTTTCCTCCACATTTCATCAAGTGGTCGTGCTATAGAAAAAAACAGTCATGGATAATTATGAGGATGATATCCTTCCGAATGGGATAAGAGAATTCCTACTACTCTATTTCTTTCTCTCAATTGAAGAAATAATTGGAAAATAAAACAGCAAGTACAAAAATGAGTAATAAACCCCAGTATAAACTGGTACGATTCAATTCAACATTTTGTTCATTCGGGTTTGATTGTGTCATAGTTCTATAATTCGAATTAGGTTATCGTTGGATGAACTGCATTGCTGATATTGACCCCAAAAAGAAACGGTAGGTACAGCTAGTCGTGAACAGCTAACCATCGCACTGTAAAATCGGATAGGTTCGATCTATGGTCATTGGTGGCCTCCTAAAAGGATCTACTAAATTCATTGAGTTGTTCCAAAGAATCAAAACGGCCGGTTATTAATGGAATCCCCTGTCGGCTCTCTGTGAAATACTCGTTTGGCCGAGGACTTCCGAATACATCGTAAGCTAAACCTGTACTGACGAATAACCAACCCGCAATGAATAGGGAAGGTATAGTAATGCTATGAATGACCCAGTATCGAATACTGGTAATAATATCAGCAAAAGAACTTCTCCCGTGCTTCCAGACATGCTGAGCTCCAAAAATTCTTGAACATTCAAAAAAGGGAATCGATTCTGCGAAAGATGGGATCGGTAAATGGGAAAACCACTGATATTTCATCTTTGTGAGATCGTCAATTTTATACCAAAGGTGTATTTAGAGTATACCGAATCAGTATAGCTATCCTTCCTCTGGCGCAGTAACGCAGTCTCGATCAGTATCAAAATGAAATACTACATAATTTCTTTCTTCTTTTTTGTTCCTTGTCTATGCATAATTGTATGTTATTCAATAGATTAATAGAAAATTCCTCAAATTCTTTATAAGGTTTCCATTATTGACTTCGTAATAGAAAGTAAAGATCTTGGGAAAGTGTGAATCAATGGGTTCTAATAATTCCTGAAAGTGAAAGTATTGTCTTCACGCAATTCAATTATATGTAAAATATATAAACCATTTTTGGTTCAAAATTTTTTTGTTCGAATACTTTCATTTATTTCAAGTAATTGATTGGCCGTACAAAAAATATACTATAATAGATAAAGCAGATAGTAGAAAGAAAGAGAACATAGTTGCAACAATCAAATCAATATTCGCGATGCAACCATTGTTACATTAGATCCAAACAAAGGGTTTCTTGACCGAACTACAAGATGGAACTCCTTGATATGGAAAAACAGAATAGAATATAGAATAGAACCTAAAAGGATAAAAGGGAAGTTGCTCTTCTTCGAATCGAGTTAGACTCGAAATCAAAAATGAAAATAAAGGTTTTTCGATGGATCGTGGGACATTTTTTTTCTTCTGATTTGAGATATTATGGGCAATTAACCATAGTTATATGTTTCTTTCTTTCTTTCTTTTCTTTCCTTCTCTATTCTTTCTTCTTTCTTTCTTCTCTCTTTCCTTTCCCTAAATAAACCCACTTTTCTCACATCCCTAAAATACCAATCTCCTCGTTCCCAAATTACTTTCCCATATTTACAACCATACCCCTCCCTTTTAATTCCTATTCCTTTTCTAAAAATACCCTATTTTCTCTCTCTCTCCTTCTACAACTTTCTCTCTCTTCTCTCTCCCCTCTCTCATTCCCTCTCTAGTAATTATATAAATATTTATAGTTATATATTTTAATATATATTTATGGGCTAGTGGCTTGCTCGCACAAGTTCGCGGATTTCTCGGATATTAATCGGTATTTCATCCCGGTTTCAGGCGAGTGTCTTGTATTAAACTTAAAAAATAACTACACTTGACTTATAACATGATATTGATATGTGGACCTCATTATTACCGTAACATGCCTAACACTTGCTGATGTAATATTTAGTACATGATTTCTTACTATACAAGCTTATAGATGGTATTGTACTTGGTATTTACCCCACACTTGACATGTTATACTTGATGCATGATTTATGGCACCGGCACTTGATATATTATATTGATACCCGATTCACAGCACTTTATATCTGACACTGGCACTTGATATGTATATTTGATACCTGATCCATGGCACTTAATATTAGACACCGGTACTTGATATATGTCATACTTGTCACCTGATCCTGACCCCCGGTATATGACACATGCTAACCCTTATTTGACATTCTTTCATATGGTACAAGTACATTGACTTGACATCGTGACCCTTGACGGACACTATCACCCCTGATACCTGTATTATATGGCATATTCATGACTATCACTTTTACGGGGACTTGGCATGATTATTATACTATTACCAGATATTTGGTACTTCTGAACTCCTGAACTCCTGTATACTTGAACCCCTAAAATATGGAGGGCTCCTGACATTACTCTTGATATTATACTCCTGTTGACCCCCGTAATAGGATAACCATGAATATTAGACTTTTGTGAATACCCTGTGGACATTACTATTTGAGACTCTGTATATATTTAAACAACTTACATCGGGACGGCGAAAATTGATGGGTATCGATATAGCTCCTATGTTTATGGTGGCCATACATATGTTGTACAACTAATTCCTTTTTGATTCGACCTCGAGGCCACCAGGCGCTTTCGAGGGGTGTACTGGCACCCCTACCCCCTTGTCTGCCTGCCGGGTGTGCTATAATCCCTTGGGAACGGTGACACTCTATTTCTGTTCGGGTGTATGCTAAGACCTTCGGGCATATAGTAAGTCCCGGTACCTAGCGGTACGTTTCGGCTCAGTACCGGATACTCCTGAACCGTTGTCCCTGGCATGCACAGGACCCATTCTAAACATGGTTCGTCGTTCCCCATCAATTTTCAATAACCAACCTCGCTCAACTTGTATGCAGAGGTATATGGTACGGGCCATATACCGAAACATACAAATTGAACGAGTCTTAATAATAACTTGATAATTGACTTCATGAATTTTATTGTCATCTCCATATTTACCATTTATTGTTATTATTCCACGCTTGCTGATTTAATTACATGACATTTGACTTGCTACACTTGCTTTTATTTCATGCCACATAAATTCTAATGTCATTTCCATATTTCACTATTTATTACGGTTATTTCATGCTTGTTGATTTGGGTACATTACACTTGACCTAATGCACTTGCTTTTATTTATACTTACCACTTGGGTTCTTGCACTCGCTGGGTTACCCACTAACAACCCTGAATTTGCATGTCCAGATTTAGCAGCTTGGACTGAGGTGGACCCATCAGCTGAGGACCAGGCTTTCTTCGAGGAGCAGGTGGATCAGCCGTAGCTTAATCCCGTCTTCCCCGCTCTAGATTCTCTCTTCCAGCTCGTGATCCTTATCTTTTGTACCTATACTGTCTACTTTTGTACTACCTGGTGATGTAATATTCAGGTAATATTATGTCACAATCTGTGATGACTGAGTACTTGTACTATTTTGTGTTGGAATGTATAACACCACGTATTTCCGTACTCTGATCCCTATATTATGTTGTATTGATGCTTAACGTACATACGTGATGGTACCATCGCCCTGCGTATGTACGTCGCAGTGGCATCCCCGTACCCGCTGGATCGGGGCGACCACACGTTCCCAGGGCAGATGGATAAGGAGCAAAGCTTTCAATGGTGCCTCCTGAAAATTACACCTAGACGGGGGTGAATAGTGTAAGGCTAATCAATTCAATATTCAATGCAAAATAAAAATTAGATGATGCAAATGATCACTCAAAGCAAGATTAGAAGCCGTATACCCCGTGAAGGGTTCTGAACTTCTTCCTCGTGATTCTTCTAGATAGGAGTTTGAGGTGCTCAATGCAATCTTTTTGTAATGAGTATAGATCGACAATGAATGAATGAATATAAAGTAGATAAGAGAGATAAGAAATCAATCGTAAACAAAGAGATTTATTTCGAGGTTCGAGCCACCGCTCTACGTCCCCGCCTTCACCACCGTGAAGGATTTACAATCCACTAGAACTTTTCACCAAAGGAATTATAACCACTATGGAGTACACAACTTCCCAACACACTCCTCTAATCCAGAGGTAGCGTAGTAACAATACAATAAGTACTGGGTGATCAAAAGACGACAAACTCTCTCTTGAAAACACTTCTTTACAAAACCCTAAAGACTAATATATAAGATTGAAGCTCAAGGTTTTGTAAGTGAAATTTAAAATAGAAGAGAGATTTTAAGAACCAAAACTTGAGGAAGACTTTTGAAAATAATAGCACAAAACTGAAAACAAAAAAAACTTTTTCACTTGAAATCCCAAAACTTTGATTTTTGAATTGGTTGTTGTAATGAACTCAACCCTAATGACCTCTTTACATAGGGTTTTAGAAGAGAAAATTTAAATATAGTTTTACCAGCATAAAAGAGGTAGAAATTGACCCTCTAATACAACTTACCATATTTTTTTAATTTAAACATGTTTTAAAACAACCTATTAAAAAATAGTCGTTTCTGTTAAACTGGCAGACTGGCGGTCGACCGGCAGATTCAAAAAAATCTGACCGTTAGCCCTCCGGTCGACCGTGACAAACCGAGGCTAAACCTGCTTACAATCGGTCGACTGCCCGGTCGACCGGGAACATGCACAACGTGCACATCCCCAATTGCCAGAACTCGGTCGACCGTGCGGTCGACCGTTCTGGCCTGTAATAGGCATGGTCGACCACCGGGTCGACCGACCTTGGTCAAAATAGAATACCAGCCTAAAAACATTTTGAAAATATGTTATGTTTTGAAAAGATTTTTGTAAGGTTTTAAAATATAGAAAACTAAGTATAATGATTATAAAACAAAGTATATTTTATAAAGGTTTGATAATCAAAGCTAAAACATTCTTTTGAAAAAAAAGTGCAATTTATGTGTGTGTGTGTGTTTTGAGCTTCAAAAATATATACTAATCTTTAACAAAAATTATCTACAAGATGAGTCTACAAGCAGGCGTCTCTGAAACTTGATGTTGAGCAGTGATTGAGCTAGAGCCTAATATCTCATGCTTGAGAATTGAGCCATCAATACCTGTACCAACCTGAAATTCATTCTTGAACTTCTATTAGTACCAAATAGCTTTTATATGGTTTGTTATCATCAAAACACATAACCCGGAAATTGTAACATTTGGGCCAATAATTTTCCCTTTTTTGATGATGACAAAACATATAAGCTATAAAATAAAATATAAGAAGAAGGTAAAAGCTCTCCCTCAAATGATGCTCTATATTAAGTACAAAACATGAAACATATATGAAGATAAACATCAAAACAAACCCATACTTCCATACTTCTCCCCCTTTTTGTCATACATCAAAAATGGTAAACAACCATGAAAACTCATCAATCAATAATATAAACATTTAGTTCACCACATATAAAAGAAAATCTGTTAAAATCAAGTGGTTTAATAAAAATATCTACAAGTTGAAACTCAGTAGAAACATAATCAATTTTAATATCACCTTTCTCATAATGATCTCTAAGAAAGTAAAATCGAATCTCTATGTGCTTAGTTTTACTATGTTGATTTGCATTTTAGTCATATAAATAGTACTAGTATTATCACAAAATATTTTAACATGAACATAATGCAAATCATAATCAAGAAGAGTATGTTTCATCCAAAGGACTTGTTCACAACAAGCCCCAGCAGCAACATACTCCGCCTCGACGGTTGCGAGGGCTACAGAATTTGTTTCTTAGAAGACCATGAAACAAGACAATTTTCTAGAAACTGACATATTCCACTTGTACTCTTCCTATCCATTCTATAACCTGCATAGTCAGCATCTGAAAAACTTATCATTAAAAATTGCCCGATCTTCGGATACCATAGACCCATTATAATAATGCCCTTGAGGTATCGAATAATGCGTTTTACCGCAATCAAGTGAAACTCTTTAGGACAAGATTGGAATCTAGTACAAAGATATACACTAAACATAAATCTGGCCTACTAGCTGTTAAATACAACAAACTACCAATCATGCTTCTATAAGTTTTATGTATACACTTTTACCTTGTTCATCTTATCAAGTTTGGTTGTGGTAGCCATGGGAGCTTTGCTAGTCTTTGTCCCTTCAAGTCTGAATTTCTTGATGAGTTCCTTGTGTACTTGACTTATAAAGATCCCATCACTCCTTTGCTTGATTTGGAGTCCAAGGAAGTAGTTTAGCTCTCCCATCATAGACATTTCAAACTCATTCTGCATACATGATTCAAACTCTTTGCAAAGTATTTCGTTAGTAGATCCAAAAATTTATCATCAACATAAATTTGAACAATGAGAATGTCACTATCAACATGCTTAGTAAACAAAATAGTATCTACGTACTTTAACAAAACTATTTGAAAGAGAAAAGTTGAAAGTCTTTCATACCAAGCTCTAAGAGCTTGTTGTTTAAACCATACAAAGCATTATCTAGTTTGAAAATAAAATTTGGACGTATAGGATCAACAAACCCAGAAGGTTATTCAACCTATACTTCCTCTTCAATAAATCATTTAAAAATGCGCTTTTGACATCCATTTGAAAAAGTTTGAAATTTTTATAAGAAGCAAAAGCAAGTGTGATCCGTATAGCTTCGAGCCGTGCTACGGGTGCAAAAATTTTCTCAAAATCGATTCCTTCGATTTGGGTATAACCTTGGACCACTAATCTAGCTTTATTCCTACAACATTTACCGACTCATCCAACTTGTTCCTAAAAATCTATTTTGTACCAATCGTTGGTCTATCACGGGGTCTAGGAATGAGATGCCAAACTTGATTGCGCTCAAATGATTGAGCTCTTCTTGCATTGCAAGCAACCAATATGAGTCGCCCTCGGCTTCGAGAATGTTTTTGGGTTCAATATGGGAAATGAAAGCATAATGACCACACAAATCATGGAGTTTGGAGCGAGTAGACACCCCTTTGATACATCACCTATGATGAGATCTTTGGGATGACTTGTAGCATATCTCCAATCTTTTGAAAGTGGTTAAGATGGTTCCACTTCATCCTCTTGAACTTCACCATTAAGTTTTTGCTTGTCTTCTTGGGTGGGTGAGTCCTCCAAGAATACTTTCTCCATGTCTTCACCTAAAGTATCAATCTCTACAACATTCTTAGCAAAAGCATCAGATTCTTCAAAATTAACCTGCATAGATTCTTCAATTGTAAGAGAGGATTTATTGAATACTCTATAAGCGTTGCTAGTATTAGAATAACCAACAAAATAGCTTTAAAAGCCTTAGCATCAAATTTACCCAAGTTATCTTTGGTATTTGATTGGAACGAGAAATTGTATTGAAAATAGTTTAAGAGTTAGAAGGTCTTAGTCTCGTTTCAAGGTAACCGCGTAGCAAAGGCTAGACGGGTCGATCCACAGGGAAGGATGCGATAGAAGCGTTTCGGAACGATCTTCTCTTAATTTACTTGGAAAGAAAAAGAGGAGATTGATTAGATTTGATAAAGTTTAAGAAATATAGTTTACTAATCATCTACCACAACCCATGGTATTAGTCTCAAAGAATGATTATCATATTGAAAGAATAAACATCCATCCTAGGTTATTAATTGCTATTCAAGCAAAATGAATAATGTTGGAACCCTAACTAGTGTGCACTAATAAAGATTAGATAGTCGTTCATCCTAATTTCAAAGTATAGCATAAGAGAAGTTTTTACTTAAAATTATGCTATCAAAGTTTTTAAGTATGAACTTATGAAGAATCATTTAAAAAGTGTAAACTGAATTAAGAAAAACTAATCATCATTCATCTTCTTCAAGAAGACCATTTTAATCGTAGGGTTTCTAACAACAATAGAAATCATCAATTCACCTTTTAAACTAAATTAGGGTTGATCGAGAGATTAGCAAACTATAGATTGAATTTAGTTATTCATTTTTTATTTTATTTTCAATTTTTATGTTTAATACAAAAAATTGCATGAAAATGAAAAGAAAAAAATTATTAATCTAAGCAAAAAAAACTGAATTAAATAGCAAAGAAGAATGAGTAACCTTTTATTGGATGTCACTGACCAATTACAAAGCTCCTCTCCTTCTTCAAAATATTCTTCTTCAATAATAAAACGAAAATACAAGAAATTTCGGAAAGAGGAAAAATCTAAAGAAAAAACCCTAAGCTTCAGTCTCTGGATGCCCCCTTTCTGTTGCTCTGCAGGGGTATTTATAGGATATATAGGAGGTAGAGTCCTAGTACAATTCTTTCACGAAAACCCGTAACCAGTCTTATCCAAAGGGCCGCGGAAACGCGGTTATGGCCGCGTTTTCGCGACAATTGGCCACGCGCTTTTCTTGCGTGGCATCTCTGGTTCGTTCATCTGGGCGCCTCCTTTGCATTCTGCATTTGAATCTTCTATCTGAAAACTCGGGATAACTTGGGAAGCAAGTTATCACAAAGCTGAATTTATAAAAGGATTTGTTCTTTATCTTTAAGTTTCTCCCCTTTTATCTTTATCCTTATATTGCAAGCAACTAGGTTTAAGTAGAAGTCCATCTTATCCTTTTCCTCCTCCTTTTGGTAATTAGGAGTTCTATTTTATCCTTCCTCTCCTCCCTTAGATTTTAAAATCCAAATTTAGATTAGGTTAGATAAGGTAGAAACTTCTAAATTACTACAATTAATTTCCATGTGGGCTTGTGAGATTCTTGGCTTTTGAGCTTCACTTTGGCTTTATTTTGTTATTTTTTTAATTGCTCAAGGCCTGCACACATTAAACAATAAAACATTAGTAGCAGTGCTTAATAAAGAATAAATAAGAAAATATGATGGAAAATGTGATGATAAATATGCACTTTTGACTATCTATCACACTCCCACACTTATCTTTTTGCTCGTCCTCGAGTAAAAATAAAAAGAAAAGGAAAATAAATAAAACTAACATATCCTAACTCACTTTCATAGGAATCACGATTGCACTTAGCATGTGCAACAAGCCGTTAAACTCTAGGTTACCCTAGAGGACGAGTATTGTCTCGTGAGGGTTTCAGCGGATTACACCCACAAGATCCATAAAAAAAAAATGTTAGTGATTTAATTAATTTATTTATTTTATTATTTATTTATTTATTTTGAAAAAGGAAAGAAATATTTGAAATATATTTGAAGAAACTAAGTAATCTATAAGTTTTAGGATTACCATTTTTATTCATTCTTGAACTTAGTCTTTATATAACAATTTGTTATCAATTTTAGGTAAGGATTAAAATTGAATTTTTGTATAGTCTCTTTCGTTACGCTAAGTCATATGCATCCTTGTGAATCTTTACTACGGATTCTTTAACTTGGACTCCCATGCCTTTTTATTATTATTTTCTCTATTTTTTTAATATAATATGTATAACTCATCTAATTTTCTTTTGTATAAGTATCAAGGCTTCTTGAGGCCCTCATACCTAACTAATTGACTATTAGATGTGTTAATACATATATAGATAATATTTCTTGATTTTCTTTGGCTTTCTAATTCACCCATGTAGCGAGCCTAAGGTCGGTGGCTCCCAAATCGATTGGTTTTAGGGCACCAAGTGAGAAAACACCCCATAGACTTAAGGACTCAAGTGAATTAGGCCACAAAATCAAGGTCTTAATTTATAAAATCACCTTTAGACGTGAATACTTATGCTTCTTGAGGCACATGTATCCAGCTTAATTAGTAAGCTCTTTTATATTTTTTTTTCTTTATTTTATTCTTTACAAGGCACAAGAGTCTTTGTCTTAGAATCCTAGATGTGAAAGTGTATTAAGAATGCACATTTCATTAAGGTAAAAATCAAGACTATTAATTATTCAATTTTTCCTCCTATACTAAAAAAAAAACCAACAATTTATTTAATTTTGACCCAGTTTTTAGAAATTCTAATCATGATTTTCCTAATTCTTAAGATTAACTTGGATTTCTTTCAAAAGATAAGTCAAAATATTGTCTCCTTTTGCAACTATATATATATATATATATATATATATTATATATATATTAAGTTAATAACCTAAGGTTAGTGAGTTATGTTAAGCTCCTACAATTAGTCAATAATCTAAAAAAAATTATTTTTTTATTTTTTATATATATACCCTCCCTCACACTTATCTCATGCATTGTCCCTAATGTATGCATGTATGTATAATGTATGAAATGAACTGGCGAGAGGTAGAGTTACCGATACATTGGGTCAAAAGACCCATGGCTGCGTTTGCTTCCGGTACTGATTCTAAAATGGTTTTAGACGTTGACCATTTACCTTGAATACATTTCCATTTTTAGGGTCGTATATCTCTATAGCTTCATATGGAAACACAGTCCTAACAATGAAAGGCCCTGTCCCTCTTGATTTTAACTTTCCGGAAAGAGATGAAGTCTAGAGTTATAGAGTAAGACTTTTTGTCCTTGGACAAAAGTTTTTCTCGTGATGAACTTATTATGAAAAACCTTAACCCTATCTTTCATAATTTTCGCATTTCATATGCCTCGTTCCTTAACTCCTCAAGTTCAAAAATTTACAATTTTCGAAGTTCACCAGCCTTATCTAGATCAAAATTCAACTGCTTAATTTCCCATAAGGCTCGGTGCTCTATTTCGATAGGAAGGTGGCAAGCCTTTCTAAAAACTAATCTATAAGGAGACATTCCTAGAATCGTTTTAAAGGCGGTCCTGTATGCCCATAAGGCATCTACCAATTTGGTGGACCAGTCCTTCCTATTTTGATTCACAGTTTTCACCAGATAAGCTTAACTTGCCTATTTGAAACTTCTACCTGCCCACTGGTTTGAGGATGGTAAAGTGTAGATAACTTGTGCGTTATGGCATATTTTCACATAAGAGCTTTAAAAGTTCTATTGCAAAAATGTGTACCATTATCACTAATTATGGCACGAGGGGTTCCAAAGCGTGAAAAGATGTTTTCTTTCAAGATTTTGACAACAACTTTGTTGTCATTTGTCTTGCAGAGATGGCTTCGACCCATTTGGATACGTAATCTACAGCCAACAAGATGTATTGGTGCCCAAATGAATTAGGAAAGGGACCCATAAAATCAATGCCCCAAACATCAAAGAGTTCTACTTCTAAAATTGGATTTAGGGGCATCATATTATGTTTAGAAATTCTTCCTATCATTTGGCATCTTGAGCAAGTTTTTTAAAAGTCAAATGCGTCTTTAAACAAAGTAGGCCAATAGAAACCACTTTGTAGTACCTTTTCAGCAGTTTTGCGGGGACCGAAGTGTCCACCGCCAGCAAATTCGTGACAAAAGGCTAGAACGTTTCTAGTTTCCTCGTTGGGAACACATCTCCTAATTATTTGATCGCTATAATATTTGAAGAGGTAAGAGTCCTCCCATATGAAATACCGGACTTGAGACAAGAACCGGTATCTATCCTGTTTTGACCAACTAGATGGTATTTGGTTTGTGACTAAGTATTAAGTATGTCGGCAAACCATGGTTCCGTAGATATGGCTAGAAGTTGTTCATCAGGAAAATTATCGTTGATGGGTAGTTCGTCGGAAGGTGCGTTTGGCACACGAGAGAGATGGTCTGCGACGACGTTTTCGACACCCTTTTTATCTCGAATTTCGAGATCGAATTCTTAAAGGAGGAGGATCCAACGAATGAGTCGGGCCTTCGCATCCTTTTTGAGCATTAGATATCGAAGTGCAGAATGGTCGGTGAATATTGTGGTTTTGGTCCCAAGTAGGTGTGGGGCGGAATTTCTCCAAAGCGAACATTACTGCTAAGAATTCTTTCTCGGTTGTTGTATAGTTCACTTGGGCATCATTGAGTGTCCTACTTGAATAATAAATCACGTGTTGCTTGTTATCTTTGCGTTGTCCTGAGACAGCGCCTATCGCAAAATCTGAGGCATCACACATGATCTCAAAGGGTTTGGACCAGTCCGGAGGTGAGATGATAGGTGCAGAGATAAGTTTCAATTTTAGCTTCTCCCATGCGCTACTACACTTGTCGTCAAAGAAGAAGGGCACGTCTTTGGCTATAAGGTTTGTAAGGGGTCTAGCAATTTTGCTAAAATCCCTAATGAACCTACGGTAAAACCCGGCATGTCCTAAAAAAGAACGAAGGTCTTTCACGCATCGTGAAATTGGGAGCTTGGCTATGATCTCCACCTTAGCCTTATCCACTTTGATCCCTTTCCAAGATATCTTATGACCTAGGACAATCCCATGATGCACCATAAGTGGCACTTTTCCCAATTTAGGGTCAAGTTCTTTTCGGTGCACCTTTTTAGCACTAACTCTAAGTGATGTAGACATTGGTCAAACGAATTTCCATAGATAGAGAAGTCGTCCATGAAGATCTCCAAGAAGCGCTCGACCATGTCGGAGAAAAGGCTTAACATGCAATGTTAGAATATGGCGGGGGCATTGCATAGGCCGAAAGGCATTCGGTGATAGATAAACGTCCCAAATGGACATGTGAACGTTGAAAACAAAAGATTGAAGAAACAAAATGATTCCATTTTAAAAGAAAGATTCTTTTCAAAATAAATTTGAAATTATTTCAAAAGAAAATTAATCTTTAAAAAATTAAGTTGTTTTGATTTCCTAATGAAAAAGATATTATTTTAATGAAAACGAGTCTTTGAAAAAGAAGATTATTTTGGTTGAAAAAGAAAAGACTTCTATTTCACTTTCAAAAGAAAATGATTTTGATTCTCATGCTTGTAATGTTTCTCAAACTAATACTGTTGTATCTTCTTTTGACAAAAATGAGATTTATGTTTTGAAAATAGGATTAATTGTTTGAGCTTAAATTTCAGCAATTGTGCTTTTAATCATTCTAAATTGGAAACCTTATTTTAAAAGAAAAAGCTCCACATGTTCATGCACACCCTCCATGGCATACACCATATGCACACCATGCTCACACCTATATGTATGCTAGAGTATACACATGTACACATTGTGGCCGCAAAGGCCATCTTGTAAATTTTATTTTAATAGATTAAATTCTTTAAATTTTACAAACAAAAATGTTTGGATTCCCAATGCTACTAACTCTCTTGGATCCAAAAAGATATGGGTACCAAAATCCCCACCACTTATTTTTGATGTAGGTGTAGGCTCTCACAAAATGTGAGACTCACAAAATGTGAGAGGATTGGTGCCTTGATAGTAATGCAATCGGAACTTGACGGACACACCATGAATGCATCACTGTCAAGGAGTTTTGGTGAGAGGATCACCTTATTTTGGAGAAATGGATTAGCTACATCTGTATTGGTAACTATTTCATCCTCCATTTTTAAAATATTTTAAATGTTTATATGCTTGTGTAGTAACTTAGACTCAATCATATATTATTTTGTGCTTAATGTTGAGTTGATTGGTTGCAAGTTATGCATGTATTTTTTGAAAAACTTTCTTCATGTTTTCGAATGGTTTTACATGCCTATTATTTTTGGTAGATTCATATTTTTATATGCTTATTTTAAAGCATATATTGATTTATTTGTTTATATCATATGTTCATATGTAAATCTTATTAAAACTTGCGTTATATATATAAAATTCTTGAGTTACACTTGTTCTTCATGCTATATATGTTTTATTTCATTTGTGTACTCATTTTATGTTTAATTGTACATAGTATGTTCTAGTTTTAATGTTTCTTGCATGATTACATAATATATCATGTTTATGTAAAAGAATTTCATGTGGTTTTGATTTTGAGCTTTATAGTTTTATTTTCATGAATATGTTATTCACATGATTATTGTACACTCACATTTATGTTTACTCATGATTTTACGTTCATGAGCACATGTTTATGCTTCATAAATGTTGAGTGACAACTCTTGTGTAATATACATGTTTCATGAAATATATGATTGGTTTCATGTTTGAAGGATCTTGAATTAGTTTTCAAAACTATGTCTTCATTCTTCACTTGGTAGTATTTTCATCTAGCTATACTATTTTCAAAATCTTATTTTTGAAAACTTCTATCCTTAAAGGGCGGTTGGTTGGACGACCATGCCTTGTATGCTCACGTTGTATATCTTTTTAAATATGTGCATGATAGGGTGGATGTTATGAGTTATACATGATTCTTATGATATTTCATTTTTTTATACTCATGTTTTCTTATATATGTATGCATCATATTTCAATTGGTATTTAAATTGATCATACATATACATACATACATATATATATACATATAAATATATATATATATATATATATCTATATATATATATATATATATATATGTATACATATATACATATATGTATATATATATACATATATATATATATGTATATATATATATATATATATATATATATATATATATATATATACATATATATATATACATATATAATATACACATATATATATACACATATATATATATACATATATATATATATATACACATATATATACATATATATATATATACATATATACACATATATATACATATATATATATATACATATATATATATACATATATATATATATATATATATATATATATATATATATATATATATATATATATATATATATATGATTTCTTGTGCTAGATTAATAATGTTTATACATATATGTGTTATAGCACAAATTATTTTATACTAAGCTTAATTTAGTTCTATATTTTAATTGGTATCTTTTATAAGCTTATACATTGATTTTGTTAGTATTTCAAAATGGGAGAGAAAATTCTTGATTTTATTTTCAATCGGTATCATACTCCCACTCTTTTTTAGGAAAATATTTTATTTTAGAAAATGCTTATATTTTTCATATTAGTATCAATTATTTACAAATGGTATCTATATTGCAAAATGGTTTAGAATTTAAAAGATAGATATCATGGATTATTTACTTTATATTGGTATAGTTTTTATATGATGTCTGATCGGCAAAAGCATGCACAATAATAAGGAAAGGAGTGATGGTCGATGTTACTACTTTTGTGATTCTTCTGTAATAGCAAAGTGGCAATACGGGTTGTATCCACAAAGAGGGAGAGAGATGGAAGCTTTGATGCGGCTTCTTTGTTCAAAGTAAAGAGAAAATTCTTTGTTTCAAAATAAAGAATTAAAAAGAAAACAAGTATTGTTTCAAAAGTTTCTTGGATTTGGTTGATATTTGTAAGATGAGTTTTCTTAAAGGTAAAAACGCATGGCTAACTTTCTATTAAGTGCTCCCACTAATCTCTAATTTCTTAAAGATGTAGCCTCACAATGGTCATAGGCAAGCATAACCCTTATGCATAGGAACTATTCACGTTGGAGATCGAATGAAAGTTCTTTCTTTAACTTAGCTTTACACGACAAAAAACTTGAACATTCCTTATCAAGATCCAATTGAAGGCGAGAATAAGGGAGAAACAAGTGTACTAATGGTATCGGCAAAGATTAATAAGAATATCTCTAACTCACGAAAACAAATAAAGTTTACAATCATAGATCATCAAAAATCGTTAAGCATGGAATATAAGAAAGGGAATACTTGTAAGTACGTTAGAGTTAGAACCCTCGTCTTAAGATGTCAAAGCTTTCGTTTGCACAAGGCTTGTTTGACACTATTGACTCATTTGGGTTATCGATCAAGTTGTTAAAGATTAGTGGGTTAGTAGTTAGTTAACCATGTAATGAAAGAGTTAGTTAGACATGAGTAAGAAAAGAAAACAACAAAAGAGAAGAAGTAAAGAGGGAGTATTACTCTAAAACAGAAAGTAAAGACCAAATAAAATACCAAGTAATGGAAGGAAAAAAGAGAAGTATTACTTGTATAAGATTGTCACCTTCAAATACAACTTGTACACACTCTCTCTCTCTCACTCTAATGGCTAAACTAAGCTAGAAGAAGAAACACAAACAACTACAACTCTAAAAACAAACTAACATAAAGGTCATAAACTCTCTGGATATCTCCCTCTAAAGAACCCCAGGGGTATTTATAGGCACCAGGAGAAAGGAGGCCAGGGAACAAACCCTAGCCCAAAGCAGTGGCGCGACCGCGCCAGTACTGTCGCGGAAATGCGGGAAAAGCCGCTTTTTCGCGGCTGTACCAGAGCGGCGCGCGCAGCGCCGTCTGCTGTGCGCTGTCGCTTCGATCCCCTGTCGGTTGTACTTTTCAAATTCTGCATCTGAGCACCCAGGTCTGACAAAATCACCCTCCTAGGTCAATGGCTATCTATATAGGCTTTTAATCACCAATTAAATGGTGATTTTGGGTCTTCTTTTTCATTGCACACCATGGACCTAGAAACATAAAAGAAAACTAGTATTAGCAATATTTTATATAAAAGAAATGTGAAGATGTGGTATGAAATATGCAATATTAGAGACTAACCACACCCCCCCACTTATCTTTTTGCTTGTCCTGAGCAAAAAAAAACAGGAGAATTATTATACCACTTTCACAGGTGACGCGATTGCACTGAGCATGTGCAACAAGTCTTTAAACCTCTAGGTTTCCCCTAGAGGCGGAGTGTTGTCTCCTGAGGGTTTTTCAACGGATTACACCCATAAAATCCAATAATTGAAGAAAAATGTTAGTTATAAGCAAACCTCTTTCAGAAAAAAACTTTTAATTATCTAAGTAAAATGACTGAATGATTATAAGAATTAGGTCTAACCCTCATAAGTCCTCCTATACTTTAGCCTTCATAAAAGAAGAAATCATGATTTAAAATTTCTTTGAATTTAAAAAGATCTTGTACTTCTAACTCATTCTGTTATTTTGCTTTAATAGATATGCATCATGTGTAAGTGTGATGTGTTTGGGAGTTCTCAACTCAACTTTGAATGACATTGAATTTTATTAATGTTTATCTAAAAGTTTATTCTTGGTTTCTTTAGGCTTTCTACTTTACTTGTGTAACACATATCAAACCGATGACTCCCAAACCAGATGGTTTTAGGACACCAGGTGGAAAAACACCCCTCAGGTCAAATATGCAAGTAGAGTAGGCCACGAAATCAAGATTTATTTATTTTCCTTTAGGCGTGAATAATTATGCTTCTTGAGGCACAATTATCCAGCTTTATGTGTTTTTTTTAATTCTAAGTTGTGTCTCTAAATCCCAAGCGTGTGTGTGGTTTATGCATATTCTACTAAAGCTAAATAAAGATATGAGTTATTTTCCTTATTCCTCCTATTCTCAGTCAAACCAATATTTCTTTTTATTTAGGTTAAAATAAAGATTCCTTACTAAGTTTCCCTTAATTCTTACAACCTTTTGGTATTTTTAAAAAGAGTATTAAAATTCTTTTTTCGTTCTGGAAGTTTTTTTTTCTTTTTTGGAAAGAAGAAAAAGAAAAGAAAGAAAGTTAGCACCCCCACACCTATCTAATGCATTGTCCTCAATGAATGTCATGTAAATGCAAATGCAATAAATAAGGGGAAGAAATGATATCACCGTCTCTGCCGACTTGGGTCGGCCGAAGTGCTGGGGCCAGCCGAATGCGAACGCCTAAGCGTTTCCTCAATATGCTCCAGGCGGGTATTTTGATCATCCAATTGACGCCTGAATTTAATTTGCCCCTTGAAAATCTTTTTCATGCCCTTCCAAATGGAGGACATGAATGCAGTGTAATTAATGAGGGTGGCAGTCGCCAGAACTCAGGGTCCTCCTCCTTTTCTATCTGTCCTCTAATGAGGACTCAGCCGGGACATCCTCGCCCTAGACGTCAGGTGTCTAGATCGAATGCAGACAACTGTTGTAGGCACTAGTAATACGCTCGGGGATAACTAGGACTTGGTCATACTCAGCAAAGGCCTCATCTGGCAGAAAGTTTCTGCATAAACGAGTCACTAAGATGGGTAGAGAATACTTGGCTCCCCTAATCTGTTAAGAGTTAGCCAACAACTGTTGCAGAAGGATGGTGTTTAGACAGATGGTATGTTGCCTCGTCATTAGGCTGTGATAATCTGTAATGCAGGTCTGTTAAATGAGGTTGTGTGATCTATACTCAAGATGTTACGTTGGATCCAACGCCAACACAATGGATGTTTCTAAAGGTGGTGTTTGCCTGGAGACCACGATCTTGCTCAGTACATCGCACACCCATCAAAGCCATATACTCAATTAAAGGGAGGCGCGCGATGTGTTGAAGAGGGGAAGGCACTTGTGTGACCTCCTCAATAGTCTCAAGGGTTACCAACAGGTCCCCGTAGTCAAGGTGGACAATGATTTGATTCAGGTCTAGATTGATGGAATCAGTATCTATCCCTAAATAAAATTTCCTCACCAAGTTTGGACAGTAAAAGGTATCACCATCAGAATTATTATATACCAACCCATACCACTGTCTCTCACGAATCCTATCTAAGAAAATAGTCCCATAACCGTGAACATCATTTAATATTCTAGAAAAATCTATTTCAGGAATATGATAGGAGCCATAATCTAGATCTGAAAAATAGAGAGATAGGGTAAAGAATTCGCAAACCTCCCCCGAAAATCTTAGGGGGAAACTAACCCACGGACTTGCCTGGAGTAAATCAGACAACAAAATCAGAATCAGAGAGAAGATAGGAGATGAACGCTAAATATCGATTTGGGGAGGCTCTGGCGCCGTGCATCTGGCCTCAGGGAAGCTGCGAAAACGCGACAAAAAGGGGCAGCGCGGCTTTTTGGGGGAGAGAAGGGAGGGGCTTGGGTACGGGTGCGACGCCTGGGCTCCTCTCCTCAAATTTGAGAAAAGTTTTGGGTTTAGTTTAGAAAAGAGGTAGAAGGAGAGTATAAATAGGGATGAAAAAAGGTGGATTTCCAACGTTATCCCCAGGGTAAAGAGTTATTGACAAGTATACAAGAGGTGGTTATATCATATGAACAATAATAAGGAACCCCTAATCTTTATTTTATTTACACTACTATTTTTATTTTTATTTTTTATACTTTTTTTATTTGTTATTTGTGGTGTGTGGATCGCTATAGTCACGTGTAGGATAGAGTGAAAAGACTCAGGACAACTTCAACATGTGACTTAGGCTCAGCGGTCAGGAATGGCTTCAGTCTTAGCCCATTCACCTTGAATTCCTCATTACTCTTTGAATCAAAAATTACCAAAGCACCGTGTGGAAAGACGGTGCGCAAAATGAAGGGCCCTGACCAACGAGTTTTTAGCTTCCCCACGAAAATGTGAAGCCTCGAGTTGTATAGCAGAACTTTGTTCCCCGTGCAATATTTTTTCGGTTGATAATCTGGTCATGAAAAATTTTAGTTCTACTTTTTGTGATCCGTGCATTCTCGTAAGCCTCATTCCGTATTTCCTCTAACTCTATGATTTGCAATCCCCTTAGTTCACTGGCTTTAGTCAGATCAAAATTGAGTTTCTTAATAGCACATAGGGCTCGGTGTTCTAACTCGACAGGCAAATGACAGGATTTTTCAAATACAATTTGATATGGACAAACCCAGGACTGTCTTAAAGCAGTTCGGTAAGCCCATAACGCATCATTTAGCTTGATCGACCATTCTTTTTTGTTTTGTCCAACTGTCTTTTCTAAAATGAGCTTGATTTGTCAATTAGTTACTTCAACTTACCCATTTGTTTGGGATGATACGGAGTGTATAACTTGTGATTGATGGAGTATTTCCTCATCAGGGCTTCAAAAACTCTATTGCAGAAATGTGACCCATTATCACTAATTATAGCTCGAGGGTGCCAAACGGGAGAAGATACTTTTCTTAAAAATTTGATAACCACTTTGTTGTCGTTGGTCTTAGTAGGCACGGCTTCTACCCATTTCAAGACGTAATCTATTGCAACAAGATGAACTGGTTGCCAAAGGAATTTGGGAATGGTCCCATGAAGTCAATACCCCAAACATCAAAATTTCAACTTCAAGAATCAGGTTCAGGGGCATCATGTCTCGTCTCAAATTTTCTCAGTCTTTTGACAATTTGCACATGACTTACAAAAGTGGAATGAGTCTTTGAACAAGTGGCCAATAAAACTCACTTTGTAAAACTTTCTCTGCGGTTTTGCGGGGATCGAAATGTCCTCTGCATGTAAGTTCATGGCAGAAACTGAGCACACTTCTCTGTTCTTCTTCGGATATACATCGTCAAATAATCTGGTCACGATAATACTTAAAGAGATACGGCTCTCCCAGAAGAAGTACCGTACTTGGGTAAAGAAGCGACACTGGTCTTGCTTTGTCCAATCAGCAGTTAATTGTCCAGCGGCCAGATAGTTGACTATGTCCGCATACCATGGTTCCTTAAAAATGGCAAGGATGTGCTCATCTGGAAAATCCTCATTGATCGGAGCTTGTACTATAGGTGCATTCAGAATTCTTGACAAATGATCAGCTACTACATTTTCTATACCTCTCTTATCACGAATTTCTGGGTCAAATTCTTGAAGCAAAAGAATCCACCGAATCAGTCGGGCTTTAGCTTTCTTCTTAGTCATGAGGTATTTCAATGCTGAGTGATTCGTGAAAATCACAGTTTTTGATCCTAGTAAGTAGGGCTGAAATTTTTCTAACGTAAAGAAAACGGCCAAGAATTCCTTCTCGGTCGTTATATAGTTTTGTTGGGCGTCATTCAGGGTCCTACTCGAGTAGTAAATCACGTGCTGCCTATTGTCGATGCGCTATCCTAGAACAGCACTGATAGCAAAATCAGAGGCATCGCACATGATTTCAAACGGTTGTGTCCAATCTAGAGCAGAAATAATAGGCGCAGATACAAGGTCTTGCTTAAGCTTCTCCTATGATTTGAAACATACTTCGTTAAAATCAAAGGGCACGTCCTTTACAAGCAGGTTGGTTAAGAGCCTAGCGATTTTGCTAAAGTCCTTAATAAACCGTCAGTAGAACCCAGCATGCCCTAGAAAGGATCTGATATCCTTGATGCTTTTGGGTGGTGAAAGCTTAGCAATCACTTTTATTTTTTCCTTGTCCACTTCGATTCCTCTCCTAGAAATCTCATGGCCTAAGATAAGCCCCTGTCTCACCATAAAGTGACATTTCTCCCAGTTCAGAGTTAGATTCTTTTCCTTACATCTTTGCAGAACTAGCTCTAGATAATGAAGACACTGATCAAATGAATCTCCGTAGATGGAGAAGTCATCCATAAAAATCTCTAGAAAATGTTCCACCATGTCGGAGAACAGACTGAGCATGCATCGTTGAAATGTCGTGGGAGCGTTGCACAATCCAAAGGGTATGCGTCGGTAAGTGAGGGTTCCGAATGGGCAGGCGAACGTAGTCTTCTCCTGGTCTTCTGCAGCAATGGGGATCTTATATCCCGAGTACCCATCCAAGAAACAATAGTACTCATGTCCAGCTAAGCGTTCAAGCATTTGGTCGATGAAGGGTAGCGAAAAGTGGTCCTTACGAGTGGCTGCATTCAACTTTCTATAGTCAATACAAGCACAAACCTTGGTAGGCAGTCTTGTTTATACCAATTCCTTGTGCTCGTTCTCTACCACCATAAAACCAGCTTTCTTGGGGACCGCATGAACCGGGCTAACCCGTTGGCTATCAGAAATGGGATAAATGATCCCATTGTCTAACAGTTTTAGAATTTCTGTTTTTACAGCCTCCTGCATGAGTGGGTTAAGCTTGCGCTGTAGGTCCCTCCTGGGAATCACTTCATCGTTTAAATGAATTCTATGTTGAACTATTGCTGGACTTATCCCCTTGATATCTTTCATTGTCCATCCAATGGCTTCCCTATGTCTTTTCAGAATAGACATCAAGTTGTCCTCTTGTTGCTCAGTCAGATGGGATGCTATTATGACTGGCAGGGTTTCTCTTCCACTCAAGTAGGCGTACTTGAGGTGTTCAGGTAAATCTTTTAGCTCTAGGGATGGAGTTGATTCATTGAAGGAGAAATCTGGAATTTTGGTCCTGTGATGAGATACATTTGGGCTTGATGCCCAATCCACTGCCGAATCTATGATCTGGTCCAGATTGAAATCCTCAGACTCCAGATCAAACTCGCTATCTGTTTCTATCTTTATGCTCTCTTCATGCTCACTGGTTAAATTTTTAATGGAAATGACCTCAAAAGTCTGATCATTTATATCCCTGGGTTGTCTTCCAAGATTGAAAACATTGACATCCTTTGTAATGTCTCCAAAGGTCAATCGTATGGACTCGTTCCTACAGTTAATTATGGCATTAGCTGTAGTAAGGAATGGGCACCCTAAGATGACTGGAGTTTGAGACCGTAGATTTAACACAGGTTAGGTCTCAAGCACAATGAAATCAACGGGGTAGATGAAATCCCCGACCCGGATAAGAACATCTGTGATTTCCCCCTTGGGGATTTTCACAGATCGGTCTGCTAACTGAATGGTGACTCAAGTTGGACTCAGCTCGCCCAACCCAAGTTGCTGGTATACTGAGAGAGGTAGCAAGTTGATACTTGCTCCCAGCTCAAGGAGTGCTCTGCTAATTTCTGTTTGTCCTATGGTGTAAGAAATTGTAGGACATCCGGGATCTTTGTATTTCACCGGAATAGGACCAGACAGAATTTCGCTTATGTTGGTTGCCAAGAACACTTTCTTGGGCACATTCATTTTTCTCTTCTTATGTACATATTCTTAAGGAATTTAGCATAGGCTGGAACTTGTTGGATAGCATCAAGAAGAGGCACATTCAATTTGACCTGATTAAACAACTCAAGTATCTTTCCATATACATGTTCCTATTGTTGTTCCTAAGCCTATTAGGAAAGGGTGTTACAAGCTTATGAACTTGTTCAGCAGCTGTGTCCTTGTCAAATATTTGCGGAGTAGATTGAGAAGAGCTAGCAGATGTGGAGGCAGGAGTAGGATCAACGTGGATAGGATTTTTCTATTGGTAGACCTGGTTGTCAACCTTCTTTCCTGATCGAAGTGCATGAACAGCATTGCACTGGTTGATCTGAGGATCTTGAACTTCATAAACTTGATTGGAATTCTTAGGGTTGACTAGCGGCTGACTAGGTAAAGTACCTTTTGGTCTTTCACTTAGAGAGCTAGCTAATTGACTCATCTGCATTTACGATCTCGATATGGTCTGTGAATGGTTGCTCAATGTTTGTCCTTAATTTTGCATGAAGGCAGTTTGGGACTTCATAAAAGCCTCCATACTCTCCTTCAATTTACTGAATTTCTTTTCCATAGGTGTGTTGGCCCATAAGGTTACACTCTCCAATTGTTTATAGTTTTGATGATAACAAACCAAATAGGAGCTATATGGTACTAATTAGTTTGTTGAGATTAGTTTCAGGTTTGTACCATAGTTTGGAGGCCATTGCTTAGCTATTGCAAGAAATTCTAGGTTCATGAAGCAAAGAAGGCTTTTTGCACATCAAGGAAGGAACATAGAAGAGAAGGCTCTAGCAAGGCATTGCATGGCTCAAGATTGCTCAAGAGACTTAATTAGATTTGTTTTTAGTTTAGAGTTTTGTTAAAGAATAGTGAATAGGTTTGAAGCTCTATCACACACGTTTTTGCGCACATCTTATGTAACGCCCCGATCCCACGGGTACGGGGACGTCACTGCGACGTACATACGCAGGTCAGAAATACCCTTACGTATATACGCTAAGCATCAGTACAAACAAGAATCAGAGTACGACAAAGCGTAGCGTCCTTTCATATGCCAACATAAGAAGTACAAGGTACAAGGTTATCACAGAATGTGACATATATTTACATATCGCATGCATCATATATCACAGCCAAACTCAAAAGTACGATTTACAAGATAATTACAAAGATGCTCACGAGCTGAAGAAAGGTCCCGCGAGCCAAAAGGAAAGTCTGGGATGACAGCAACCGAGACTAATCAGCCTGCTCGGAAAGGAAAGCCTGGTCCTCCACAGAAGGCTCCACCTCGATCCAAGGTTCGGAACCTGAACATACAAATTCAAGGGAGTCAGGACCTCCCAAACAAGTGATCAGGTAACAGCCGAGTGGCATAAGAGGAAAGAGCATGAGAGGTGGTGCAATATCATGAGTAATCAGCCAGCAAGTAAAAGAAGCGCAACATGTTAAAAATGAAAGGGCATTATATAAGCTTAAGCTACGGCCTCATGAGACTAGTACCTCGAGGGAATAATCCAAACAAGGAAACCCTCATCTATATACCTTTATCTCATGTTACCGTAATCCAAGCGTATACAACACCCACAATTAGCGTCTTATTATTGTTATTATTATTATACTCGTCTTACCCTGATATCTAGCTATGTGAACTAGCGTCCCAGCACACATAGATCCATATCCGAGTAAGGCAAGGTTGTTATTGGAAACCAGCGGGGTATCAACGAACTATGTTTACAGTGGGTCCCGTGCATACCCGGGACCACGGCCCAGGATGTTCCGTTGCTTGGTGGACGGAACCTGCCGCAAGGCTATCAGGAGGGACTTATTGTATGCCCTTATCATGATTCAGGAGGAGGGAGCCAGCACTCCCCTCGGTCGCCTGGAGGCCCACAGGTCAGACCGGAAATTTAGTTGCACAACATACCTAATACCACTGTAAACACGAACACATATTGATAGCCGCATGTTTCCCCCCGACCCAATGTAAGTTGTCTCATTTTATGAATATTAGACAATTATCAAATTTCGGGAATGAGCAGGAACATGTCAGGAATACAGGTATATCAGGAGTACTGGTTCGTACTATCATGTAATCAAGTTGGTAAATCATGAAGTCCGGTTATCATTCCCGTTACAATGATAATTATAGGAGTCAGGTGTATCATGCCTTGTGTTAATAGATAGCATGATAAGAGGTGATATTCATCAAGTAACATGTCTTGCAAATAGCAATATAATAAATGACCCAAAGATAATGTTCATAATCAAAGAAGTAATTAACCATAACAATTAATCAAGATTAGTCGACTAGGGAGAGAAATTAGTCGACTAGGGAGAGAAATTAGTCGACTTAGAGAAGGAGTTAGTCGACTATAGTAAAGGGTCAAATCGACTTAAGAAGGCTGCGTTTGGTTGGGTCGCGTCTCAAAAGTGGCGCGTTTCAAGAAAGTGGTGCGTTTCAAGAAAGTGGTGCGTTTCAAGAAAGTGGTGCGTTTCAGGAAAGTGGGCAGACGCAGAAAAGTGGGCAGACGCGGGAAAGAAGGCAGACGCAGAAAAGTGGGCAGACGCGGGAAAGAAGGCAGACGCAGAAAAGTGGGCAGACGCGGGAAAGAAGGCAGACGCAGAAAAGTGGGCAGACGCGGGAAAGAAGGCAGACGCAGAAAAGTGGGCAGACGCGGGAAAGAAGGCAGACGCAGAAAAGTGGGCAGACGCGGGAAAGAAGGCAGACGCAGAAAAGTGGGCAGACGCGGGAAAGAAGGCAGACGCAGAAAAGAAGGCAGACGCGGGAAAGAAGGCAGACGCAGAAAAGTGGGCAGACGCGGGAAAGAAGGCAGACGCAGAAAAGTGGGCAGACGCGGGAAAGAAGGCAGACAGAGAACAAAACTGACTTTTGAAGGTTGAGTTTGTTAACAAATATGAAATAATATCCAAGTCTTGGCGAGTAGAATTACTCGCCTAAAGTGCGTCCGACGCAGAGAAACTCAGTCCCAATCCAAAGGAGGGTACTGGTCCTCACAAGTTGATGGAGAGGGGTTGTGGTTGCTTGGAGAGGATGGAGGTGCAAGTCTAGTTCACCATGCAAAAACGGGATCTTGCAAACGTTGTTGCGGGGGACGAAACTATAGTCCGTCGGAAAGAGGTTGTCGAGGAGGTGAAGGTGGTATGCTTGGTGGTGGCTATGGTGGTGTAGGTGGTGGTGGAAATGGTGGTGAAGCTTTTTGGTGAAGATGGGTTCTTTGAAGTCTCTTGGTGAAAGAGGTTGAAGGAGATGGTGTTTGTGGTTGAAAATGAAGGAGGAGTATGATGTAGAAGGATTTGTGGTGGAGAAAATGGCTTTGGTGGGTGGTGGTGATGGCCGGCCAAGGAGCTTGGTGGTGATGAGCTTGCTGTTGGAGCTTGCAGGAAACAAGGAAATGAAGAAAATGAAGGAGAGAGATGATAGAAGTTATATATATATTTAGAAGGGGAAAATATTATAATAATGAGCCATCATTACTTTCCCTCCAATGAGTGCAGCGTTCACAATGTCCCAAGGCTGCGTTTAGGCAAATATAGAGCCAAACGCGGGAGCTTCAAGGCTGCGTCCAGAGAAAAACGCAAGGAAGCTGCGTTTCAAAGGAAAAGGACAAAGCATGGGGGATTTAACTTGAGTTGAATTAGCCCATACGCATTTAATGCAGCATGGAGAGGGTGGCTGCATTAAATGATGAACCTGGCTGGCTAAGATCGTGTTTGAGGAAGAGAGAGAAAAATATGGAAAGATAGAGAAGTGGAAAACTTGGATAAGTTCTCGGTATCTGGGAAAATACCGAAAACTCCAGAAATGACTAAAAATTGAAGCATCTCGGAATGCTATCCAAAATTCACAAAAATCATAAATATTATAAAATGACTTTTAATGAAATCGGTTTTCAGAAATTCTATCTCATTTTCAAAATAAAAATCTTAGAATGTACTGGGCGCGGTGTCTACACCGGGTAGGCTGAATTTTTGATAAAGTCTAAAAATTTCCAGAAAATGCCCGAAGGATGAAAACATAATTCTAAGATAAAATGTAAAAGCGGAATCCAGAAATTTGATTCCAATTGTAAATTAAAATTCCTGGAATCAACCAGTGATACTGGCCGACACCGGTTTTGAAGATTTACATTTTAATTCCGAAAAATTCCAGAAAATCATGAAAAATCTAGAATATTAGAAAATAATATTTGAAACTAAAATCAGTCAAATCTGAATACCAAACAGGTCAAATCATACAGTACTACTACATGAGTAAGGATAGTAGAAAATAAAATATAATAATAGAAGAAAATATGCTCAAAAATCAGGATACGTAACTGTGCACGTATTCTGGGAGTGGGGTGTTACAATCTATCCACCTTACAAAAATTTCGTCCTCGAAATTTCAGGAAGGGGAAGATGACGGTAGAGAGAATAGGAAGAAGGGTTTTACCAACTAAGTTGTAAATAGATGGGGGTAACGCTCACGAATAACGTCCTCTCGTTCCCATGTAGCCTCTCCTGGTGCATGCCTATTCCAAGAAACTAATACCAATGGTATGGCCTTATTCTTCAGAGTCTTAACACTCTCGTCCAGGATGGCCATCGGCTGCTCTTCGTAAGACAAATCAGGCTGTAGTTCCAATTCAGAGTGATCCAGAATGTGACTCTCATCCTTGACATACCTCCTCAACTGTGATACGTGGAATACATTGTGTACTCCGTCCAAAGATGGCGGTAGTGCCAATCTGTAAGCCACATCTCCCACACGATCCAAAATTTCGAATGGGCCGATGTACCTCGGACTGAGCTTTCCACGTGTACCGAAACGGATTACCCCTTTGGTGGGTGATATCTTCAAAAACACATGGTCACCTGTTCTGAATTCCAATGGTCTCCTACTTGTGTCTGCCCAACTCTTTTGTCGGCTCTGTGCTGCCCGGAGGTGATCTCTGATAATTCGGACTTTATCCGTTGTCTGAACTAGTATATCTGGTCCCATAAGTCTCCTTTCGCCGACTTCGTCCCAACATATCGGCGACCTGCACTTTCTGCCATACAACGCCTCAAATGGTGCCATTCTGATACTAGCCTGATAGCTGTTATTATAAGAGAACTCCACCAAATGAATATGGTCCTCCCATGACCCTTTAAATTCTATCATGCAGGCTCGCAACATGTCTTCAAGAATTTGAATGGTCCGTTCCGATTGTCCGTCTGTCTGGGGGTGATATGAAGTACTGAATTCCAGACGAGTTCCTAAACTTTCTTGGAGACTTTTCCAGAAATGTGATCGGAATCTTGTGTCCCTATCTGACACGATGCTAACTGGAACTCCATGTAGACGAACAATTTCTCTTATGTACTTGCCTGCCAGAACTTCTGTTGACTGACCTACTCTGAAAGGTAGAAAGTGAGCTGCTTTTGTGAGGCGGTCAACGATCACCCATACTGCATTATTACCCTTTGGACTTCGGGGTAGAGCTGTAACAAAATCCATGGTGATATGCTCCCATTTCCATTCTGGTATTGGCAACGGTTGTAGGAGTCCAGCTGTTCTCTGGTGTTCTGCCTTTATCTGCTGACAAACTAAGCACTTGGCCACATACTGGGCTATCTCCCTCTTCATGGCATTCCACCAAAACTTCTGCTTCAAGTCCTGATACATTTTAGTTCCTCCTGGATGTATAGAATAAGCTGAACTATGTGCCTCTGCCAAAATTTTCTGTCGAACTTCTCCTTGGGGAACACAAATTCGGTTACCAAAATATAGTGCATCGTCCGAGTGAATGCGGATATCCGTTCTCAATCCAGCCTCTAATTGAGCTCTGTACTTCTGTAATCTGGGGTCTTCCCTTTGAGCTTCTTTAATCTCATCCATCAGGGTTGACTGGATCTGAAAGGTCATCAACTGTCCTGTCTTATCGACTCCTTGTACTATCATCAGGTCCAGTTTCATGATGTCCCGAATTAACTCCTTCTGATGTGTAAGTTGTACTAGCATTTTATTTTCTGGCTTCCTGCTCAATGCATCTGGTACTGTATTAACTTTGCCTGGATGATATTGTAGGTCGATATCATAATCTGCCATTAGTTCAAGCCACCGTCGCTGTCTCATGTTCAATTCTTTCTGTGTGAAGACATACTTTAGGCTTTTGTGATCCGTGTAGATTAGTACCTTGTCTCCCAGAAGATAATGTCTCCAGATCTTCAATGCGAATATCACTGCTGCCAATTCTAAGTCATGAGTTGGGTAATTCCGCTCATGTGGCTTCAGTTGCCTGGATGCATAAGCTATGACGTGACCATGCTGCATTAATACACATCCCAGGCCTTTCCCGGATGCGTCACTGTATATAACCATCCCTCCTCTTCCTGAGGGAGTCTTCAAAATTGGAGCTGTAATGAGTCTTTCCTTTAATTGCTCAAATGCTGCAGCACATTCCTTGGTCCATATATATTTTTCTCCTTTCCGGGTGAGCTTCGTTAACGGGGCTGCAATCTTAGAAAAATCTTGGACAAAGCGCCTGTAATATCCGGCTAGTCCAATAAAGCTCTTAATTTCTGTTACTGTCCTTGGAATTGGCCAGTCCTTCACTGCCTGAATTTTACTGGGGTCTACTGAAATTCCTTCTTCTGAAATTATGTGTCCAAGGAAGGCCACACTATTTAACCAGAATTCACACTTGCTTTGCTTAGCATGAAGTTGTTCCTGTTGGAGAGTCTGTAACACTATCCTCAAGTGGTCTGCATGTTCTCTGTCGTTCTTCGAATAGATCAAGATGTCATCTATGAAAACAACTACAAACTGATCCAAATATGGTGAGAACACTCTGTTCATCAAATTCATGAAAATTGCAGGGGCATTGGTGACTCCGAAGGGCATAACTAGGAACTCATAATGGCCATAACGAGTCCTGAATGCTGTCTTTGGAACGTCTTCTTTCTTTACCTTTAGCTGATGATAACCTGATTGCAGATCCAATTTTGAAAATACTCGAGCTCCATGAAGCTGATCAAACAGATCATCAATTCTTGGTAAGGGGTACTTGTTCTTGATGGTAACCTTGTTTAACTCTCTGTAGTCTATACACAACCGCTTACCACCGTCTTTCTTGTTGGCCAATAGCACTGGAGCTCCCCATGGTGAAGCACTTGGTCTAATCAATCCTTTGTCTAAGTATTCTTGCAGCTGCTTCTTTAGAATCTCCAACTCAGTGGGCGCCATTCTGTAGGGAGCTTTGGATATCGGAACTGTACCTGGGAGGGTATCAATGGAGAACTCAATTACCCTATCGGGTGGAAGCCCTGAGATTTCTTTAAATACTTCTGGAAACTCATTCCAAACTGGTACTCTCTTTTTCTGGATCTCACCAGCAGTCATCTGTGCTTTTCCTTTGGCAGGTTTGCGTTCTCCTTCAAATTGGAACTCAGGCTGAAGTGGCATTCTGAAAATGACTTTCTTGTTCCGACAATCAATGACTGCATGGTATTTACTGAGCCAAGTCATGCCTAAGATTACGTCATACCCTTTAGTATCTAGTACGAGCATATCTGCTGTTAATGTTCTGCCACACAGTCCCACCGGACAGTCTACACAAACTCTATTAGAGATAACTACTCCGTTACCGGTACTAATCTCCCACTGGTGGTCTAAACATTCAACAGGTATAGAGTTCAAAGCAATGAAACTATCTGATATGTAGCAATGAGAAGCGCCAGAATCAAAGAGTGCTAAGACAGGTTTAGAGTGCACCATAATCTTACCTGTTACCACCTCTTCAGAAGTTTCGGCCTCTTCCACTGTCAAGTTGTAGGCTCGTCCTCTTCCACGACCTGCTGCATTTCTAACTCCCCTCTGGACTGGGCGGATAACTTGCTGTGGGGGAGGGGGAAGAGCTCTCCTAACCATTTGTCCCTGGTTCCTCTGTCCATCTGGCCCTGGAAGTGCTGGTAATGCTGGGTTGACCATTCCCATTCTCTTGTGGGGGCAGACTTCTACTGAATGATCACGGGAACCACATGCCAGGCATAACCCATTTGCCCTACGGCAATTCTGTTGAGTGTGACCCGGTTTCTGGCAATAGTTACAAACGGGAAATGGTTGGGTTGTCTGAAAGGGGGCTCGCCGAAATGGTCGTCTCATTGGCGGAACCCTCGCTGCTCTGTATGGACCTCCTCTCCCTGCTTGTGGAAATGGCCTCTTCATGGCCTGGTTCCTCATCATGTTAGTCTTCCCTTTCTCCAGTCCTCGCTCAACTTCCCGAGCTATGGTGAGGACTTGGGAATACGTTTTCAGCTGCTGGGGCATCAAGAGGATCTGAATGTCCATTCGCAAACCCTGTTGGAATCTACTCGCTCGCTTCTCTTCATCAGCTACCATATATGGAGCGAAGCGGCTCAGCCTCAAAAACTCAGCGGCATATTCGTCCACAGACCGGTTCCACTGCTGAAGTCGGATGAACTGTTCTTCCATCTCTTTCTGAGCGGTGGCAGGGAAAAATCTACTATAGAAGCTTTGGGAAAACTGATCCCACGAGACAGGTTTCTCTAATCTTGCTTCCTCAGCTAGCCACCAGGTCCTGGCTACATCCTTTAGTTGAATCTTAGCGACCTCCACTTGATTTTCCTTTGGAACCCGGGCTGCGTTCAACAGATCTGTGGTGTCAATCAGCCATTGCTCAGCCTCTAGTGGTCTCTCTTCTCCGGTGAATATCGCCGGTTGCAATCGCCTAAAGTCTGATACATTACCCGGCCTCTGTTCCTTAGGAGTTGCTAACTCTTGCCGAAGGAGTTCCGTCTGCTGTTGCTGATTTTCCATCATAGTCTGGATAACCCTCAGTATTTCAACATTCTCCCCCGTGGGTCCATTGGATGCTTGCCCGGCATTGTTACGACTCGCCCTTCTATCCATACTTATGTTGGTAAAAAGGAGACTGAAAATTGGAAAGATGAAAGGATTTTAGGACACAAGGAAAGGAATCAAGAAGGACAAGATAACCTTGTACACTGTAGTTGGCAATGGCAAATTCCATTAAATTGCTGCTTGATTGTACTATAGGTGTGAGAGCCTAGGCTCTGATACCAACCTGTAACGCCCCGATCCCACGGGTACGGGGACGTCACTGCGACGTACATACGCAGGTCAGAAATACCCTTACGTATATACGCTAAGCATCAGTACAAACAAGAATCAGAGTACGACAAAGCGTAGCGTCCTTTCATATGCCAACATAAGAAGTACAAGGTACAAGGTTATCACAGAATGTGACATATATTTACATATCGCATGCATCATATATCACAGCCAAACTCAAAAGTACGATTTACAAGATAATTACAAAGATGCTCACGAGCTGAAGAAAGGTCCCGCGAGCCAAAAGGAAAGTCTGGGATGACAGCAACCGAGACTAATCAGCCTGCTCGGAAAGGAAAGCCTGGTCCTCCACAGAAGGCTCCACCTCGATCCAAGGTTCGGAACCTGAACATACAAATTCAAGGGAGTCAGGACCTCCCAAACAAGTGATCAGGTAACAGCCGAGTGGCATAAGAGGAAAGAGCATGAGAGGTGGTGCAATATCATGAGTAATCAGCCAGCAAGTAAAAGAAGCGCAACATGTTAAAAATGAAAGGGCATTATATAAGCTTAAGCTACGGCCTCATGAGACTAGTACCTCGAGGGAATAATCCAAACAAGGAAACCCTCATCTATATACCTTTATCTCATGTTACCGTAATCCAAGCGTATACAACACCCACAATTAGCGTCTTATTATTGTTATTATTATTATACTCGTCTTACCCTGATATCTAGCTATGTGAACTAGCGTCCCAGCACACATAGATCCATATCCGAGTAAGGCAAGGTTGTTATTGGAAACCAGCGGGGGTATCAACGAACTATGTTTACAGTGGGTCCCGTGCATACCCGGGACCACGGCCCAGGATGTTCCGTTGCTTGGTGGACGGAACCTGCCGCAAGGCTATCAGGAGGGACTTATTGTATGCCCTTATCATGATTCAGGAGGAGGGAGCCAGCACTCCCCTCGGTCGCCTGGAGGCCCACAGGTCAGACCGGAAATTTAGTTGCACAACATACCTAATACCACTGTAAACACGAACACATATTGATAGCCGCATGTTTCCCCCCGACCCAATGTAAGTTGTCTCATTTTATGAATATTAGACAATTATCAAATTTCGGGAATGAGCAGGAACATGTCAGGAATACAGGTATATCAGGAGTACTGGTTCGTACTATCATGTAATCAAGTTGGTAAATCATGAAGTCCGGTTATCATTCCCGTTACAATGATAATTATAGGAGTCAGGTGTATCATGCCTTGTGTTAATAGATAGCATGATAAGAGGTGATATTCATCAAGTAACATGTCTTGCAAATAGCAATATAATAAATGACCCAAAGATAATGTTCATAATCAAAGAAGTAATTAACCATAACAATTAATCAAGATTAGTCGACTAGGGAGAGAAATTAGTCGACTAGGGAGAGAAATTAGTCGACTTAGAGAAGGAGTTAGTCGACTATAGTAAAGGGTCAAATCGACTTAAGAAGGCTGCGTTTGGTTGGGTCGCGTCTCAAAAGTGGCGCGTTTCAAGAAAGTGGTGCGTTTCAAGAAAGTGGTGCGTTTCAAGAAAGTGGTGCGTTTCAGGAAAGTGGGCAGACGCAGAAAAGTGGGCAGACGCGGGAAAGAAGGCAGACGCAGAAAAGTGGGCAGACGCGGGAAAGAAGGCAGACGCAGAAAAGTGGGCAGACGCGGGAAAGAAGGCAGACGCGGGAAAGAAGGCAGACGCAGAAAAGTGGGCAGACGCGGGAAAGAAGGCAGACGCAGAAAAGTGGGCAGACGCGGGAAAGAAGGCAGACGCAGAAAAGTGGGCAGACGCGGGAAAGAAGGCAGACGCAGAAAAGTGGGCAGACGCGGGAAAGAAGGCAGACGCAGAAAAGTGGGCAGACGCGGGAAAGAAGGCAGACGCAGAAAAGAAGGCAGACGCGGGAAAGAAGGCAGACGCAGAAAAGTGGGCAGACGCGGGAAAGAAGGCAGACGCAGAAAAGTGGGCAGACGCGGGAAAGAAGGCAGACAGAGAACAAAACTGACTTTTGAAGGTTGAGTTTGTTAACAAATATGAAATAATATCCAAGTCTTGGCGAGTAGAATTACTCGCCTAAAGTGCGTCCGACGCAGAGAAACTCAGTCCCAATCCAAAGGAGGGTACTGGTCCTCACAAGTTGATGGAGAGGGGTTGTGGTTGCTTGGAGAGGATGGAGGTGCAAGTCTAGTTCACCATGCAAAAACGGGATCTTGCAAACGTTGTTGCGGGGGACGAAACTATAGTCCGTCGGAAAGAGGTTGTCGAGGAGGTGAAGGTGGTATGCTTGGTGGTGGCTATGGTGGTGTAGGTGGTGGTGGAAATGGTGGTGAAGCTTTTTGGTGAAGATGGGTTCTTTGAAGTCTCTTGGTGAAAGAGGTTGAAGGAGATGGTGTTTGTGGTTGAAAATGAAGGAGGAGTATGATGTAGAAGGATTTGTGGTGGAGAAAATGGCTTTGGTGGGTGGTGGTGATGGCCGGCCAAGGAGCTTGGTGGTGATGAGCTTGCTGTTGGAGCTTGCAGGAAACAAGGAAATGAAGAAAATGAAGGAGAGAGATGATAGAAGTTATATATATATTTAGAAGGGGAAAATATTATAATAATGAGCCATCATTACTTTCCCTCCAATGAGTGCAGCGTTCACAATGTCCCAAGGCTGCGTTTAGGCAAATATAGAGCCAAACGCGGGAGCTTCAAGGCTGCGTCCAGAGAAAAACGCAAGGAAGCTGCGTTTCAAAGGAAAAGGACAAAGCATGGGGGATTTAACTTGAGTTGAATTAGCCCATACGCATTTAATGCAGCATGGAGAGGGTGGCTGCATTAAATGATGAACCTGGCTGGCTAAGATCGTGTTTGAGGAAGAGAGAGAAAAATATGGAAAGATAGAGAAGTGGAAAACTTGGATAAGTTCTCGGTATCTGGGAAAATACCGAAAACTCCAGAAATGACTAAAAATTGAAGCATCTCGGAATGCTATCCAAAAATTCACAAAAATCATAAATATTATAAAATGACTTTTAATGAAATCGGTTTTCAGAAATTCTATCTCATTTTCAAATAAAAATCTTAGAATGTACTGGGCGCGGTGTCTACACCGGGTAGGCTGAATTTTTGATAAAGTCTAAAAATTTCCAGAAAATGCCCGAAGGATGAAAACATAATTCTAAGATAAAATGTAAAAGCGGAATCCAGAAATTTGATTCCAATTGTAAATTAAAATTCCTGGAATCAACCAGTGATACTGGCCGACACCGGTTTTGAAGATTTACATTTTAATTCCGAAAAATTCCAGAAAATCATGAAAAATCTAGAATATTAGAAAATAATATTTGAAACTAAAATCAGTCAAATCTGAATACCAAACAGGTCAAATCATACAGTACTACTACATGAGTAAGGATAGTAGAAAATAAAATATAATAATAGAAGAAAATATGCTCAAAAATCAGGATACGTAACTGTGCACGTATTCTGGGAGTGGGGTGTTACATCTTATTTCTAAGTTTATTTCATATAAATTATACAAAAATATTTTGATACGAAATCCTCTGCCTATAAATCCATATTTATGTTTTATACTTATTCCTATTTAAAACATCTTTTGATAAAAATGTTTTTCTCCTCAAAATTCTTTTGAAAATTGATTTTTGGCCTGAGCCGGTCGACCGCCCGAGTCGACCGTGCCTATGACAGGCTTTGCCGGTCGACCGCCTGAGTCGACCGTGGTTCTGGCAGATGCACGTATCAGTGTGCACGTTTCACGGTCGACCGTGACGGTCGACCGAGACCTGCCTGACTGTAACACTTTGCTCTCTGTTTGTTTGGGTCGACCGGGGCGGTCGACCGTAGCCTGCAACGGCTATTTTCTTTGTACTAGCGGTCGACCGGGCCGGTCGACCGGACTAGCCGTTTGAACAGTAACGGCTAGTTTTCTGAGCAGATTTATTTTTGTCCTTTTCTCACTTAAGTGTGTTTAAGTGACATATTTTGGTTTTAATACATTCTGATTAGCCTTAAAAATGTTTTATCTTTAAATCCTAGCCCTCTCCTATAAATAGGGGTGTTTAGAGAGAGTTTGGTGACTAGAAAAATTATCAAAATTTCCAAAAGTTTAAGGCATTCAAAAGACTTGGTTTCTTGATTTTTGTGCTGAAATTCTCTCTCATTTTCTGAAGTGTTTTCAAGAACTCTCTGATTTCCTTTTCTTTTCTCCTTGCACACAAGAGCTTCATTCCTACTCATTGATTCTCTAAGGACTTTGTAAGGGAAGAGAATTTTGCAAGAGAGAGTTTGTGGTCTTTTGACTACTAAGAGAGAACTTGTACTTGAGATTGTGGAGTTGGGTACTCCGGTGTATTTGTGACATCTTTGTGATAGTGAAAGTGATTGGAATCCTTCTGGGGAAGGCGGGGAAGTAGAGCTGGGTGCTCGAACCTCGATAACAAATCTTGGTGTTTGCGTTTGGTTTACTTGCTTGTTTCTTGCTTTACTTTCATTGCTCTTATTACTTGCTCTCTACCTTCATTACAAGATTCATTTGTTTTCATTCATCTTGTCAATCATAGTCCCATACAACAAGGTTGCATTGCGCACCTCTAACTCATTTTATGAGAAATCAAGAGGAAGGAGTTCAGAACCCTTCACGGGGCATTCGGCTCTTAGTCTTGTTTTGGGCGATTGTTGCATCATATTTTTAAATTGTGCATTGATTAGCATTATCAACTATTCACCCCCCCTCTAGGTGATTTTCAATTGGTATCAGAGCTTGGACTCTAGATTTTGGCTTAACATCCATAGAGAGATCCTTAAAATTTGCTAATCAACATTTGCATTCCATTTGTCATCACTAGTAAACATGGCCGATAACATCAAAACCCCTCCTAAATTTGATGGACATAATTTTCCTATTTGGAAGGTTAGGATGACTATATTCTTGCAATCTTTGGGTAGCTTAGTGGCTAAATCCTTGACCAAACCCTATATAGCACCCGATAGTGATGAGAGCACTTGGACTGACTTTGCCTTTAGAGAATATGAGGCTAACTCCAAGGCCCAAAATTCCCTCTTAACCACCTTGAATAAGGATGACCTTACACGGGTAATTCATTGCCAATCCGCCTATGAGATTTGGCAACATCTATTGGTCACACACGAAGGGACTTCACAAGTCAAGAGAGCTAAGATAGATCTCTTGAGGTCCCAATATGAGTCTTTTAAAATGATTGATGAAGAATCTATTGATTGTATGATTACTAAGTTTACTAAAATCACCAATGCTCTTTCTTCCTTAGGTGATGATATCTCCAATGATCAAAAGGTGCGGAAAGTGATTCGGGCTCTTCCTACTTCATGGGAGATAAAGGCCACCACCTTGAAAGAGTTGAACGACAAGGATGAGATGGACCTCATTAGTCTCATTGGGAACTTAAAGACCCATGAGATGGAAAAGAAGGCAAGAGAAGAAGCCGCTCCTTCAAAGAAGAAGTCCATAGCCTTCAAGTCTTCATCCACTCTTGAGGACGATGAAGAAGATGAGGAAGAAGATGAGGAGCTCTCCCTACTTGTTCGAAATGTCAAGAAAATGTACCGGAGGAACAAGCTCAACTTTCGAAAGAAATTTGAAGGCAAAGAGGAGAGGAGAATTATATGCTATAATTGCCGAAGACCCGGACATATCATGGCGGATTGCCCGGAGTTCAAGAAGAAGATGACCTCCTCCTTCAAGCCAAAGAAACCGGAAGAAAAGAAAGCTTACAAGGCAACTTGGGATTCGAAAAGCGAGTCCGAGGAAGAGGCGGATATAGCGAATATGTGTTTCATGGCAAACACACCTAAGGTAACCCCTCAACCTCTTGATGATGAAGATGATGAATTAAGTAAGGAAGTTCTTGTTCATGCTTTTGTTAAACTTTCCGAAACTTATGATAACAAGAAGATTGAATGTCTTAAATTGCAAAAAGAAGTTGTTTTTCTCAAAAATCAACTTGCTATGGTTTCTAAAGAAAAGGATGATATTTCTTCTAATCTTATTTCCATTCAAAATGAGTTTAATGCCTACAAGGTTTCTTGTAAGGCAAAATCTCCTATTGTTGATGAAAAAGAAATTTCTTCTTTAAAAACTAAAATGGTTGATTTTGAAAAAGTCTTGAAAGATTGTGCTTTTAACACTAAGAAACTTGAAGAAAAATTTTCTAAAAAGCACACCTCTCATGATAATGTTTCACATGTTAAGATTCCTCATGCTCACACTACACATAACACTTCTCATGCTAAATCTTTTCATGCTCACAATTCTCATGCTCACAAATCACACACTCACTATGCTTTTAAATATGGTAGAGTGTATAGATGCACATATTGTGGTAAGAATGGACATTTGGCAAAATTTTGTTATGACCAAGTAAACAGAACCAATAATCTTGTTTGGGTTAATGAGACTAACTCTTTAGGACCCAAGAAAATGTGGGTACCAAAATCAAGTCCTAAATTATTTGATGTAGGTACACACCAAGGCTCCAAGACGTAGGGAGCGGTGGTATCTTGATAGTGGTTGTTCAAGACACATGACGTGGGATATCAACAACTTTACAACCCTATCAAGGTACATGGAAGGTGGCTCCGTCACCTTCGGGGATGACTCCAAAGGAACTATCATTGGTATAGGTAACATTCAAATTGGTTCATCTCCTACTATAGAAAATGTTGTACTTGTTGATGGTTTGAAACATAATTTGCTTAGCATTAGTCAATTTTGTGACCATGGTCTTAAAGTTGTTTTTGATGATACTTCTTGCAAGATTTTTGATATTAAATTCAATGATTGTATTCTTACCGGTTTTCGTGATGATAATGTTTATATCATTGACATGCTTAATGTAGAATGTTCTACTAAATGCTTGAATGCTTTTGATGAAAATTCTTGGCTTTGGCATAGAAGATTAGGACATGCATCTTTTGACCATCTTTCTAGGATTAATTCAAAGGAATTGGTGAAGGGTATTCCTTACTTGAAGTTTGAGAAAGACCGCATTTGTGGTGCGTGCTAACTTGGGAAACAAACCAAGTCTTCCTTCAAACCAATCAAGGATATCATGTCAACTAGGCCTTTAGAATTAATTCATATGGATCTTTTTGGACCTACTAAAACTAAGAGCTTAAATGGTAGTAGATTTGCATTTGTTTTAGTTGATGATTTTTCCCGTTTCACTTGGGTTTTCTTCTTGGAACACAAAGATCAAACTTTTTCTCATTTTAAGATTTTTCGAAAAAGAGTTGAAAAAGAAAAAGGTTTTTCGATTTTGAAAATAAGAAGTGATAGAGGTGGTGAGTTTGTTAACCAACTCTTCATGACTTATTGTGATGAAAAGGGAATTAAGCATGAAATGTCTTGTCCTAGAACTCCACAACAAAATGGAGTTGTAGAAAGGAAAAATAGAACACTTCAAGAGATGGCTAGGACAATGATAAGTGAGTATGACCTCCCTCAATATCTATGGGCCGAGGCCGTAAACACTGCATGCTATATATCAAATCGTATTTATTTGTGTAAAAATTCTTCCAAAACATCTTTTGAAATTTATCATTCTAGAAAACCTAATGTTGCATATTTCAAAGTTTTTGGATGCAAGTGTTTTGTTTTGAACACAAAAGATAACTTGGGTAAATTTGATGCTAAGGCTTATGAAGCAATCTTTGTTGGATATTCTATAACTAGTAAAGCTTATAGAGTATTCAATAGATCTTCACTTACCATTGAAGAATCCATGCATGTTAAATTTGAAGAATCTAATGTGGTTGTTGAGAATGTTGTAGAGATTGACCCATTAGGTGAAGACATGGAGAGACTATCCTTGAAGGACTCACCCGCTCAAGAAGAAAAGCTAGAATCAATTGGTGATGTTCAAGAGGATAAAGAGGAAAGCTCTCAACCGCTTCCTAAAGCTTGGAGATACGCTACAAATCATCCCAAGGAGCTCATCTTAGGTGATGCATCTAAAGGGGTAACAACTCGCTCCAAACTCCATGACCTATGTGGTAACTTTGCTTTCATTTCTCATTTTGAACCCAAGAGTATCCTCGAAGCCGAGGCGGACTCATATTGGTTGCTAGCCATGCAAGAGGAACTCAATCAATTTGAGCGCAACCAAGTTTGGCACCTTGTTCCTAGGCCCCATGATAGACCAATAATTGGTACTAAGTGGATCTTTAGAAACAAGATGGATGAGTCCGGAAATGTGATTAGGAATAAGGCTAGGTTAGTGGCCCAAGGTTACACTCAAGTTGAGGGAATTGACTTTGAGGAGACCTTTGCACCCGTAGCACGGCTTGAAGCCATACGGATGACACTAGCTTTTGCATCTTTCAAAAATTTTAAACTTTTTCAAATGGATGTGAAAAGTGCATTTTTGAATGGTTTTATAAATGAAGAAATTTATGTTGCTCAACCTCCCGGTTTTGTTGATCATGTTCATCCCGATTTTGTTTTTAAACTTGATAAAGCTTTGTATGGATTGAAACAAGCTCCAAGAGCTTGGTATGAAAGGCTTTCTAGTTTTCTCATTTCAAATGATTTTATTAAAGAAAAAGTAGATACAACACTATTCACTAAGCATGTTGATAATGACATTTTAATTGTGCAAATTTATGTTGATGATATAATTTTTGGTTCTACTAATGAGTTTTTATGCAAGGAATTTGAAAAGGTTATGCAATGTGAGTTTGAAATGTCTTCAATAGGTGAGCTTAATTTCTTTCTTGGACTCCAAATCAAGCATTTGTAAGATGGGAACTTCATATGTCAAGCCAAATACGCAAAGGAACTCGTAAAGAGGTTTGGACTTGAAGACTCAAAGGTTTGCAACACTCCCATGGCAACTACAACCAAGCTTGATAAGGATGACCAAGGTAAAAATGTTGATATTAAATTGTTTAGAAGCATGATAGGTAGTCTTTTGTATTTGACGGCAAGTAGGCCGGATATCATATTTAGTGTGTGTCTTTGTGCTAGATTTCAATCGTGTCCCAAAGAGTCTCATCTTATTGCGGTAAAACGCATTATTCGTTATATTAAGGGAACGATTGGAATGGGTCTATGGTATCCAAAAACTGGAGATTTCTCAATGACGAGTTATTCGGATGCCGACTGTGCGGGTTGTAGAGTAGATAGAAAGAGTACTAGTGGGACATGTCAATTTCTTGGTAATTGTCTTGTTTCATGGTCCTCTAGGAAACAAAATTCCGTAGCTCTATCAACCGCCGAGGCGGAGTATGTTGCCGCGGGGGCTTGTTGTGCACAAGTCCTTTGAATGAAACATACTCTCCTTGATTATGATTTACATTTTGACCATATAAAAATATTTTGTGATAATACTAGTACTATACATATGACAAAGAATGCAAATCAACATAGTAAGACCAAGCACATTGAGATTAGATATCACTTTCTTAGAGATCATTTTGAGAAAGGAGATATAGATATTGATTATGTTTCTACGGATTTGCAACTAGCCGATATTTTCACTAAACCACTTGATTTCTCTAGATTTTCCTACATTTGTGGTGAACTTAATGTTTGTGTTATTGAATAAAAATGTTTTCATAACCCTTTTTTATGTATGACAAAAAGGGGGATAATGAGTTTTTATGATAGAATTATAAGTTCATATGGTTTTGATTCCATATGAGTTTATATATGTTTTCATGTTTTTAGTTTTTGATGTGTTTTCATGAATTCTTGTAATTTGAGTTTAAGTGTTTTGCAAGTGTTTTATTTTGGTTTCATGAAGTTTACTTGCAAATTACAAATTACATTGTTTTTCCTTGTTTAATATAGCATAATTTGAGGGGGAGCTTTCTCCTCCCCTATATTTTTTGTTTATAGCCTATTTGTTTTGTCATCATCAAAAAGGGGGAGATTGTTGGCCCATAAGGTTACACTCTCCAATTGTTTATAGTTTTGATGATAACAAACCAAATAGGAGCTATATGGTATTAATTAGTTTGTTGAGATTAGTTTCAGGTTTGTACCATAGTTTGGAGGCCAATGCTTAGCTATTGCAAGAAATTCTAGGTTCATGAAGCAAAGAAGGCTTTTTGCACATCAAGGAAGGAACATAGAAGAGAAGGCTCTAGCAAGGCATTGCATGGCTCAAGATTGCTCAAGAGACTTAATTAGATTTGTTTTTAGTTTAGAGTTTTGTTAAAGAATAGTGAATAGGTTTGAAGCTCTATCACACACGTTTTTGCGCACATCTTATATCTAAGTTTATTTCATATAAATTATACAAAAATATTTTGATACAAAATCCTCTGCCTATAAATCCATATTTATGTTTTATACTTATTCCTATTTAAAACATCTTTTGATAAAAATGTTTTTCTCCTCAAAATTCTTTTGAAAATTGATTTTGGCCTGAGCCGGTCGACCGCCCGAGTTGACCGTGCCTATGACAGGCTTTGCCAGTCGACCGCCCGAGTCGACCGTGGTTCTGGCAGATGCACGTATCAGTGTGCACGTTTCACGGTCGACCGTGACGGTCGACCGAGACCTGCCTGACTGTAACACTTTGCTCTCTGTTTGTTTGGGTCGACCGGGGCGGTCGACCGTAGCCTGCAACGGCTATTTTCTTTGTACTAGCGGTCGACCGGGCCGGTCGACCGGACTAGCCGTTTGAACAGTAACGGCTAGTTTTCTGAGCAGATTTATTTTTGTCCTTTTCTCACTTAAGTGTGTTTAAGTGACATATTTTGGTTTTAATACATTCTGATTAGCCTTAAAAATGTTTTATCTTTAAATCCTAGCCCTCTCCTATAAATAGGGGTGTTTAGAGAGAGTTTGGTACTAGAAAAATTATCAAAATTTCCAAAAGTTTAAGGCATTCAAAAAGACTTGGTTTCTTGGTTTTTGTGCTGAAATTCTCTCTCATTTTCTGAAGTATTTTCAAGAACTCTCTGATTTCTTTTTCTTTTCTCCTTGCACACAAGAGCTTCATTCCTACTCATTGATTCTCTAAGGACCTTTGTAAGGGAAGAGAATTTTGCAAGAGAGAGTTTGTGGTCTTTTGACTACTAAGAGAGAACTTGTACTTGAGATTGTGGAGTTGGGTACTCCGGTGTATTTGTGACATCTTTGTGATAGTGGAAGTGGTTGGAATCCTTCTGGGGAAGGCGGGGAAGTAGAGCTGGGTGCTCGAACCTCGATAACAAATCTTGGTGTTTGCGTTTGGTTTACTTGCACATGTTTCTTGCTTTACTTTCATTGCTCTTATTACTTGCTCTCTACCTTCATTGCAAGATTCATTTGTTTTCATTCATCTTGTCAATCATAGTCCCATACAACAAGGTTACATTGCACACCTCTAACTCATTTTACGAGGAATCAGGAGGAAGGAGTTCAGAACCCTTTACGGGACATTCGGTTCTTAGTCTTATTTTGGGCGATTGTTGCATCATATTTTTAATTGTGCATTAATTAGCATTATCACCTATTCACCCCCCCCCCTCTAGGTGATTTTCAAGGTGAACTTTTGAAGGAGGAAGATAGAGCTTGACTGGAAAAATTTATTTGATGATTGGGATGGTGAAAATTATTAGGAAAATTTGGCCTAGAAGAATTGTTCTAGGCCCAAGAGAAATTTGGGTGATTTCTCCAACCAAGATTGTAAGTTTGCGAGTACGGATTGTGTTGTGGCCATGAGTAAGCCGCATTCATGTGTTCTAGCGGTACTTGCTGAGTCTGAAAAATAGGACACTCTTCAAAAATATGGTCCGGTGCCTGACAGTATGAACAACCCGGATTGTGAATTGGTGGTGGGTTGATTTGGTTGACATTGGCTGGCTCTTTTATTTCTAGAGCCTCTATTCTCCTCATCAGGGTTGCGATCTTAGCTTCAGTAGGTATGGATGATTCTAAGGATAACAGCCCTCCTTTCGAAGCTATAGACTGTGAATTTCTTGATTTTTTCAAGGTTGGCTCCCATTGCAGGGTTGTCTCAGCTAGATCCTCAAACAAATCCCAACCCTGATTTTCATTCTTTTTCAAGAACCCTCCCTAACACATGGTTTATAACAAAGTCTTTGTCAGATAATCCAAACCATCATAGAGAATCTAGTACTGACGCCATTTCTCTACACCGTGATGAGGGCACTGATTTAGGAGATCTTTGAATCATTTAAAGTATCTCCAGAATGGTTCGATCTGTTCTTGCCTAAACTGCATGATATTTTTTCTGATGAGGGCAGTCTTGTAGATTGGGTAAAATTTCTTCAAGAAGGCCTTGACGAAATCGTCCCATGTTGTAACTGAATCTACAGCCAAACTGTACAACCATTTTTTTAGCTAGGTCCTTTAGGGAGAAGGAAATGGAACGTAACCTAACGGCATCGTCTCCTAGTTGTAAGTTCACCTAGAGGGGGGGTGAATAGGTGATGGCTAATCTAATGGTCACTTAATGCCAAATAATGCGGAAGCTAAAACAATTATGACCTAATAAAATCTTTTACACTAAACACCACGTATAACCAAAGAGTGTTGCCGAATTCCCCGTGAAGGGCTCTGGACAAACTCTTCTAGATTCCCCTTGAATGGGTTGAGGTGCCACGTTGGCTCTCTTGGTTGAATATAAGTGTTAGCAACAATCCCACGCAAGTATATCAATTAAGCACAATGAATATCAAGCATATAAAGATGAGCACAATTTAAGCATACAAGATATAAAAGAGATAGAGAGAGAATGAGCAATCGCAAACACAAGGGTATGTTTCGAGGTTCGAGCACACTTGCTCTACATCCCCGCCTTCGACACACGAAGGATTTCCACTATGCAAGATCCCAATGGATCTCTCCTCGGTGCTGCAACACCTACAAGCCCTCGGACTCTCTAGTCCCTTACACACCGCAAGCCCACCGGCTCGCCGAGGCCGCACCTCAATCAACAAGAGTTCGCACCCGAACCCTAAACAACCACGAGCACACTTGCCCGTCTCCTCAAAGTACAAGAATGAAATCTTGGTGATCTAAAACACTTTGATCACCAATTACAAACTCTCACAACACAATCCTATGGATAGATAAGGCAATGGATAGCTCAAGTGATTGTGAGAAAGCAAGGAAAGAACTATGGTGAAAAACTCAAAGAATCACTTTAAACACTCTTGATAAAATCTTCCCTTTAGATAGGAAATATTTGCTCTCAAATATGTGGAGAAAACTCTTCTGAAAGAATGGGAAAAACTGGCTCAAAGCTCTCCTAAAATCTTAGCTCAAAACAATGACCAAACCCCCAAATTTATAGGCCAGAAAAATATAGCCGTTGGGGTCTGTCAGAGCTGCCGGTCGACCCGAGCGGTCGACCGCCAACGGTCAGAAATCCGACCGTTGGAGCCACGGTCGACCGCCTGGGTCGACCGACCCACTGGACCTGAGAGTCCAACTCTCTGTCGGTCGACCCGTACGGTCGGCCGAACTTTCCAGAGAGCAGAGCTCTCTGGAGCGGTCGACCCGTACGGTCGGCCGGCCTCCAGTGCACAAAGGCATGCACGTCTGTGCACGTCGGTCAACCCAGCCGGTCGACCGACTTCAGGATTAGTCGACTATAAATGTAGTAAGTCGACTTATCCGAAGCCTGAAACAGTTTTCTGGGATTAAAAAGTTAGTCCTTTTTGGTTCAAATAAAATCCCATAAATACATAGAAATTCTAGAAAAATAGTTTAACCAATATACTTTGATATACAAACATGCTTGCACAAAATCAAGGCATGTTATAAAAGATTGGACTATTTTTGTAACTTGAAAATATTTGGCTCATGATAAAAACTGTTTTTTCAAAACAATATTTTTCCAAAAATATGTTTTTCCAAATCTTCATCAAATACAAAAACAAGATATACTTTTAAAGCATAGTGTGTATGGATATGATCCACTACACAATCAATATGAAATATCTATGTTTTTGACATTAAGCTCTAAATAAGGTTTTGGTTGAAACATATAACTTTGAATACCAAAAATCAAAACTATGTTTTCCAAAATGAAAAGTCTTTTCTAAATCTGAAAATTCTTTTATGAAAAGACAATTAAATCAAGAGTGTGTGTGTGATATATACTTGAGCAATCCACCACTATTCTATCCTTTACATTTTTAACTAAAACAAAAATAAAATCTTATACCTAGACACAAGTCTTGATCTTGAAGCCTTCCCTTGAAGTCTTCTCTTCATCTTGACTTGGTCCAAGCTTGATCCAAAAGCTCCTTGGATCACACCGTGCTAGCTCCAAATCTTCACATATTATCCTTTGTTGAGCTATGCACCTACTAAGATCTTGATAATGAATCTGTCACTAATTAAACACAAGATCATTAGTAAACATAACTTCATGAGTTGATCATCATCAAAACTAGGGTGATAGGCCTTTGGGCCAACAATCTCCCCCTTTTTGATGATGACAAAACTCATGAAGTTATATATGCATGGATTAAAGTAAAGTTTCAAAGAAGCTCCCCCTTAACTCATGCATAACAAATAAATAATAGATATGGCAATGAGGCACATGAGTATGTATGCAAGTATGGAGATAAAACATGCAACAAGCATAAATCAAAATCTTTTTCTCCTATTTGCAATACAAAAATATATATGCATAACTAACAAGGAAGACAAATACAAATACTTCTCCCCCTTAAGCAATGAAAACATGCATATAAACTCAAATACATCTCCCCTTTTTGTCACTCATCAACAAAGGGTTCAAAGTAAAATCAAATCAAACAAATTTTTCTCCCCCTTTTTGTCAAAAACAAAGAGATCAAGAAGGGTAATACAAATCAATCAATAAGGATTTATATGCGATATACATTCATGAAGAGGAAGACGCTAAGTTAGCTTCCCTACACATATGCATTACATGAAGAAGGGATGACAAGCCCTAACTCACATAACACATATTATGTAATGCATAAGAGGAGATGTGAAGCTCCCCCTACACACGTATATCATATAAAGAAGAGTTGTCAAGCTCCTCAATTTATAATATACTCAACATGAATCCATATGTAAGAGAGATGTTAAGCTCTCCTTGCATATAGGAAATACAAAACAAAAAATTTTGAATTTTTCTTTAAAATTTTGAACTTTTCTCAAGAAACACATTTTGAGATATCAAATCAACATATTTTCATTTTGATATCAATTTTGAAAACATATTGCATAAGCTTTAAGAATTACCAATTGAAAGTTGAATTTAGCTTAGCATATAATAACCATTATGCCTTAAAAATGTAAGACAATTTTAACTAAGCACAAATAACACATATATGTATGAAAAGAGAATACCAATAGAAATTGATATAATTTGAATTTGAAGGCATACATACATATAATCAAAACATGAGTATATAAAAATCATATTGATACCAATTGAAAATATCCAATGATACCAATTGAAGAGTAAGCTTATCATATACTCTACCATACGAAGAATTTGCACTAGTTAATATGAAAATATTTTAAAAAACTAGTACGGAATCCTTCAAGCAAGGAATAAAGCAAAATGTCAAATAATCCCAATATTCCTTTAAATCATGAAGACATGAAAATCATCACAAAATTTTTTTTAAAAAAAATTAATATTTCAAGATATATGTATGTTTTGACAACACAATAAGTATACATACATATCCCTTAAACACAATTGAGTCCATATAAATAGATTTGCATTAAAGGCAAATGACTCAAGAGGTATACATGTATATCTTAAAGTTTGGCAAAATACACATATACATGAAATGAAAACACATGATCATAAATCAAATCCAAAAAGTGGGAATATAAGTTTAAAAATGTATGTATTATCAAAACCAAGCAATACAAGCACATTTCATCATTTCATGGGTTCAAATAAGCATTCAAGCACAAATATAAATAGATTTATTTGTGGCCCACGATATGTACAAGTATAAATCTTAGTGTTGACAAAACTAACATATAAACTAATATTCAAATCATGAAGCATCAAATTTTGAGAAAAATAGAATCATGTGTCAATCTCAAAAATTATTTGAAGAATAAATAACTAGTATAAATTGTTTTTGAAAAACTAGTTAAAGATCCTTCAAATATATCAAATCTTATGTTTTTCATAAAACATAACTAGATACACAAAAATTTAAACACTCATGGTCTATAAGGCTCAAAATGATTTTAACAAAAGTGTGAGTGTTAAACGATCATGTAAATAGCATTTTTATGAAAATAGTCAATGAAGCTCAAAAAGATCATAAGTCACATTTTTAACAAAAATACGAAAAATCATTTTTCATCAAAACACTAATCTTCATGGTATATGTATGATTAGTCCAATCCTAACAATACACATACATATCCCAAATCGAAAAGAGTCTATTAATGATGTTTGCATGAAGGCAAGAGACTCACGGGTATACATGTATATTTATTATATTTGAATTAAAAATACATATACATGAAGTAAAGCATAAAGTAGGTAAAACATGTATAAACAAGAATCATCAAAACTAGATTATACATATGCATATAGTGGATACAAATGAGCATGAAGTTCAAATATATATGAGTCAATTGTAGTTCACTATTCATATATGTATAAATGCAAGTTTGACACATTCTACATCTAAGCATGTAAATACCGCATGAAGCATACAAAATATGAACATGCTATATGATATATGAAATTAAAAGCATGTACATAAAAATAGGAGTTTAGAAATTGTTACCAACTTCAAAGCTCCTAACATGGTGGTTGTCCCACCAAAGCTCCTTGATAGTGATGCATCCCAAAAGTATGTCCATCATGTCCAAGTGCATCCACTACCAAGACACCAATCCTCTCACGTCTTCTGAGAGCCCTCACTTACATCAAAAGCAAAAGGTGGGGGTTTTGGTACCCATATTTTCTTGGGTCCTTTGGGGTTAGTCTTGTAAGGAACCCAAACATTTTTATAATTAGCAAAATTTAGAGAATTAATATTATCATAACAAAACTTTGCTAAATGGCCTTTGCGGCCACAATGTGTACATATGTACACCTTAGTATGCTTATGTGTAGGAGTGTGATCATGTTGTGCAACATAAGCAAATGCATGGTTATGATGTGCATGAATGTGTGGAGTTTGTTTCTTTGAAAACATTGACTCCAACCTAGAATGATTAAAAGCACAAGAGTTCAAAGTTGAACTCAAACCATCCATTTTATTTTTCAAATCTTTAATCTCATTAGTGGTGGCATGAAAAGCATGATGAGATAAAGAATCATTTTTCTTTTTCTTTTGTGAAACAAAATCTTTTTCTTTTTCACAAATTTTTCTTTTTAAAGATTTATTTTCTTGAAAAACAACTTCCTTTTGTTTTTCCACCAAATCAATCTTATTTTTCAAAGACATATTCCCTTCACATAAATCATCCAATTTTGCAAGCAAGGAAACATTCTCATTTTTCAAATCTTTATTTTCTTTTTCTAAGCATGCAATGTTATCTCTAAATGAATCATGTTCTTTATGCATGCAAGCAATGTCCTTTTTCAAATTTTTATTTTTCTTTTTAAGCATGTCATATTTTTCAAGCACAAGATGACAAAAGGTAGTAAGCTCATCATATGACATGTCTTCATCATCGGATTCGGAGTTTACCTCAAGGGGGTTATCCCCTTGGACCATGTAGCACTTGTTGGAGGTGTTGCTTCCAACGCCGAATCACCCCCGGCATAATATAGATCCTTTTCGCCAAGAGAGGTGATGATGTTCCAAGCTACAAAAGCCGATTCAACATTAGAAACCCTAGATAAATAATCATCATTTAGGGTTGACTTGATAGCATGAAGGGCTTTTACATTAGCCTCAAAATTCTTACCATTTGAACAATATGAATCATTAGATATGGCAAGATATACATGAATGCCTAAGGCCTTGAGGTACAAAGACATCTTAACCTTCCAAATTTGGATGTTAAGAATGTCAAAGGTGGGTGGTGACATGAAGTCCATGGTGTGTGTACAAAAATCTTGTGATTAGCCTAAAATGAGGATCTTTAACTCTAGGTTGTTAGACCCAAATCAGAGTACCAAGCTCTGATACCAATTGTGAGTTCACCTAGAGGGGGGTGAATAGGTGATGGCGAATCTAATGGTCACTTAATACCAAATAATGCAGAAGCTAAAACAATTATGACCTAATAAAATCTTTTACACTAAACACCACGTATAACCAAAGAGTGTTGCCGAATTCCCCATGAAGGGCTCTGGACAAACTCCTCTAGATTCCCCTTGAATGGGTTGAGGTGTCGCGTTGGCTCTCTTGGTTGAATACAAGTGTTAGCAACAATCCCACGCAAGTATATCAATTAAGCACAATGAATATCAAGCATATAAAGATGAGCACAATTTAAGCATGAAAGATATAAAAGAGATAGAGAGAGAGAATGAGCAATCGCAAACACAAGGGTATGTTTCGAGGTTCGAGCACACTTGCTCTACATCCCCGCCTTCGACACACGAAGGATTTCCACTATGCAAGATCCCAATGGATCTCTCCTTGGTGCCGCAACACCTACAAGCCCTGGGACTCTCTAGTCCCTTACACACCGCAAGCCCACCGGCTCGCCGAGGCCGCACCTCAATCAACAAGAGTTCGCACCCGAACCCTAAACAACCACGAGCACACTTGCCCATCTCCTCAAAGTAAAAGAATGAAATCTTGGTGATCTAAAACACTTTGATCACCAATTACAAACTCTCACAACACAATCCTATGGATAGATAAGGCAATGGATAGCTCAAGTGATTGTGAGAAAGCAAGGAAAGAACTATGGTGAAAAACTCAAAGAATCACTTTAAACACTCTTGATAAAATCTTCCCTTTAGATAGGAAATATTTGCTCTCAAATATGTGGAGAAAACTCTTCTGAAAGAATGGGAAAAACTGGTTCAAATCTCTCCTAAAATCTTAGCTCAAAACAATGACCAAACCCCCAAATTTATAGGCCAGAAAAATATAGCCGTTGGGGTCTGTCAGAGCTGCCGGTCGACCCGAGCGGTCGACCGCCAACGGTCAGAAATCCGACCGTTGGAGCCACAGTCGACCGCCTGGGTCGACCGACCCACTGGAGCTGAGAGTCCAACTCTCTGTCGGTCGACCCGTACGGTCGGCCGAACTTTCCAGAGAGCAGAGCTCTTTGGAGCGGTCGACCCGTACGGTCGGCCGTCCTCCAGTGCACAAAGGCGTGCACGTCTGTGCACGTCGGTCAACCCAGCCGGTCGACCGACTTCAGGATTAGTCGACTATAAATGTAGTAAGTCGACTTATCCGAAGCCTGAAACAATTTTTTGGGATTAAAAAGTTAGTCCTTTTTGGCTCAAATAAAATCCCATAAATACATAGAAATTCTACAAAAATAGTTTAACCAATATACTTTGATATACAAACATGCTTGCACAAAATCAAGGCATGTTATAAAAGATTGGACTATTTTTGTAACTTAGAAATATTTGGCTCATGATAAAAACTGTTTTTTCAAAACAATATTTTTCCAAAAACATGTTTTTCCAAATCTTCATCAAATACAAAAACAAGATATACTTTTAAAGCATAGTGTGTATGGATATGATCCACTACACAATCAATATGAAATATCTATGTTTTTGACATTAAGCTCTAAATAAGGTTTTGGTTGAAACATATAACTTTGAATACCAAAAATCAAAACTATGTTTTTCCAAAATGAAAAGTCTTTTCTAAATCTGAAAATTCTTTTATGAAAAGACAATTAAATCAAGAGTGTGTGTGTGATATATACTTGAGCAATCCACCACTATTCTATCCATTACATTTTTAACTAAAACAAAAACAAAATCTTATACCTAGACATAAGTCTTGATCTTGAAGTCTTCCCTTGAAGTCTTCTCTTCATCTTGACTTGGTCCAAGCTTGATCCAAAAGCTCCTTGGATCACACCGTGCTAGCTCCAAATCTTGACATATTATTCTTTGTTGAGCTATGCACCTACTAAGATCTTGATAATGAATCTGTCACTAATTAAACACAAGATCATTAGTAAACATAACTTCATGAGTTGATCATCATCAAAACTAGGGTGATAGGCCTTTGGGCCAACACTAGCTAGGGAATGTGCATCATGAGGCATACTTCTTCAAATTTTCTAACAAAGAAGTATGCATCCTTTGATTCTAAACCATGAAATTTTGGAAGAGTGTTGATGAATTGGGCCTTTAACTCGAAGTTATTACCATTCGCTTAAGGAAGTTTTATAAAAGATGGGAGTGAGGTTCTGATCGGGTAAAATCTGTCCTGTAGCAAAGGAGTGATGGTCAATGTTATTTCTTTTGCGATTCTTCCGTAATAGTAAAGTGGCTATACGGGTCGTATCCACAAGGAGGGAGAGCGATGGAAGCTTTGATGCGGCTTCTTTGTTCAAAGTAAAGAGAAAGTTCTTTGTTTCAAAATAAAGAATTAAAAAGAAAATAAGTATTGTTTCAAAAGTTTCTTGGATTTGGCTGATGTTTGTTAAGATGAGTTTTCTTAAAGGTAAAAACGCATGGCTAACTTTCTACTAAGTGCTCTCACTAATCTCTAACTTCTTGAAGATGTAGCCTCACAATGGATCATAGGCAAGCATAACCCTTATGCATAGGAACTATTCACATTGGAGATCGAATGAAAGTTCTTTCTTTAACTTAGTTTTACACGGCAAAAAACTTGAACATTCCCTTATCAAGATCCAATTTAAGGCGAGAATAAGGGAAGAAACAAGTGCACTAATGGTTTCGACAAAGATGAATAGGAATATCTCTAACTCACGAAAATAAGTAAAGTTTACAATTTATAGATCATCAAAAACCGTTAAGCATGAATATAAGAAAGGGAATACTTGTAAGTACGTTAGAGTTAGAACCCTCGTCTTAAGATATCATGGTTCTCGTTTGCACAAGACTTGTTTGACACTATTGACTCATTTAGGTTATCGATCAAGTTATTAGAGATTAGTGGGTTAGTAGTTAATTAGCCATGCAATGAAAGAGTTAGCTAGACATGAGTAAGAAAAGAAAACCACAAAAGAGAAGAAGTAAAGAGAGAGAGTATTACTCTAAAACAAGAAAGTAAAGAGCAAATAAAAATACAAAGTAATGGAAGGAAGAAAGAGAAGTATTACTTGTATAAGATTATCACCTTCAAATACAACTTATACACAATCTCTCTCTTTCACTCTAATGGCTAAACTAAGGTAGAAGAAGAAGAAAACACAAACAACTACAACTCTAAAAATAAACTAACATAAAGGTCCTAAACTCTCTAGATATCTCCCTCTAAAGAACCCCAGGGGGTATTTATAGGCACCAGGAGAAAAAGGGCCAGGGGCAAACCCTGGCCCAAAGCACTAGCGCGGCCGCGCAAGTACTGCCGCGGAAACGCGGCAAAATCTACGTTTTCTGCGGCTGTACCAGAGCGACGCGCGCAGCGCCGCCTGCTGTGCGCTGTCGCTTCAGTCCCCTATTGGTTGTACTTTCTGGATTCTATATCTGAGCACCCAGTTCTGATAAAATCACCCTCCTAGGTCAATAACTATCTTTATAGGCTTTTAATCACTAATTAAATGATGATTTTGGGTCTTCTTCTTTATTGTACACCATGGACCTAGGAACATAAAAGAAAACCAGTATTAGCAATATTTTATATAAAATAAATGTGAAGATTGGTATGAAATATGCAATATTAGAGACTAATCAATGTCCATGTTGTTTTTCAATTGGTATATTTTTTTAATATCAAAATTTATTTTAATTAGTTTTCAAAATTTATTTTGACATGTATTGCTTACATGTAAGGAGAGCTTAACATCTCTTCTATATATAGATTCATGATGAGTGTAGTATATAAAGAAGAGCTTGACTTCTTTTCTTTATGTGATACACGTGTGTAGGGAGAGCTTAATATCTCCGTTTATACATTGAATATTATGCTTATATGGGTTAGGGTTTAGTCATCTCTTTCTTCATGTAATGCATGTATGCAGGGGAGTTAACTTTATAGTCTCTCCTCTTCATGGATTTATATCGCATATACACTTACCTTATTTTTCTTTAACTCTTTGTTGTTGAATTGACAAAAAGGGGAGAGAAATTTAGAGTTTATATATGCATGTTATATTTTTGTTTAAGCATATATGTTTATGTTTGCTTAGTTTATGCGCTTCATTAAATATCTACTTGTTTTATGTTATGCATGAGTTAAGGGGAAGCTTCTATGAAGCTTATCTTTAATCCATGTATATATAACGCCATAAGTTTTGTCATCATTAAAAAGAGGGAGATTGTTGTCCCAAAGGCCCATCACATTAGTTAGATGATGATTAGCTTATATAGTTATAGTACTAATGATCTTGTATTTATTAAGTTTTAGATATTCATCAAGATCTTAGTCGGTATTTAGCTTTAACAAAAGATTCAAAGTCAAGTTTTGAAGCTATCACGTGTTGATTCAAAAGCTCACGCTTCAAGATCGCATCAAGTACTCGAGATGGAATCAAGCTCTTTGAATCATGTTTGGATTGAGTCGTCTTGAAGAAGAAGATTTACAAGAATACTTTGGTTTAGGTTTGTTTATTAGTTTAGATCTTGTGTAAGGATAGTCTTGTCTTGAATTGCTCAAGTACACACACACACACAACATTTATAGTTTGATTTTCGGTTTAACTATTTCGTTTTCAAGATTATATCTATTTGGTTTATATCTCAATAGAATAAGTTTTATGGTTTATATATGTGTTGGATTCTATCTACACATATTAGAGCTTATATGGTTTATAGAAACTTACGTCAATGAGTTTTGGTTTATCATGTATACAGTTTTAAGTTTTGGATTATCAAGTATACATATATCCGTTTCAAGAATAGATTCCGCTAAAAGAAGTTTATATGTATATTGGACTTTACTAATATACATTGATGGTTCATATATGTTTAGAAAAACTTATTTTGATATATCTAGTTTATGTGTTTAAGTTTTGTTTTTATCAAAACTTATTTTAGTATTTATTGTCAAAAACAAGTATATATCATTTACTATGTGTATTGAATTCTATCCATACACACTATGCTTCAAATGTGTCTCAATATCTTATTTTTGTATTTATACATAGTTTATAGAGAAATCAGATTTTCATTTCAAAGTTTAGGTTTAAGAAATTACAGGTTTTGGTATAAGCTTTAATTTCTTTATCTCAAAATAGTTCACATGTTTGTAATATGTGTTAATTTTTGATCACACATATTTGTACTTCAAAGTATTTATATGAACTTAATTTTATAGAATTTATTGGGATTTAGTTGAATTTTTATAGATTTAACAAGTTGGTTTTTGAACCCTCAAAATTTGGGTTTTGGGCTGCTTACGGTCGACCGATCGGTCGACCACAGGTTATCTTGGTCAACTGACCGGTCAACCGATATGCATACATGCACGAGCCCAACTAGCGATCGACTGACTGGCTCAACCCAACTTTCGGGTAGAGGCTGGTCGACCGAGCGATCGACCGAGAAGAGAGAGTCCTTCTATGTTTTTGGGTGCGGTCGACCGGGCGATCGGCCGGCAACCCCAACGGTCAAAAAATTGACCGTTAGCCAGTCGACCTGGCAGTCGACTGACAGGCCAGTTTGACCTGGGTTCAGAGCCCAATGGCTAGTTTTTTCTAGCTCTATAAATTAGGCTTTCTTGGCCAGTTTTTCACAAGGTTTTTATAGAAAAAATTTCCTACTTCAACTGAGTTTTTAGTAGCAAGTTTTTAGACGAGTTTTTGAGCTTCAAAATCAAAATCTCTCTTTTATTTCAAAGTTTTAAAAAATCAAAGAAAAACAAGTTTTGGGAAATCTAGTTTCTACTTTTAATTTCTATATCATTTCAAGAGTTTTTCCAAGAGTTTTGCTTTGTGTTTTCTTTTTCAAAATCTTTGTTTACTCATATACTTGAGCTATTCATTGCAAATCTATCCTCTAGGATTATTGTATTGTGAGAGATTTTGTTTGAGGTCTTCTGAGATCACCAAGTATTGTTTGTGATCTTTCTGATCACCAAGTTGTAATTCTCTTTCTTTACTTTGTGCTTGGCTTTGTGCCTTCCCTCTTGTGTAGAGGTGTAAGAGTTGGAGTTGTGTACTCCTTGTTTGTAAACGATGTAATTCCTCAGTAGAGGTCACTTTGCGGAAGATCCTTAGTAGTTGTTTGAAATCTTTCTGTGTGAAGGCGGGGACGTAGAGCGGTGGCTCAAACCTCAAAACATATCATCGTGTTTGCTTTTGGATCTTTCTCTCTCAACTCTCTATTATTTATATCTTGCATTTCTACTCTTGCTTATCTCTATTCATACTTTATATTGTTTATGTGTTCACACTAGTATTCAACCAAGAGAGATATTGAAGTAACTCAACTCTTAGTTTAGAGGAATCGTGAGGAGAAGTTATAGAGCCCTTCACGAAAAATTCGGCTTCACTCTTGGTTATACATTGTGTGGTAGTATAGAAGTTTTTAATTCCACATTATTTGTCCCTAGATTAGCGGTACACCTATTTACCCCCTAGGTGTACTTTCAAGCATGGCTTCATACCAGGGAAAAAGATAGATAAATGATAAAGGAAAAAAGGTAACTTTATTGAAATTTAAAAGCTACTGCTTGAAGTCAAACTTCTCCCAACTTTCTACACTTGATACATTTAAATTTTTATAGAGGAAAAAAATGTATATAAGATGAAGCATACAAGAGCATACTAAAGAAAGTTAGAAGTAGATTACTATGGATGTATTATTTGAAGAAAATGAAATATTTCTTCAAAGATATTTCACTGGCACAAACATTTATGAATGAAATATTGATGGTTATACAGATCATCAAATCTATATTATGATACATAGAATGTTGATGTATGTTGCTGTGCACAAACATAATGATAATACCGATAGAAATACATCATCATTTCTCACTTGTGATTTTACTGGCATTCTTCAGAGTTGGTGGAATAATTACCTCTCTGAAGAAAATAGATATGAAATTATAAATGTCGTAAAACAAGAAAACAGTCAGCCTAAAGAAGATGTTGTTTGCAACTTGATCTTAGCTATTATTGAACATTTGACTGGTAACATTATAGATAAAACAAAAAAAAACTAGGACAATATTACAAAGTCTGAGACGTATATATTAACCCACTTCAAGTGGTATAAAGATACTTTTATAAGTCAAGTAATGAACTTGGCTGATGCTAATAGCATCCATTGAAAATTCAAATTTATTGATCGACTTCTAAATTTATTTGCATTAAAGGTAAGGAATCGCCTGAGAGAGTTAAATGGCGGAACTATTTCTTACTATATATATACGCATGGATAATTAACAGATGTTTGTATAAAAGAAGGGTTAGCTTTATGCAATGACATGAAGCTAATAAATCAATTAAAATTTTAAAGACTAACTGAAAAGAAGCAGTTGAGTGCATTTTGCCAGCAATTTGCATATGATCTGTCTAATATAAGGTAAGCTAGTAAGAAAAAAGATAAGGATCCTATTTTCCTTATAGGAAAAGAAAAAGGAAGAAAAATACTTCTTCCAATCCTACTCAGGATAAAAGGATTAATAATCCTAAAATTAAAGCTAAATACTTTAAATGTTGTAAGATAGGCTACTATGTAAATAAATATTTTTCGAAAAAGAAAGTAAATGAGTTGGAAAATGAAGGATTGAAAAATCCTTGTGCACGATTATGATCAACAGTGATACTGAAGACTATGAAGATGATTATATCTTTTCAGAAGAAGATAATCCTTGTCATTGTACAATTAATAATTATCCAAAAGAAAACCTGACTATTGGGAAGCCATAGTTGAAATGAATGGATTCTCTTTGAATGTTATATACATCTAATCATGAAATAATTATGAAATTATTAACAGAAAAAATATATATCTTTTGAGCTTACAAACCAACTTTTGGAATTATGTTTTGCAAAAAACAAAGATCAAAAGATCAAAGTTTCAAAAATTGATAATATTTATAAACTGTCCGAAGTCTTAAATGGAAGACAAGAAAAGCAAAAAAGGACATTATCATTATAAGAATTAAATTCTGAGGTTAATAACCTCAAAGAAGAAGTTAAACTTTTCAAAAAAAAAAAAAAGAATAGATATATTCTATCTCGCCTAAAAGAAGAAGAAAAGCCCAATAGAGATATTTAAGCATCTACTTCTTCTCAACAAAATGAATTATTACAAATATTACAACAAATTACTTCTTAGAAATGGTTTATAACATTTTTATTTGGTAATAGCCAAAGAAATAATTATACCCGATATTACAGCACTAGTTGATAGCGGTGTTGATCTTAATTATATTAGAGAAGGAATTGTACCTTCTATTTACTTCCAAAAAACCACACAAATCTCAAGTGATGCTAGTGGGAGTAAATTATATGTAAATTATAAACTTTCAGATGCACACATTTGTCATAACGATATATGCATACCAACACTATTTATAATGGTGAAAAGTTTGTCCTAACATGTTATATTAGGGACACACTTTACCGATCCTTATACAAGAATGTTAAAGGAGATAAAAAAAAAATTCTTCTTAAAGAAAAGTAAATAAGTTTTCTTAAAGAAGAAATTTCTTTTGCTCAACTTGAAGAGCAATTAAAGAAACAATTAGTGAAGAATTAATAATTCAATAACACAATAAATTCAAATTAACAGTATGTGATTCAATACCTAATGGTTTCTGGAATAGAAAGAAACACGTTGTTACTCTTCCATATGAAGAGGATTTTAATGAAAAGTATATTCCCACAAGAGCAAGACCTTGTCAGATGAACTAGGAATACTTGAATATTTGTAAAAAAGAAATAGCCTCCTGATTGTTCATTAAAAGTGCATATTTTTAGTCACATTTTCATATTTATTTTTATAAAATATTACTATTTAATTATTTTATTGTTTAATAATGTGCAAGCCTTCATAATTAAAAAAAGAATAGAAAAAAGCCCAAGAGAAGCCCAAAAGCCCAAAAGATTATGGAATTAAAAGATAAATTAAGAAGATAAAGGAACTTCTATTTTATCTTATCTAAATTTAGATTTTAAACTTAAATTAGTTTGGAATATAGATGAGGAAAAGAATAGGAGGAGATAAACTCTTATCCCAATTGAAGATAGAGGAGGACTTCTACTCAAATTTAGGTTGCTTGAGTCACAAGTTAAAGATAAAGGGGAGAGAATTTAAATTCAGACTCAGATTTAGACTAGACACCTTTTAATATGTTGATCATAACTTTCTCTACAGAAAGTCAAATTCGATGATTAAAGATACTAAAGAAACAAGGGATACAGGTCTTATGTTGACTACTATTTCAAGTTCAGTCATTTGATTAGTCATATTCAATAATTAACACGCCAACTAGCTACAGACAAATTCAGAATTGAAATTCTCAATCCTATTTTGAAGATAAAGGATAAAATCAAGTTAAATTTTGAATTTAAACAATACTTGATCTCTAGGTCAAGAAGAAAAGGATACTTTTAGAATATCCTCAATTCAAATCCAAAGGATAAGGAGATAGCCTGCTCGTTTTGGTGTGCAACTTTATTTAAAACTCTCTCTCGGTTCTACTATAAAAGCTCATGTAAAGGCATGAAAAATCTCATCTCGGAAAATCAAGTTTTAGGGTTTTATTTAGATCTCTTTCTTTTCAAATTTTCATTTTATTTTCAAGCTTTTTAATTTGAAGATTTGTAAATGGAAGAAGCCTTTTGTACTAGATAAATGACAATTTAATAAAGATTCCTACTTTCTTTCATATCTCTTTTGTTCTTAAATTTGTTCTCTTCAATTCTATTTACTTTATTTTATGTATTCTTTAATCACCATGCCTTGTTTAATCATGAACATGAGTAACTAATCCCCTTCGTAGCTAGCTAATCTCTCTACCAACTAAGTCTAGTTCTATAAGATGAATTGGTTGAACTCTATGCCTGTTTAGAACTGTAGGGATAAGTTAATGATTTTTAAAGATTAGTGATGAATTAAGTTAAACTAATTTTAGAGTTATTCTATTTAATGGTTATTCTTGGTTTATACTTAGATACTTTGATAGCTTAATTTTAAGTCAAATTTTTTTTACTTATGCTATACTTAGAGACTTTGATAAATTAACATTTAATTTTATCTAGTATATTTTAGTTAGAGTTTGCTTTCTATCATACTCTTCTTGCTTCAACTTGAAGCAACACTTTAAGGTAAATCTTTCTAAATTCAATATGATGTTTATTGTTCATAAACTAGTACTTAGTTGTGGTAGATGATTAGCGGGCTATGATCTCTCTTTTTATTTAAATCAACTCTTTTATAACCATCTTTCTTTTCAAGTTTTACACAGAAAAAATATATCGAAAAGCTTTCATCGCATCTCTACCTGCGGATCAACCCGTTTAGCTCTTGCCACAGCAGATTAATTGCGAGAAAATAGAGAAATTTTTTAACTTTAACCTTTCACTTTTTACTCTCTTTTCTCTGTCAATCACCTCTTTACTAGAAAAGAAACTAATAAGGAAGTCATACTCTCATTGGAGTTGTACTGTATTTTATGTAAATAATACAGCTGAATAAGAAAGAGGAGTTCCTCGTCTTGTTATAAATTATAAACCTCTTAAAAAATTTTTGAAATGGATCAGGTATCCTATTCCCAATAAAAGGGATTTATTAAATCGCATTCATAATGCGAAAATATTTTCTAAATTCATTTTTAAGTCAGGATACTGACAATTCAAGTTTATTAGAAAGATCAATATAAAACAACATTTACTGTTCCTTTTGGGTATTTTGAATGGAATATCATGATATTTGGATTGAAAAATGCTCCATCAGAAATTCAAAATATTATGAATGATATTTTTACTCTTTATACGGAATTCATTTGGTCATATATAGATGATATTCTAATATTTTCTACTTTTATTGATCAGCCTTTTAAACATCTTCAAATTTTTAGACACCTAGTCATAAAAAATTGTTTAGTCATATTTGAACCAAATATGAAACTATTTCAAGGAAAAAATAGTTCCTATTGATAGAAGCATAGAATTTGCTTCTAAATTTTCTGATATTATCACAGATAAAGAAACAATTGCAGAGATTTTTGGGTGCTTTAAATTATATGGCAGATTATTATCAAATTTTGGCTAAAGACAATATCATTCTTTATTCTAAACTAAGAAAAAAATCTAACACCCTGGATAGATCAACATACTGATGTTGTTATCAAAATAAAGAAGCATGTTACACAATTACCTTGTGTATATTTAACCAATCCAAATTGGAAGAAAATTGTGAAAACTGATGTCTCTAATATTGGTTATGGAGTTATTCTTAAGCAAATTAACCCTGAAAATAGTTCGACAATTTTAGTTCGATTTACATCTGACAAACGAAATCCCACTCAAATTAATTATTTCACTATTAAAAATGAAATACTTTCAATTATAAAATTCTTAAATAAATTTTAAGATGATCTTCTTAATCAGAAAATCATTCTACAGATTGCTTGCAGCTCTGCCAAAAATATTATTGAAAAGGATGTCAAAAATCTTACATCTAAACAAATGTTTGATCAATGGCTGGCCGAATTATCAGTTTTTGACTTCACTATTGAATATATTCCTGATGAATTTAATTCTCTTCCTGATTATTTAACTTGTGAATTTTTACAGGACTCCTGTGCAATGTCATGAGCCCTTTAATGAGGAGGAGGAAATAGGAGTCATACTCCAGCTGCCTGGCAAAAAAAGGGTAGGAGGGCTATCTTTGTCTTATTCAGCGGATCCCTCTTGTTCCATACTCCCGCTGCCCGGCAACACAGAATAGGAAGCAGTCATAGTCCAATAGATGCCTGGGAAAATACTGATATTTCAGAAAGGTCTAGCACTTTGACCTTTACTGAACATCCAGTATTCTTTATAACTACTAGGCAATAGTTCATACAAGATATGATCTAAGCCTTTCCTTATGAGATTTATCAAAAAATTCTCCAAATGGGTGGAATTCTAAGGATTTTCCTTCCAAAATTCTCTGTGGATTTCCTTCATGAATACTAACGGCTTCATGAAAGACCTAATTATTATATTCACTATATTCGACTGCAATAACAATCTAGCACACGACAATGTGAGTACTAGAGGACATCATAACTAGCATATATATAGAGATAGACTTGTGTCCTTCCAAAAGGATTTGAGCCCGAATCCTTCCAACTCAAATACAATCCTCCGACGTTCGAATACAAGATCCACTCCGTTGAAGTTGATCTATATTATTTCAAGTGTTTATAAACTAAAAATCAAGTATTTTGAAGACTTTTTGCCCATCTATCAAGCGGCGCAAAATGGACGACGGGAAGTAGTAAGTTAATTAGATCTATGTATTTACTCATACAAACTAATTTTTATTAGGTTTCAAATATTCTATACCGTTAAACTAAACAACTCACTATTTAGGCCGTTCTTTTTCCCTACTTAATTTATAGATACTTGAAATAATATATATCAACTTCAACAGAGTGGATCTTGTATTTAAATGTCGGATGTTGGTATTTGAGTGGGATATATATATATATATATATATATATATATATATATATATATATATATATATATATATATGGGGTTACTGTACCTCAGTCGACGGTTGAGAGAGTTTCTCAGCCGACGGTGACGTGGCCGAATATATGCCACATATCGGCCGCAGAGTTGCGCCAAAAAAATCAAAAAATCCCACCTAAACAATCGTGAAACAAATTGACAAAAATACCTCTTTTTTACTTCTAAACTAGCATAAACTCATCCACAAACAAAATTTACCTACAGTATTTTCAGCTGAAATATATCTACAGTTATATAATTCTACTACAGACGAAACATGATATCGTTCAGCACTCCGAAGACAGACGCTGTCTTTTTTCACATGCCTTATGTAACAGAATTCTTACCATTTTACAAAGTCTGCGATCGTATTCGCAGTCATACTATAATAAAACTTTCGAACATTGCAACCATCGTCGCGGAATTAATACAATATAACTTTCAATTTTATATGACGACTGCGGCACTAGTCGCAGTCATAGTATAACAAAAACTTTTTTATATCACGTCTGCGACCCTAGTCGCATTCCTTATTTCCATAAAAATAACAGACGAAACATGCTATCGTTCAGCACTGCGACCTCGTTCAGAACAGCGACCAAGGTCGCAATCTTTTTTCAGCACTGCGACCAAAGTCGCAATCCTTTTTCGCATGCCTTATGTAACAGATTTTTTATAAGTTTACAAAGTAGATTAGCACAGCGACCCTGAGATCAGTTCGCGTATATCACATCTTATAAAAATACTATATTAATTACACTGAATTAAATAAAGTAATTAATATTCTATCTACCGTGATACAACAACACTCTCGAAAAAAAAAGATGCACTAAATATTAATCTCGATAAAGGAAAGATGAGCACCATACGTAATCTAAAGATATAGGAAAAAAATTCTATAAAAAGTTAATTTGTACTTCACATAGTAAACCTCTGAAAAAAGGAACTCTTCGGATTCTCCCGCCATAACTCTTCAATTAAATATTTAATTTTTTTACCACTTCTTCCCATACTCAACTGTCACCTATAACAATTATTATTACTATTCATATTCTTTCACATTCTTTACCTTTATATAGTGCTTGTAACTAATATATTATCTCATATCTAAAAACTATATTTTTGCTTTCCTTTTCAATTTGATTTCAAAAACTTTCAGAAAACAATTCATTCTTGAATCATGTCTTCCCCATCTTCTTCCTCTGAATACTCAGATTTCAACTTCAATCGTTCCCCCACCAGTCCTCTTTCTTCAGGGTATTCTAGTGAATCTGATACCAGTCTGGACTTCACTCCTTTTGACTATATCACTACATTAAATAATATTTTAACTGATCCTCCTCTTCATGAGGATGATGAAGTTTTCATGTGGGTTAGTGAGGAAGAAATTATTCCTCAGCCACTTGACAGAGACATGCTTGATGAAAGCATGTCCTCTGATGCTGGAGGCTCGCTTTCTCGACACGAATCTGAGGAAGAGCTTGATAGAGACGATCTATTCTGGGAGTTTATCGATGAACAAAAAAAACCCTCAAAAACAGGAAGATGATGAGAACGAGGAGAATGAAGACGACGAATCTGCTTATGATGGTGATGACGACGAGGATTAGGATTTCCTGATCTTCTGATATTCAACGTTATTTTGTCTTCTGTTAACAGCTTTTAATGCTCTTTTTTTGTAAGGTCTCTTTCTGACCATATTATGTTCTAAATAAAATTTACTTCTATCTGTAAAAAAAATCTTTCATATTTTTAAAATACATAAAAAGTATGCCATATAGTTATTATTTCTGCATCTTATCTGCGATAATGGTCGCAGTACTCATATAATAATTACATATGAAACTGCGACCATGGTCGCTGTCCAGTCATAAAACAGTTTGATCGTTTGCATTCAATAAAGTTATAAACAGCTGCCATGGTCGCAGTCCAAAATTAAACTATATAAACAGATAATACTGCAAACATGATCGCAATCCTCTCAAATCAGTATATTTCACTGTATATTTCACTGTATATCACAAATTAGAAAACTGCGACTGCTGTTCTTAAACACTGCGACCATAGTCGCAGTCCTACTTCGCATGCAATTAGTAAAAAAAATTCGTAGTTTATAGGCGGCTGAGACAACAGTTACAGTGAAGAGCAAACATATAAAAACATACGTAAACTGCGACTATAGTATCAGTCCTTAGTCAACGTTATTACATTTAACTTAGCAAAAAAAATTATCCAAAAAAAAATGCTGTCGTGAGTACTGCGACCATAGTCGCAGTCCTTGATCGCATGCTATATGTTAAAAACAATTTTATAGTTCATAGGCGGCTCAGACAACAGTCACATTGAAGAACAAATATATAAAATAATACGTAAACTGCAATTATACTATCAGTTATTAGTCACCGTTATTACATTTAACCAAGCAAAAAAAAACGTCCACGACTTGCTCTCGTTAAGCACTGCGATCATAGTCACAGTCCTTGTCCGAATTCAATATGTAAAAAATAATAATAATTATACATTACATGCGAAAAAAAGTAAACTGCGACTATATTAAAAATCAGTAAATTTCAAATCAGATAACAAAAAATTAATAAAGAAGCATTCAAATTAGTTTCGTGATTTGATAAAAAATGGTGGCAGTTTGGTCGCAGTTATTAAAGATAATTGTGGCACATCACCGCAGGGGTATTTAGTAATTTCAACTGTTTCAATAGGCGGGACGTCCTTTCTAGTGTAGCTAATAATGTGCCACATCACCGCAGGCTGAGAGGGTCTCTCAGCCGTCGGCTGATATACATTTCTCTCTCTCTCTCTCTCTCTCTCTCTCTATATATATATATATATATATATATATATATATATATATATATATATATATATATATATATGAGGAATCTGTACCTCAGCCTGCGGGCTGAGAGAGTTTCTCAGCCTGCGGGACGTGGCTGAATATAGGCCACACATCGGTCGCAGAGTGTGGGCGCCACAAAAAATCAAAAAATCAAAAAATCCCGCCTAAACAATCGTGAATCAAAAGGACAAAAATACCCCTTTTAAATGACGACTGCGACTTCTAGCATTCAAAAGTAAAAAAACATTCCATGGTCGCAGACTTAATACAGAATAAAGAATACAAGACAAAAAAATGCTATCGCATAGCAATGCGACCTCCTTCGGTACTGCGACCAAATTCGCAATCTTCTTTCTCATGCCTTCTGTAAAAGAAGTAATTAATATTATATCTACCGTGATACAACACCAGTCTAGAAAAAAGATATGCACTAATGTTAATCTCGAGAAAGGAAAGATGTGCACCATACGTAATCTAAAGATATAGCCAAACAATTCTATAAAAAGTTAATTTGTACTTCGGATTCTCCAGCAATAAGTCTTCAATTAAATATTTAATTTTTTTTACCACTTCCTACCATACTCAACCCTCACCTGTAACAATTATTATTACTATTCATGTTCTTCCACAATATTCACCTTTATATAAAGCTTGTAACTAATATATTACCTCATACCTAAAAAACTATAATTTTGCTCTTCCTTTTCAATTTGATTTCAAAAACTTCCAAAAAAAAATTCATTCTTGAATCATGTCTTCCCCATCTTCTTCCTCTGAACACTCAGAATTCAACTTCAATCAATCCCCCACCGGTCCTTTGTCTTTAGGATATTCTAGTGAATCTGATACCAGTCTGGACTTCACTCCTTTTGACTATCTCACTACATCAAATAATGTATTAACTGATCCTCCTATTCATGATGATAATGAATTTTTCATGTGGGTTAGTGAAGAAGACATTATTCCTCTGCCACTTGACGGAGACATGCTTGATGAAAGCATGTCCTCTGATGCTGTACGCTCGCTTCCTAGCAACGGGTCAGACGAAGAGCTTGATAGAGACGATCCATTCTGGGAGTTCATCGGTGAAACAAAAAAACCTCAAAACCAGCAAGATGATGAGGAAATAAGTGATGAAGAGGAAGAGCAGAAGAATGAAGACGATGAATCTGCTTATGATGGTGATAATGACGAGGATTAGGATTTCCTGATCTTCTGATATTCAATTATATTTTGTCTTCTTTTAAAAGCTTTTAATTCTATTTTTTTTGTAAGGTCTCTTTCTCAATATATTAACTTATAAGCTCTTTTAATTACATATCCAAACTGCGACTGCTGCTCTTAAACACTGCGACCATAGTCGCAATCCTACTACGGATGCAATTTATGGTCGCAGTTAATCATTTATCAGTTCCTAATGCGACTTTGGTCGCAATAATGTACTGTTTTGGAGTTCAAAGTAATTTAAAGTTATAGTGTATTAACTTTTAAACTGTTTTGGATAACTGAACAGTCACCTAGGAAGTATACAATTTTTGGGAAAAGATAGAAAATATATTTGAGAGATATTCACGTGGTCCGAGAGCTTAAACCTTTTGGAATTCCGGGATTAAAAATATATAAAGGGTCAAGAGCAAAGGATTAAAAACATACCATCCTCTTCACCGGAAAGAAGCCAATACATTCAAACAATGTCTTCACCATCACCACCGTCTTCACCGGAAAGAAGCCAATCATCAAATGATGATTTTATGTTTAGTTCTGAAACAATGTCTCGCTATGGGTCAGAATCTGAGCTTGATACAGACGACCCTTTCTGGGAGTTCATTGATGAACCAAAACACAAACATGAAGAGGAAGAAAGCGACGATGAGACTGTACCTGAAGAGGAGGAAGAGACAGAAGACGAAAGCGATACAGAAGACGAAAGCATGACTCTTGACGACGAATCTGATTACTATGGTGATGACGACGATTAGAAGTTAAAAAATTGTATTTTGTTTTTCTTTTTAAATATATATAAATCAAATTGAGTTATTTATGGGAGTTTTTCTTTTTAAATATATATAAATCTGTTTTCTAAAGTTATTTGTGTGAATTACATTTTTTACTACTATGTATCGGTTGAAATACTGCGACCATGGAGGCAGACTTAATAAATACAATGCGACCAAGGTCGCAGTTGCTGGTCTTTAATCTTAATCAACAACAACACTGCTACCTTGGTCGCAGTTTCTGACCGCATCAGACAACAGACAACTTTTCATTTTTCATTTAGATTCAAAAAAATGACTTAATCCAAAACAACACTTAATAAAACAAGAACACGGCGACCTTGGTCGCTATGCATGTTAATCTAAAGGAAAACACTTACTTAACGTACTGCGACCAATGTCGCAGTCCATGTAAAGCGACCTAAGACTGCAGTTGTTGGCCATCTTTATCAACAACAACACTGCGACCTTGGTCACATTTAACCATGTACACTGCGACCATCTTTATCCTTAACAACACTGCGACCTTGGTCGCAGTTAATAATTATATTACTTCAACCTTAAAAATTTTTAAAATGAAAGGTTGCGACATTGGTCGCAGTTGCTGGATGCAGACTTAATAAATACACTGCGACCCTGGTCGCAGTTGCTGGACTTTAGTCTTACTCAACAACAACACTGCTACCTTGGTCGCAGTTTCTGACCTTAATATTAATAAAATAAACTGCGACCTTGATCGCAGTTGTTGGTGTTTAGTCTTAATAAAATACAAAGCGACCTTGGTCGCAGTTGCTGGTCTTTACGAATCAACAACATCACTGCGACCTTGGTCGCAGTTGGTGGTCTTTATAAATAATCAACAACAACACTGCGACTTTGGTCGCAGTTGATGGCCGCAGTCTTAAAAAAATAATCTCCAATCTTGGTCGCTATTGCTGGTTTTCAGTCTTAATCAACAACAACACTGCGACGATGTGACACGTCACCGCAACAGTTGCTTAGTCGCAGTCTTTGGTCGCAGTGTCGACCCTGGTCACAGTAGTTACTGTTTGCAATGTATCTTATGCGACCTTGGTCGCAGTGTCATCTATGATCATAGTTGTTTTCTTTGCAATGCATGGCTGCGAAAAAGTTCGTAGTTTATTAAAAAAAACAAATATGCTTTTTATTTATGTCCAGGCATTTATCTCCAGGAATGTGCAAATGATACAAAACGATCTCTTATACAATAAGATTGAAGTGTTACAAATACAGCAGTACAAAAGAAGACTAAAACATCAAAAAAATCCCTTGTTGACTAAGAGCAATCTTCTTCTTGAGCTCTGGTGGCAGCAGAATCAATAAGATTGAGTGTTACAAAGAAGACTAAACATCAAAGTAGCCAAGAAGATTAAACATCAAAAAATCCCTTGTTGACTAAGAGAAATCTTCTTCTTCAGGTCTGGTGGCAGCAGAATCAATAAGATTGAGTGTTACAAAGAAGACTAAACATCAAAGTAGCCAAGAAGGCAAAACATCAGAAGAGCCAAGAAGAGCCCTTGTTGACTACTAAGAGCAATCTTCTCCTGGAGGTCTGGTGGCAGCAGAATCTTTCGTTTATGAACATCTCTTCACCAGAAGATTATCCAGTGAGCATGGAGTTTCCTCGATGTGACTTCTGGGGTAAGAGAGGGAGAGTGAGACCTCACAAGGTATGCTACCCACCACTATATCCACCACATCCCCCGCCGCCATACCCACTCTGACCATCCGTTACCAGCAAGCTTGACTGGTGCATCAAGTGAGAGCAGATCTCGGTGAGGATTAAGTCCTCGTCAGGGATCATGACTTCTTCCCTTGTGAACGATGAGGTCTATGACTTCTTCCCTTATGGACGAACATCGATAAAGTTCGTCAATAGGGTCATCTTCATCCATGGAGGCAGGCACCTGTTAGAGACTCTGAAGAAGACGAAAATTCTCAGAGCAATTGCTCTCGAAAGAAAACAGTCTAATTATGGACTGTTAAAGGGAGAGGGTGAGCCCTATTTATAGGCAGCCCATAATAACCATAATTAATGGTTCATTAATCAGAATCGTCGGCATTAATCGTCTCCAACCGCCAGCGCCAGTTTGGCATTAAAAGACATTAACGCCTAAACCCAATGAAGAACCGACGCGTAGACAACCGCTTCGGGAAACAACGAATGGTGCGGGGTTCGTCAACATAGACTTGACGTTAAAAGATCTCATAAAATCTTTATGACAGGTCGCGTCTCACGGACTGACTCCAAGTCGCATCAGACAACAGACAACTTTTCATTTTTCATTTAGATTCAAAAAATGACTTAATCCAAAAAACAACACTTAATAAAACAACACTTACTTAACGTACTGCGACCAAAGTCGCAGTCCATGTAATGCAACCCTAAATTGCAGTTGCTGGCTATCTTTATCAATAACAACACTGCGACCTTGGTCGCATTTAACCATGTACACTGCGACAAAAAGACTTTGGCTAAGGTCGCAGTTTAAATGTACATTGCGACCAAAGACTCTGAATACATTATATTCAAAAAAAATAATTACTTAACGTACTGCGACCAAAGTCGCAGTCCATGTAATGCAACCCTAGATTGCAGTTGCTGGCTATCTTTATCAATAAAAACACTGCGACCTTGGTCGCATTTCACCATGTACACTGCGACCAAAGACTTTGACTAAGGTCGCAGTTTAAATGTACAATGCGACCAAGACTCTGACTACATTATATACAAAAAAAATTAAACTATAAAGTAGAATTTTATCGCAGGCTGAAAACATTGATCTGAAAAGATTTTATATTTTCAAAAAAAAATTTATCCCAGGCTGAAAAGGAGAAACTACATCTTTCAAAAAAAGAGGTAAAGAAATAAGGCGAAAATTAATTTATATCCTATAAAGAGCGGCAAAATAAAAGGGGGAAAAATAATAATAAACAATAAGGAAAAGTTATCATAAGGGGTATTTGGTAATTTAACTTCTACCTAAAAGCGGGCCGCAAGTCAGTGAGGTGACAACTCGAGCCACGTCACCGCAGGCTGAGAGAGTACTCTCAGCCCGCGGGCTGATATACATTTTTCTCTCTCTCTATATATATATATATATATATATATATATATATATATATATATATATATATATATATATATATATATATATATATATATATATATATATTCGAGCCCGAATACCTTAAAACTTAACATGATATTAGCCATATATATAGGAATTTATCGGTACTCACAATCTATCATATGCTTTCTTGAGGACTCAGATTAAGATGTTGTCATATGTTTGCAGCGTACATTTTCAAGTTAAGCCTCAAAGCAAATCTCCCAACAAAAGAAACGAATAACACAAGCTTTCTCCAACTTGAAGACTGAGATCCTACAATCCAACAACATGGCCTTTCTAATAACTACCACATTATAACATAAAGTCCACATTAAGTCTGTAAAATACAAGAGGCTGGCTACAGTGATGGCAATAATTGAATCAATGGTGATTTGGTAGTTAGGTGATGTTAATTAAGCAAAGTTCATCCCTTTTCACTTTATTCTCCTTTTTTTCTTCTTCCCCCATCATTCCTTTGTTCTGCACTTCACCAACCACACTCAAATGGGAATGATTGGTAATCTTGCCCTCAAAGCAAAGCCAAATGTAAAGAAACATCAGATATGTCGTATAACAATCATTATTGCTAATCTCCTCCTATATAGCTTAGGCCACAAACATGTCAGGTTCGGGCGGAGTTTACCCGAATCCAATAACTTAGTTCGGATTCGCATCCACGCCTGGTTTGCGCATTTACCGAATTTGCGCCCCTTGTGCTATTAATAGCAGTGATAGTATCAAAATAGTACAGTATTTTTAGCATGATGAGTATTTTCCTCGATGTTAATTGGAATTTTTGTTTTATTAAGTTCTTTTTTCCGATAAACAGATAATTTTAGCTACCATAAGTAATGTTTTTTTATCCAATAATTAATCTACGAAAGGTCATGTCATAAACTTTTCATGAAGAAACTCCAATAACCCAATCTCACTTTTTTACCACTAAATAATGCCCGAGTGTTTAGATTCTATTGCTCGGTTCTCGGATTCAGATCCTTACATACCCAAATCCAGAAAACTAACGGGTTTCAGCTATGCGATGTGAACCCAAAACCCGAGAGGTTATCGGGTACGGTTATTTGATTAAATGGATCATTACGATCCAAGATAGGTGCATCCAAAATAGAGTGGGGCTGCACACACCTCAGCAACAGGCCTTTTTGAATTCACCTTCCATTCACTGTGCCCTCCATTTCTATTCAAATTCAAACATGTTTGATCTGTCTACAGTGCTCACTAGCTTTTGTTCTCCCTTTATCAAATCCCTGCCTCATGCCTTAGTGAGAGCACACTAGTAGTTATAAAGACTCCACATGGGGACCTAATCCTTGTTACACCAAGTTGGAAAGAAAGCAGAGCAAGCAAGAGTTGGTGAAGGATGAGCACTGCAAGGTTCATCAAGTGTGTGACAGTCGGTGACGGGGCGGTCGGAAAGACCTGCATGCTCATCTCCTACACCAGCAACACCTTTCCGACAGTACGCAGAATGAGATGTTGATTAAGGTTAATCGAGCCGTTAATGGCATTTCGAAAAACTTGCAGCTCTGATGATTGAATCTTGATGGTATAGGATTATGTGCCGACAGTGTTCGACAACTTCAGCGCGAACGTGGTGGTGGACGGGAGCACGGTGAACCTCGGGCTATGGGATACTGCAGGTGAGTCTTCTTCTGTAGTGATCTGCAGAACACAATGTTCACATAACATAATTTAGATTCTCAATAGCTCAGAGTTATGCATTGTTGCATAGAGTAGATCCAAACCAAGATACTTGTGCTTACACATAAGAATCCTCACATATATCTAACATATATCTCTGTTTAAGATGAAGAGTCATAGACAAAGCATCATCAAAAGTCAACATAATGTTTTCCATAACTATTTATACACACAAGAGTCTGCTTCACATGTAAACTTCAAAGTTGAAACTCATTGTAGAAAATGCAACCAAAAGGTTCTGTTTTGATTTAGATATAAGACAGAAATTTTCAAGAGGAGAATAACATTTCACTGCATTATTTATTCTTCGCAGCGTAACTATAACTCTCACCTGACACTTATTATGTCCAGAAAAATTTGAGCCACACCACCAGCAAGCAATTAGATCTGCGAAATTCAGGATTTATATTTTTCAATTAGGCATAGATTTTCAAAAGAGCTCAAATTAAAATGTCAATTAGGAATGAGTAGCGATCAACTATGAAAACATTGAGTGACATGTCCTTGGATAGTCAACTCGCAAAGCAACACACACATTTCACATAGATCAATACAGTTTCACAAACAAAAGCAAATTCAAGCTCTGAAAGACACTACTTTGCTATTGCAATATATTTAAGCTCCTACGTATACAGACAATAATCAAATAGTACAAATCGATATGATGCTGATATTATTGAACTCGCAATCAGTTACTCGAACAAGTACATAAACTCTAGTTTGTGTCAAGAAAAATCACATAATCTAGAATGTTCAAAGAAATTCACATTAACTAACTTGTGGCAGAGACATGCTTGTTTCGAAGAAATTTCACATAACCTTGCTTGCTTTAAGAAATTCATATATAAACAGCTTGTCAATGAAATTAATATCCAGGCTTGTCTTAAAGAAATTCACGTGCACTAGCCTTATTTTCAACACATTTACATGTACTACCTTGCTTTGTAAAATATTTGTATACGTTATTATGCTTCATATATTCACATGTAATAGATTTTCAGAAAAGTTCACTGAGAATACCAATCGAATGGATGTCCATTTTCAGTCCACCCCCGTGAGCCCAGTTTCTGCATTTATGTACCTTAACGGGTCTCACCCAATCTCATCGAATGGACACCAGACGGGTTTCAATTATACCGCAAGTCCACTTATTACAATCGACATCTCCAACCAGAGCTGTTTCTTTCCCATTGGCAGGGCCACCAATTACTCATGCTCCACTGATCATCTTAACCACCAGTGACGGTCCATTTAGTCCCCACATATACCCGTATTATTACCACATTGATTCACTTGAACAATTTGGTAATCCGACTCTACTTAACAGTTGGCCAGAGGATTCACCAAAAACTTTTCCCCACTTGTTAAGTAACACTTACAGAAATTCCATTCCATTTTGATAAAAGTATCAAAAATTTATAGAGCCGATTACTATACTTCTATGCATTCACAATGTAGAAAAGAACTTGTAGCTCTTTAAAAATCTATTAGATGTAGAAGTAATGTGCACAATTGGAACTTGGATCATATTCACAAGTATGTTCCTGTTGTAATCCTTTCATACTACCATATATACTTCCGAATTTCAGTAAATAAGTTGTATGCATGTTCATGCCACCCAAGGAATTTCAAAGAGAGAAATTTCTATGTATACAAATGAGATTCCAATTCAAGGAACATATTGAAATTTGAGTTGTGCTAATTTCAACACTTATAAAGCATCAAGTATAATTAAGATAGAAAATTACAATATTTTCCACACATTAATTCGATGAACACAAAATTGAGACATGAAGACAATTAAGATTGACATACAAGTAAAAGTTTTCACTGAGATAGAAGCAATTACATTTTCTAGATAAAAGACTTCAGTGTTCTAAAAAAGGTTTAAGCGGCCGATTAATCGTCCGCTTAAATGTTTTCGGCCTGAAACCGAGCAGAACTTGAAGAAAGCGGCCCGATTACTCGGCTAGGCGATTAATTCTCTTAAGCGATGATTAAGCGTCTAATCGGTGATTAATTAACGTCCGTTTAAACGTTATTCAATCATTTTCTAAATGGATTCGAATTTCGAACCCATTAAACTAACTGAACTCAAACCCGATCCAATAATTGAGGATATAAATTATTACGTGTTAGAGAATTAGGACTCGCAAGATCTAAATTTATCCACATCCTTGATCCTCCTGTGGCGACAACGAAGCTCCTGAATCTCACAAAGAACCTCTCGATGCTCATGACGACGAGATGACGAAGCTCCCGAAGTCCTGATTTTATTTGAAGCTCAGCGTCGACGATCCTCCTGGGGATTAGAGCTCCCGAAGCTCGACGAGGAAGAAGTTCACAAAGCGTGGCGAACTCCCCCTTCGACGACGACCTCCCCTTGCAATTGATCCTCTCACTGCGACATCCCTCTTTGTCGACAAAGAACTCCCCCTGCGATTAGCTCTCTGGTCAGCAGCAAAGCGTCGACGGCGACCTCATGCGTCGATAACGAGCTCTCTTTAGTCAGCTCTCTCCCCCTCGCGTGCACGTATTTTGCCCAGGTTTTTGTCAATGGTCTTTATTTCTTTTAATAGGTTGATAAGTGCCTCAAGGGTGAGAAGGATAGAGTTGCACATTACTTGCAGTTGCATCTAGCAGTGAATCAAAGTTGTTGGAAGTATGTTTTTTTTGAAAGAAATACATATATTTGTTCATTTAAAAAGTATTTTTTAACTATAACTGTTGGAGGTGGATGTACATTGATGTACTTTAAAATGATTGTCATTATTACTTTTAAATGCTTCTTAGTACTAGCAATTTAATTTTTCAAGTTATGTTTACTATATCTTTTATGCTTTTTTAGAGTTTATAGAACTCATATTTCCATATTTTAAGTATTATAATATTATTATATATTATAATAATAATAAAACGTGTAATCCGTTTAATCACCGTTCAAACCGTTTAAGCATTATGCGTTCTCGGACCGCTCGCATATTGAAACCGCTTTTTAAAACATTGAAAGACTTAGATTCAAACACACCTCTACTGAATGTGTAAAATGCTAAAATAACAGCGAAGAATCAAAATTCATTCAGAAAGGACTAATACTTGCAGTTTCCAGATCCTCCTCTTTCTTTCTGTCTTACTTTCTTTCCCCTCTTCTTTTCTTCTCTTCTCTCTTTCTCACAGTCTGTGAAGGTTGGTGGATGGGCGGTAAGATAAAAATGACTCACACTTTCTCTATCTCCTATCCACGCAAATAACATAATAAAATCTTTGATGAATATTGTTACAGTTTTCTCTCAAAAAAAAAAAAAATACTGTTACAGTTTTAATGAATTGCAACGGATATCCATTACCTTTCTGAATTACTATTGAGAAGTAAAATATATTTTAGATGCATATCATTTTCCTTCTTGAAAGATCAATCATTAGGAATATGACATTCTGAACTCTGTTGAGCTGCTAGGTTATACAAGTATACTACTGTCTACTCTTACATTTCACTTTACTAATAAAAATTTCAGAAATATAACCGATGCGTTCAATTCAATAAGTGTTAGCTAGGTTCTCAAATAAATTTCACATTTGGCAGGTCAGGAAGATTACAACAGGCTTAGGCCTCTCAGTTACAGAGGTGCTGATGTGTTCCTGTTGGCCTTTTCTCTCATCAGCAAGGCTAGCTATGAGAATATTTCTAAGAAGGTTTTTATCTTCGACAATCTTGCATGTTTATTTAGAATTGATTATTTGACACACTATAATATATTATCGTATTTTAAGGTTTCCTTTTTTTTTTTTTTTTCTTTCTTCATATTTCAGTGGGTCCCCGAACTGAGACATTATGCTCCAAATGTGCCTATTGTGCTCGTGGGAACTAAACTAGGTAAGAATATTGCAAGACTGCCCAAAGATCATGTTACGTTAAATGTTTGTTTTATAGTTGTTACTATAACTTGTAGTCATTTATATAACAATTTGCTGTTCTTTGAATCATCTGTCAGCTTCCTTTCATATCTAAATCATGACCAATGATCAACTTCTTCTTAACGATCAAGCACTCCCATTCACAGATTATCCGAGTAGTTCAGAACATTCCCTTTAGCTGATTACATGTGTCTGCTCTAGAAATATGCTGTCCACATTATTTATTATTTGCGCCTTTCGAATGCTTTTTTAGGTCTTTAGGGTCTGATTCAGACTACGCGTATAGTACAGATTTTTTTCAATAGAAAAGATAGATTTTAATTTGAATTAGTTGTTCCACAATGTTTGAACTGTGAATATAACTTAAATTTTTCCTTTGTATGGGAAGAACAGAACTATCTCGTAAATTTAGAGTATGCAGACTATTTACCATTCTTTTAACCTTAACCTAAAGGAGGAAAATTCTAATTATTATGCTATAGATTTTATCTTTGCATGTTTAATAATTACATGATTGCCTAAATGTTGTTGTAGATTTGCGTGAGGATAAGCAATTCTTCATTGATCATCTAGGTGCAACACCAATAACAACAGCACAGGCAAGTCAGTTGTGTGATAAAAAAGTACGAGGGACTAAAGATTACATAGAGATGCATGAATTTAGCTTTGGTTTGAACAGGGTGAAGAGTTGAAGAAGATGATTGGTGCAGCTGTTTACATAGAATGCAGTTCCAAAACTCAGCAGGTATATGATAAGCTGATAAAGATACTTCTTGATGAAATAAAAAGGTTCAAAAGTTATATTTTATAGTTTTCCTTTCTACAGCAAGCTAATATTTGTTATTTTTGAAGTAAGATATGTAACTTTTTTTCCTAATTTTTTTTCATTTCGTGTTGCAGAATGTCAAGGCTGTGTTTGATGCTGCAATTAAGGTAGTTTTGCGTCCTCCAAAGCAAAAGAAAAGAAGAAAGCATCGGAAATGTCTGATTCTTTAAATGCAAAATGTGTTGTCCAACCAAAAATCTTCACTTAAATCTTCCTATAGAGCTATTGTAATTCTATTCAGATTGTTCTTATAGGCCTGTTTCTCGAAATGAATGAATTAGCGATATAAAATCTCTTATACAACTAGCAAATTCCGTTTTATGAACATTTTGAAGTTTCCTGAGATAACTTCAGATGCGTCACAGAAGTGATTCATGAGGACATGCTTGCTAGGAGGACTTATTCAAGAGAATCAAGCATGTATACTTTACTCATGAGGACATGCTTACTAGAAAGCCTTGCATCATTATTAAAGAGAATCAAGCGTTCATACTTGAAAGAACTATCAACTAACATATCAAAACTAAGGGGTGGAAATACACACATATCAAACATATTGCATCGAAACCAAATGATTCTTACTCATGTAATTATAGGAAGCAAAAATGACTGGCATCTGCAGATGTCACAGTGCAAATTCACATTTCGCATATCCTACGTGAGCAGATAGAAGAATGCAGGTTATAAATTGATGATTAAGACCAAACATAAATGTTTGATGGCAGAGAAAAGCTAGCAAGTTTTCAGATATTCTCTTTCAGTGCAAAATTACCATGTGATAGAAACATAAAATTGCAGTCAGGCCTCTATAAGGTGTTGTCCTGTGTTTCATAAATATGTTATAAGGTCTGTTAACTGATAATTTAAGATGTTATGCATTTGTCGAACCTCAGAGGCTCGGATGTAGCATTATGTAAATGAATTCAGATTATGATTTCTGTGATTAGCTTTGATGCCAATATTTTGAAAGAACATAAACTAGGAACATGATCAATGTTGATACCAAATTCACTAGGGAATTTGGAAAACATATAAGTGACCAACTCTTTGGAAAACATATAAGTGACCAACTCCCATGTTCGTTAAAGTTCACAACCATGGAAATCTATAAAGAGAATTTGAAACAAGAGTCTCAACAAGGTTATAGTTTTATACAAGGTTGGCATTCACCAAAGAGCGTTCAGTATCAACATCACTTCTATCTCTAAACAAAAAAATTGACCTAAATCATCTGTTCATCGGAGTAGTCTTGTATGCTCTTTTCCCTCTGCATTTAACAATCTTCCATTGGATACTAGCCTGGGTTACAGATGTTACTAAATGAAGTCAGCAACATGTGTGTTGTTGAATTCTGCAAGATCCATTTCATATTATCTTAATATATTAATGATGTGTTTCTGGAGACCTTAAGCTCCATGCAACAATGGCAACAAAGCCTTTATCTAGATCTTTGGATCAGCTACATGGATACTTTTCCTCGTTTCGCTACGTCAAGAGCCATCTTCTCTTTTAAGTTAACAACTATTGATTCCATCTTCTAACATTTTCTTGTCAAAATTTAAAGTAGCCTAGAAGCAAATGACAGATTACTTTTCATAGTTTCTTATATACTAGTTTTTTTAAAGACAAGTCAAATTCCACATCCTGGGTCGCTACAGTATGTGAAGCAAGACCACCAAAGCAAGCAAAACATGTGATAATATCTATCATATATGTCTGCTAGGGGAATCGAACGATTCAGATTTAGCAAGATTTAAGATTTCATTTAAATTTAGATTTGAGTAGATTTGGTTTAGGTTTAGTATTTATTTGAATTTTATTTGAGTAATTTTGATTTTATCAGTAATTGCACGTATGGTGCATATATTGTGGGTTATATATAGCCATGTATTGAATTTTGAAGATAATGATGAATTGATTAAAAATTTATTTCCTGATGAAAATTTGTGTTGTTTGGTTTGATCTCATAGATTGAATCGAATATGATAGTGAAGTCGAGATCCGGACTGCAATCTGTGATCATATCCTTACCCCCAAATCCATATTCTTTCTCAATTCCACTAAAATTCCCATCACAAACCCTAAATTTCTCTCCGCCCCACGTCAATTTGATATAGATCCGAATTTCTACTCTTTTTCTTTCAAAAAAATTCCATAAAATTCCCAAACCCTAGTTTCTACAAATATTTCCCAAATTTTCTCGCTTCTCTTTAGTTCCAAAAAGAAAAAGATAAAAGAGAAAAAAGATAAAAGATAAAGAAAAGAAAAGAAAAGGAAATAAAAAAAAAAGTTCATACTGTTCACGCGTCTTCCCCACATCGACATCACCAAAAAAACTTAACCCCTAGCCAGTCATTCGCCGCCTTATCATCATCGCCGAAGTTCCCTCGCCACCCGCCCGTTTTCACCGGACCACCACCGCCACCGCTGAGCGACTATGACCTCTGCCTTCACTAGACGCCACCGACTCCATCCCAGCCTTTCCATCCTCAGATCCCAACCCTGACGCCCTCGCCGACAACAGCAAATGCATCCCCAGATCCTGCTGATGTCGCCAGAACCTTCATCGACCTCCGTCGTCTTCGTCAGGCATCCTAGTTTCCACCATCACCCTTGCCGAACCCTACCACCCCTGCGATTGCAACATTGCTCTGCTGCTATCGCCAATACCTTCTTCTGCCTTCGTCGTAATCACTTACATGTTCCCACAGCGCCACCAACCTCCAGAATCCTCATTGGACTTTGCCACCTACTTCTTCCAGCACCGACTTCACCGACGATCTCTGCCACCGATCGTTGCCACGTCCCACATCTCACCGACAACCGCCTCCTCTTTCATCGTCGTACCCTTCTTCTCCGATCATCACCACTCAGATCCATACCTCGCCCTTGTCATCATCAGACTTCGCCATCGTAGACCATCGTCGCCGCCGTGATCGCCTCCACACCGCATCGATCTGTCGATGCTCTCCACAACACTGACATCATCCCCATGTGCCTAGATGTCAAGTGAGTGGAAGAAGAAAAGGGAATCGGTTCGATATAAGAACAGAGGTTGATCTAATATTGTCCAATCGGGTAAGTGAAATTCGTTTGTAATCGAGTTCGGATCCTCTTTAATCCACCCAAACCCAACTGGAGCCGATTTGAGTAGCTACTAACGTCATCGGCTACTAATGTCAGTGGCTCACTGCTATATTTTTGTGTATCACAAAAATCTCTAAAAAATTTATAAATACTCACATGGATCATCATTGGGAAGACCTCCAAATTGACAATTATTTTGCACCATCCAAATCAATCTTGTCTTCAATTAGAAGTTGTCCGCTTGGTTGTCGGCTTCTTAATGCATAATGTTGCTCCCATCAGGGAGGGAACAACATAGTCTCGTAAAGACTCCTTCTCTTCGTTGCTTGCCATGGCCACTTCTCGATCTTCTGCAACCTGCAAAATAAAATGTTCAAATGTTAGATTTGCAGTCTGAATTCAAATTAAAAGTAGTGTAAAATATCATTGATATTAACAGGAAACAAACAATCCCCGGCAACACCGCCAAAAACTTGATGTGTGATTTGGTAAGTGTACCAATCGTTAACAAGTAAAAAAGTGATGATGTAGAGTGTCAAACCCACAGGGATTGATATCTATTGAATACCAAACTAATTTTTCCTACTTTTCTTTGAAGAAATAATTAAGATGAAATATAGAGGTAAACTAAGAAAGAAACTAAAATAAGAGTTAGCTTTTGAATGAGATGTGTGCTAGAGCAATTGATTTTGGTAAATATAATCAAACATACATTTTTGCTTGTGCTAGTGTAGTCCTGCTACTCATGTTAACAATCAAAAACTTTATTTTAAATAATAATCTCTATCGAGCAATATGAAATCTAATTTTATAGTAGTACACACAATCTATCGATCTAATGAATTTAATAGTCAAAGCAGTATTAAGATCTGTGATTATTCTCTTAAGATTGCATAATTTATGCTTCTCCTATTGGTCATAGCCTGTAAGATATAGTTTCTATTCCTATGATGCTATACTAAGTTATCTCCTATCAGTCTTAAACTTAGTCATCCATATAATTGTTGGCCACCAATTACTAACAATAAAATCGGAATAAAAACTTAATATGCAAAAGATATAACTTGAAGAACGAGTGTAGTGAAAAAAACAACAAGATTATATTATCATAATATTTAACCTACATCATGTCCTAACTATGAAAAATTAGTTCATATTATAAGAGAAGCAAAACATGTTAGATAATATGAATTTATCCATCAAATTAAATAGAAGGAGAATAAAGTTAGAAAATACCAATTTAGATGAAATAGATGATCCTCCTTGCTGATCGATCTTCTTCACGTTGAAGCATAAGAATTCTTCAAAAATCTAAAACTTTATTTAAGAATTAAAACCTAAATATTTATTCAAAGTTTGTTTTTATGATTTGATGATATAATTGCAAGTATTGCTGCTTTATTTATAGACCCTAGAGTCTTATTCCAGCAAGAGATACAAAGAGAACTCTGAATCCAACTTCAACTAAGTGTCGGAATTCAATTATGGATTAGATTGCAGTCAGCTTACGATAATTGCAGAAAACGAGCAGTCAAACAAATGAACTGGAAAAGTTATCAACATAAACATTGTAAAACTTTCAGTCTTTTTTCCATAGCATCTTGAATCACTTGAATTGGATTTCTCTAGCAAAAGTTATGATTAAAATATTAAAACATATACAGTCTAAATCTATGCCAAGTTCTAGTTGACTAGTCAACAACGAATCCATTGTAGTCAATGACGAATCCGTCATTTGACTTTGACTTTTTACTATGAAATTTTTGTGGACGCTTTATCTTCAAGTGTAGATCCTATTTCACTCTCTGAATTCCTCTCTGAATCTCTGTATAATTGATTTCTATGTTGCAACTTATTCTTCATCGTTTTTCAGTTTTTTCATTTTTTTAACTAATTTATTTATGCTCTTGATTAAATTTCTGCATAAACATAAGAAAATATACCCATGCAACATTAAATGTGCAATAAAAGATGTATAAAAGTGATACAAAATATAGATAATAATCACAATTATCAATGAAATAAAACTCTTTGGTATAATTAATTTGTCACTAATGCATTCAAGAACTGAAATCAATTTTAAATGAAAAAATGAATACAAACTAAGTGTGAAGATTTGAACTTTTAAAGAGAATGAGAATTTTGAAATTAAAAAACCCAATTATGAAATTTTCTCTAGAAGGAATCTCTTCCTAGAAAGATTGAAAATCAAGGAATTAAATGCAGGAGTGACATTGAATGCTCTGAGAATCTCTCTATTGAATAAATTTGAAAGTAGAATATTCAAGTGAATTTTTGCTTGTCATTCTTGGTGAAAGAGTTGTCCAAAATAAATGCACAGTAAATGAGTATAAATAGAACCAAAGAACCCAGTAGTCGTTGGAGACAAACGCCTCTAATTTCACAAAGCCTTGGCCAGCTGCCAGTATTTAATGCTACGCAACAGTCAAAAAAATAATTTACAGAGAAAGGAAGATAAGAGGGCGTTCACATTTAATGCACAGAGAGAAGATGGGATAATCCCATGTGCAGTATGCAGCTGAGTGAGAGAGAGAAGATAGACAATAAAAAAAAAATAGGTCACACTCAAAGTACGAATTCCTATCTAGACAAGTAGTCAAGAAAGGGACCAACCCACATGGGTCAAAGGACAAGAATAAAGAATTGCAAACAATCATTCATTCTCAGGTCAAGAAATTACTTAAAAATGAATATAAGTAGGTATGCTTTTCCAGCGTCAAAGAATATGTTAGAAGAGAACCAGTGTCGGAATGTGTGGAAGAACCTATACTTCCACCAAAAATATTTGGGCAGAAAATTTTTGGGAAATACATGGAAAAATCCAACAGAATAAGAAACGCTTATAAATCAGTTGTAGGATCAATCTAAGGATGATTTAAAATATAATGCATTTAAAATATTCCAATGTGCCAAGATATATTTACTTCATTAATTTCACTTTCACAAGATTACCTAAAAATATGAAAGTCTGCTCTTGGTTTTGCTCCTCTTGATCTTTGCTCTTTGATATAGCTTGTTTGAAGGTATCACTTGATCAATCTGGAGTCTTCTATTTGCTCCTTTAAATGTAGCTCTTAGTGTAGCTAGATTTTACGTTGATGTTAGTCTTAGAACTTGTTCCACCACCTCCATATTTGATTTGGCAATTTAGCCTGCTTTTCATCCATCCTCCAATAACAAGTGTCTTTACATATCTAGTAAGACACAAATGCTAAACACATTGATTAGGAACAAATTGCTTAGTTTAATCATCACCAAAATATTGGGTTTCACACTCTCTTATCTAATGAGATCAGAAAAAAACCAAATCAATTTGAGCATGAAGGATCGGGCTTGGTGGTCATAGAAAGGAAGGAAAAAGGATGAAAGAAAAGTCCGATTTTGTCACGCCCCGCTTCCCAAAATACGCGGGAATGGAGTCGCGAAAATGCTACAATTTGAGATCTTATGATCCATAGAAAATTTCTTTATTTGTAAGGGTGTTTTCATAAATCTACATGCATTGTTTGTTAGCATGCGTGAGTTCATAACTCACGTGCATGAATTTGCATGGGTGAGAATATATATATAAATATATATGTCATTATTTTGGTGTGTTGATAATGATGCGTGAGTGCTTTTAAACTATGCATGGTTTTTTGCATGCGTCCATTTGTATGGATGGGTATGTATATCAATGTATGTATATATATATAACACATGCTTGGAGGCGTGCATGAGTATGTGTATGTATGCATGGTTGTTAGTTTGTACCCGTATATGTATGTGTACGTGGGTGTACACGTATGTGTCGGTGTGCTCGGGAGTGTGTTTAGTACATATTTATATTTATTTGTATGTGTTTGGGTTGCATGTACAGTGTTTCGGACCCGTTTGGTAAGATCCGGATCGTTGCAGGAGATCCATATCAGTTCGTATAGTGAAGACCAGACAGCGATTCGGTTCCAAAAATGCATCATTTCAGGTGAGTGTTCCTTATTTTCTTATTGAGTATTTTGATATTATTTTATATGAGTGCTTTTAACTGGTTCCTATATACGTTATTATGTTTAAACAGTGTTCATGTTTAATTACTGTTTATGCGTGTCAATTATTGCCCATGTTCACATTCACGTATTAAATACATAATCAACAAATCCCGGAAGACCACATTGCTGATTCAGAATAAATATCCTGATACCATTTAGATAACTTGACTAACTATATGACATCTAACTGATAACAATACTATGCATATTACTGAAAGTTACTGGGACAAGATTGTTGACCGTAACACCCTGTACAGTCCTATTGTTCATCGTATACACGGTTACTGTTACTGTTCACTGTTACTGATATTGTTCACCGTGTATACGATCACTGATTTACTGTTACTGTACTGTTATTGTTACTGTCACCATATCATCCCAGTGTTCTATATAATATGGACATTGACTGACGTAACTGAATTGAATAAATAATAATGTAAATGGACAACTTACACCGGGATTGGGGAAATTGATGGAAGAGACAGCGTCTATATTTTGGGTGGACCTAGGATACAGGTTGCTCAGCCGACTTACGGTTCCACTGCAGGGTTCCGGGGGATGACTGACATCCCATCTGTTTACTGTTCCACAGTGCTACTGTGAGTTTACTGTTCCACAGTGATACTGTGAGTACTGTTACTGTTACTGACTACCTGGCGGTAGGGCCTGGTTCAGCGCCAGGCATCTGGGCCGTGGTCCCGGGTATGTACGGGACCCACCTAAAGCATGGACAAAGTCTCTTCTATTAATTTCAATAACTTAGGACTCTGATTGACACATGTAGTAGGCGTAGTATGGGATGCGCCTATTACAGGTGGCAATTGGTGTTCGCTGACATAATTAATAATAAACTGTTATTGAATTGTGACTGACCACAATCATCTAACCGTACATTTATATCACTGTGATAGACATATAACTATAACCATGACTGGATTGTATGCCAACCTAGTGACATGTGATAGATTACACGCCTTGACATTGATTGCATATTTACAGTTGTGCCATTTGCCTGCTACCTGTATTCATGTTTTTATCATATGTGTTATTGTTCAGTTATTTATTGTGTTATTTAGTTTTTCTATCTGCAGTTGTTCTTACTATTATATATGCACATGATTTCTTCTGCACGAGCTGTTTCTCCTTTACACACACACTCATTATGGTCGCGTTCTGACGACCCTGGATTTGCACGTCCAGATATTGGACGATTGTTTCTAATGTGCAGGTGTTCGAGGAGTTGGTACACATTGCGAGGAGTTGGACACAGTCTCCCTCTCTTCATTCTGGTACCCTCATTCCTCCTTTGTTCCTGTTACTTCATGACTATCTGTATTACATTCAGCTGCTATTTTCTTCCTGTCATTCTTTTGCTATCATGTGTAGCTTTTATATGTCATATTGCAGTGATTTTCTTGGTTTAGATTATAGCTTGTTCAGGTTACAATTTAGGCTTAGCGTGTATACGTGGGGTATTTCCCTTGCGTATATGCGTCGCCATAACGTCTCCGTATCTTTAGGATCGGGGCGTTACAGATTTCATCGAAGACATGTCACTTTTGTCAATAATAAGGTCACTGAAAGAAGGACTGCAAGCATCGAAAAGAGTGGTTGAAGAAGAAGGGTAAGCTGTGGAGACAGATATAGTAATGAGCAGTGTTGACACCAAAGTATTAATGACTTCCTACGTTGAAGACAATACTTCTCAAGGTAAATGTTGGATATTTGATTCTTATAATACGGTTCATGTAAGTTCCCATAAGGAGATATTCAACTCCTTAGTTGCAAAGGAGGAAGGGACTGTCAAAATGGTGAATGACTCGGCTTGTGAGGTCATCGGCACTGGGACAATCAATGTTACATGCGGAGATGGGATAGTGCATGTTCTGGAGGCAGTCCGGTATGTCCCAGAGGTAGGTACAATCTAACATCCATAGAGGTACTCGATGAAGAAGGATGTTGGATCCAAGTGCAACAAGGCGTCGTCATTGTTAGCCAAGGAGACATGATGATCTTAGAAGGAGAGAAGTGTAGAGGAATATACAAGCTGAAGGGGAAAAAACTCAGCTCGAGGTGGAGTTTAAGAGATAAGCTTGGAAGGAGCTCATCGCGAGGTGGAGCTTCAATAAAGACTGTGACGGGAAGTGGACAGGCTCAAAGTGTTGCAGAAAGGAGAAATGGTGCATTAGGCGAAGGCATGGCAGTGATTCAGTCAAAGGCCCAGGGGAGAGGGGCAAGAGTAAAAGGCTTTATAGTACGATTGCAATCAAGGAAAGAATCAAAGTAATAATAAAAATTTCTAAAGTGTTTTGCTAAAGACTTGAAAAGCAAGTCAAGGTGGAGATTGTTAGAATTTTGCCTTATTTTCAAGAAGAGGTGATGCACCAAGGAGATCTAATTAAATTGGAGAAGATGACGGCTTGGAGCAAGAGAAGCAAATCAAGATGAAGCATATTAGTTGACAATACAGGTGGCTAATACTTAGGCCAGTCGACTATACAATCGACTGAACAAATACAGAGAAGGAGAAGATTACAGTTAGTTGACTTACAGAAGCAGTTAGTCAACTAGTCCGGGGACCAGTCAACTATTCTAAGTACTAGTCGACTAGTCTATCGCTCTGAACCGTAAATAGAGGCGATGTGATTAGTCTTTACATTTGCATATTTTACATCATATTTTTACATTTATTTTAATAAAATTTTGTTGATTAATGGGTTCTTCTCTTTATTTTTAGGTCCATGGCTTGAAGTAAAGAAGAAACCCAAAACTCTCACTTATTTGAGGATTTTAGCGCCAAGAAGAAGCCCAACTCATTGAAGTCCATTCTACTGTTGCTGGGAGAAGAAGACAAAATAATAAATATAGTTACAAGTAAAACATGGCAAACACGGTAGTACTAGTGCCGCTGTGCCAGCGATTGAGGCCACATTTTTGACTTATCATACCCATACTCTTGTGCTTATAAATACCCCCCTTGATCGCCAGAGAGAGATATCCAGAGTTAGAAAGTTTAGGCTAGTTTGTTCTAAAATTTTCTTTAGTTGTTTTTGTATTCTTATCTTGCCTTTTATTTTAGAACAGAAGTTGGAGTGAGAGAGAGAAAGTATAAGTTGTATCTTGAAGGTGATAATAAAAAACAAGTGTACTTCTTCTTTCTCTTATTTCCTTGTGTTCTTTACTTGTTTTTACTTACTTGCAACTGTGCAGCATGTTTACTTTCTTTTCATCTTTCTTCTTTCTTGTATCTACCATGTCTAACTAACTTCTTTACTGTATGGCTAACTAACTACTAACCCAATATTCTCTAACAACTTGATTGACAATCCGAATGAATCGATAAGTATCACAATGAGCCTTATACAAACAAGAGTTATGGATACCTTAAAACAAGAGTTCTACTCTAATTTATTAACAAGTAAATTCACTTTCATATTTCAGCTTAACTTACAAGTTCTTGATGATCTATAAATTGTATTAACTTCACTTGCTTTTGTAAGATAGAGGAATCCCCATTCATCCTTGTCGATACCAATAGAGCACTTGTTTCTTCTCCTATGCTCGCCTTTAGTTTGATCTTGATAGGGGAATGTTCAAGTCTTGTCGTGTGAAGCTAGGTGATAGAAAGGACTTTCATTCGATCTGCCACATGAAGCGTTCTTGCGCACAAAGGCTTATGATTGCCTATGATCCATTGTGAGGCTATGTCTTCAAAGAGTTAAAGAATAGTGGGAGCACTTAGTAAAAAGTTAGTCATGCACCTTTTCTATTCAAAAACACAAATCATTTTTCTAACAACCAAACCATTTCAAACCAATAAACCCTTCTCGTTTTTCTTTTTATTCATTCTTGAAACAAGAAGAAGCTTTAAAACGAATAACAAAACCGCATATAATGCTTCCATCGCTTTCTCTCCTTGTGGATACGACCCGTATAGTCGCTGTGCCATTATGGTAGAATCGAGAAAGCTACAGGACCATTCACTCGCTTTTTACCCATTTTTGTGCAACACTTTCCACAGATCAAATTTTGGCGTCATTGCCAAGGAGGGATAACGACTTTCTTGTTTATACTAAAGATTTTTCTCTGTTTCTGTATGCAGGAGGAGGAATCAAGGAACTAATTGCTACAATAAGCATATCAATAGACCTAGACTCTGCTTGAAAAAAAACAGAGCCTATTTGCCCTCAGAAAAGTCGCACAAACGCGATTTTCTGTTGAAGTACTCACAATTCTTTTCGGCATGGTTGCTAAAATTGCTTAACTTTCTTTTTTAATTGTTATTTTTCTTATATGCGTCATTTATACACTGTTAATAACTCAACAGAAACTCATTTATTGTAAAATTGAAAACCAGATTAGATTTTTTACATTTAGAGCACGTATCTATTTCGATTCAATTTAATTTCTATTGAAGAGTGCTGGAGAAAAGTACGTGCTCATCTCATTTAGAATAAGACTAACATCTTTGAGTGATTTATCGCTTTGAGTGCTATCTTGCTGTGAATATATTGCACACTTGCACAAAAACTGACTTTAAGGGTAAATTCCAATAAAAAAATAAGGTTAGGAAGTCATTACCCTTTCTTAGCCCAAAAATCATCTCTCAGTTCACTCACAATCCCAAGCCTAACTAAAATCTAATAGACGTTGGCCCCTACGGACATCTCAGACTCAATAGGAGATTTACTGAGAGTGAAAATTGTAAGAATCATGCTCCTGCAAAATCGGTGTCTAAAGAGTGGAGATCAAGAGGTAAAGCCTCGATAACTCTGTGGCTTGGCGTAATTAAGGTTTGAGGCTCATGCCCGGATATCTCCCACTGGGTTTTGCCCCTACCTGGCCAATTAGCTTGTAGTCGGGTTCCTGCAACAACCACCCCCGGGTAGTCGACCAGTTAGGAGTCGTTTAGGTCCAAGTATGTTAGACTATGTTTGGTGGTTATTTTTTTTCTTTTGTTTGTTGTTATTCTTTCCGATTGTTTTGTTGATTGCATGTTGTTTGTGGTGTGTTGCATGCAAGTGTGATTGAGAGATCCAATCACGTCCAGATTAATCTGAAACACTTCACTACCACCGCATCCAGAGCCAGTGATGGCCTCATTGCAGGATAGATTTTACCCGTTCAGAACTTCACTTTCATCTTTTATAAAACTTTCTAAAGCAAACGACAATAATTTCGAGTTGAAACCACAGTTCATCAATACTCTTCCGAAATTTCATAGTTTGGAATCAGATGACACATACTTCTTCATTAGGAAATTTGAAGAAGCATGCCTCGTGATGCGAATTCCACAGCTAGGAGATGATGCCTTAAGGTTGTGTTTCATCCCTTTTTTCCTAAAGGATCTAACTAAAAAATAGTTGTACAGCTTAAATGTAGACTCTGTCACCACATGGGACAATTTCGTCAAGGTTTTCGTGAAGGAATTTTACCCAATCCACAAGACTGCTCTCATCAAGAAAAAAACATCATACAGTTTAAGTAAGAATAGAACGAACCATTCCGGAGATACTTTGAGCGATTCAGAGATCTCGTAGCCCAATGCCCTAATCACGGCGTAGAGAAGTGGCGTCAGTGCCAAATTCTCTATGATGATTTAGACTATCAAACAAAAACTTTGTTAGAAACCATGTGTCAGAGGGGATTCTTGCAGAAGGATAAGAATCAAGGATGAGACCTATTTGAAGATTTAGTAGAGAAAACCCTTCAATGAGAGCCAAACTCTGAGAAACCTAGAAATTCACAACCTATAGCTTCTAAAAGTGGGTTCCTGTCTAAAGAGTCATTCATAACTGCTGAAACAAAGATTGCCACTTTGATAAGAAGAATAGAAGTTCTAAAGACAAAAGAGGCAGCCAAGGTTAACCAAATAAACCCACCTCAAATCCATAATCTGAGTTGTACATACTGTCAGGCACTAAACCATGTTTTTAAAGAATGTCCAGTCTTTCAAGCTCACCATATATTATCAGAACGCATGAATGTGACCTACTCAAGGTCGCAAAACAATCCCTACTCACAGACATAAAATCCAGGTTGGAGAAATCACCTAAATTTCTCTTAGAGTCAGGACAATCCTCCCAGGTCCAATTTTCCCAACAATGTTCACCATTCGAATCATCAATCAAAATTTCCCAATCAAGCATCACATTCTTCTTTCCAATTCTTTCCAAAACCTGCTAACTGAAAAGAAACTCAGTGAATTGGAGAAAAGTATGGAGATGTTCCTGAAGTCTCAATCCGCCTTTATGCAGAACACAAAATAGCTGTTGAATAACTATACACAAGCCATACCTTTATTAGAAGTTCAGAGGAGCCAGTTAGCAAGTTCTCTAAGTAAAAGACCCAATGGTACTTTACCTAGTCAACCGCTAGCTAACCCTAAGAATTCTAGTCAAGTTTACGAAGTTCAAGATCCCCAGATCAACCAGTGTAATGTTGTTCATACGCTTAGATCAAGAAAGAAGGTGGATAATCAAGTCTCAAAGCCAACAAATCCAATCCAAACCGATCCAACTCCTGCCTTCACATCTGCTAGCTCAACTCAGTCCGCTCCAAATGAATCTGACAAAGACAGATCAGCTGATCAAGTTCATAAGCCTATAACACCATTTTCAAATAAGCTTAGGAACAACAACAAGAATATGCACATGAAAAAGATATTAGAGATATTTAACCAGGTCAAATTAAATGTGCCTCTTCTTGACGCAATCCAATAAGTTCCAACTTACGCTAAGTTTCTTAAGGATATGTGTACTAAGAAGAGAAAGACAAATATGCAAAAAAGAGTGTTCTTAGTAACAAACATTAGCAAACTTCTGTCTGGTCCTATTTCAGTCAAATACAAAGATCCCGGATATCTCACAAATGCTTGCACCATAGGACAAATAGAAATCAGTCATGCACTTCTTAACTTGGGAGCAAGTATCAACTTGTTACTCCTCTCAGTATACTAGCAACTTGGGTTGGACAAGCTGTGTCCAACTCAGGTAACCATTTTGTTAGCTGATCGATCTGTGAAAGTCTCCAAGAGGAAAATCACATATGTCCTCATTAGGGTCGGAGATTTCATCTACCCCTTTGATTTCATCGTGCTTGAAACCCAACCTGTGTCAAACCAAAGGTCTCAAACTCCAGTCATCTTAGAGCGTCTGTTCCTCACCACCGCCAACGCAATAATCAACTACAGGGAAGGGTCCATGCGATTGACCTTCGGAGACATGACCAAGGAGGTCAATGTTTTCAACTTGGGAAAATAACCCAGAGATATGGACGATCGGTCATTTGATGTCAACTCCATTGAAAACTTGACAAGTGAGCATGAAGAGGGCATAGAGCTAGACACAGAAAGCGAGTTTAATTTGGAATCTGATGATTTTAATTTTGACCAAATCATTGATTCAGCTGTGGATTGGGCATCAAGCCCAAATGTGCCAGTTCCCAAGACCGAAACTCAAATTTCTTCTTCCAATGAATCCACTCCTTCTTTAGAATTGAAAGCTTTGCGAGAACACCTCAAGTACGCCTACTTAGGAGAAAAAAATTGTACTAGTCACATAGCATACCATCTGACTGGAGAACAAGTGGAAAGCTTGATGTCAGTTCTGAGAAAATATACAGAAGCAATTGGATGGACAATGAATGATATCAAAGGAATAAGTCCAGCTATAGTGCAACACAGGATTCATTTGAACGATGATGCAACTCCAAAGAGGGACCCACAATGTAGGCTAAAACCGTTCATGCAAGATGTTGTGCGAACAAAAATTTTAAAATTATTGGACAATGAGATCATTTATCTCATTTCTGATAGTCAATGGGTTAGCCCTATCCACGTAGTTCCCAAGAAAGCTGGTTTCACAGTAGTAGAAAATGAAAAAAAAGGAGTTATACAAACACGACTCCCCACCAAGATTCGTATTTGTATTAACTATCGGAAATTGGATACTACTACTCATAAAGATCATTTTTCACTTCCCTTCATCGATCAAATGTTCAAACGTTTAGCTGGCCACGAGTACTATTGTTTTCTGGATGGTTACTCAGGGTAGAATCAGATCGCAATCGCTGTAGAGGTCCAGGAGAAGACCATGTTCTCTTGCTCGTTCGGAACCTTTGCTTACCGATACATGCCCTTTGGATTATGCAACGCTCCCGCAATATTCCAACGATACATGCTCAGTTTTTTTTCCGATATGGTGGAACGATTTTTAGAATTTTCATGGATTAATTCTTTATCTAAGGGAATTCATTCGACCAATGTCTTCATCACTTAGAGTTAGTTCTCTAATGATTCACGAAAAAGAACTTATCTCTGAATTGGGAAAAGTATCACTTCATGGTGAGACAAGGGATTGTCTTAGGCCATGAAATCTCAAAGAGAGGGATCAAAGTTGACAAGGCTAAGATAGAAGTGATCGCTAAGATTCTGACCCCCAAATGCATCAAGGATATCTGATCTTTTCTAGGATATGCTAGGTTCTACTGACGGTACATTAAGGACTTTAGAAAAATTGCTAAACCCTTAACTAACCTGCTCGTGAAAGATGTGCCTTTTGATTTCGACGACGGATGCCTTAGATCATGAGAAAAACTTGAGTAAGAACTTATCTCTACACCGGTCATTTCTGTTCTTGACTGGACCAAACTGTTTGAGATCATGTATGACGCCTCAGACCTTGCCATCAGCACTGCCCTAGTGCAACGCATTGATAATAGGCAGCAGGTGATCTACTATTCGAGTAGGACTTTAAAATGACGTACAACAAAATTACACTACTACTAAAAAGAAATTTTTGGCTGTAGTATTCGCGTTAGAGAAGTTTCGTCCGTATCTGCTAGGATCAAAGACCTCAGTATTCACGGACCACTCCGTGTTGAGGCATCTTATGACAAAGAAGGATGCAAAAGCACGGCTTATTCAATGAATCCTTCTGTTACAAGAATTCAACTTGGAGATTCGGGACAAGAAAGATGTGGAGAATGTAGTGGTTGATCATTTATCTAGAATTTTCAATGCACCTACTGAGAAAACATTGATCAACGAGGATTTCTTGGACGAACACATCCTAGCAATTTTTAAGGAACCATGGTATTTAGACATTGTCAATTATCTCGCCACTACACAAACATTGTCAATTATCTCGCCACTAGACAAGTACCTTCTGAATGGATGAAGCAGGATAGATATCGCTTCTTCTCCAAAGTGCGATTCTTCTTTTGGGAAGAACCACACCATTTCAAGTATTGTCCTGATCAAATCATCAGACGATGTATACCATAGGAAGAGTATAGGAGTGTGTTAGCATTCTACCATGAATTTGCTTGTGGTGGACACTTTGGTCCTCACAAAACAGTCGAGAAAGTCTTGCAGAGTGGGCTCTACTGGCCACTTTGTTCAAAGTCTTTCAACTTCTGCAAGTCGTGCGCGAATTACTAAATGACTGGGAGAATTACAAGAAGAGACATTATTCTCCTGAACCCTATTCTGGAAGTTGAGATTTTCGATGTTTGGGGCATCAGTTTCATGGGTCCGTTTTCGAGTTCATTCAGTAACCAGTACATCTTGGTCGTGGTGGACTATGTCTCGAAGCGGGTAGAGGCCGTACCGACCAAAACGAATGACAACAGGGTTGTTGTCAAATTTTTAAAAGAAAACATATTCACTCACTCCGGTACCTAGCGTGTGATAATCAGTGATAATAGGTCTTAATTTTACAACAGGGTTTTCGAAGCCCTAATGCGTAAATACTCTATCACTCACAAATTGTCTACGGCGTATCATCCCTAGACAAATGGATAGGTAGAGGTCACCAACAGACAAATTAAACTCATTTTGGAGAAAACTATTAGGCAGAATAGAAAAGAATGGCCTGTCAAGCAATAGATGCACTATGAGATTACCGAAGCGCTTTTATAACTGTCCTCGGTATGTCTTCATATAGAGCGGTATTTGGGAAAGTCTGCCATCTGCCAGTTGAATTAGAATACCGGGCTTTGTGGGCCATCAAGCAATTAAATTTTAATTTAAACAAAATCGGTAAACTAAGGAAAGGATGCTACAAATGTCAGAGTTAGAGGAGATACGTAATGAAGTCTACGAGAACGTGAAAATAACAAAGAGTAGGACCAAATTCTTTCACGATTAATTCATGCACAAAAAGATTTTTATCCTAGAACAAAAAGTTCTACTCTACAATTCACAGTTTCACATCTTCATGGGGAAATAAAGACTCGTTGGTCCGAACCTTTCATTGTGTGTATCGTCTTTCGACAGGGTGCTGTGAAAGTTTTTGATCTGAAAAATGGTATAGGCTAGTTTATGATAATACCGATCTAAATTCTTACTATTGCCCAGAACTAGTGAAGAAATTTTATTTGAGGATAAATGTCATGACCATAAATCTAAACCTCAACCAATTCCTTGTCTATCTAGATATCGAAGACCTCTTAGTCACCCTAGAGACTATAGAGGAAATAAAACAGATCCCTACCCCTCCTCAGCATGCTGCATCCCTACCATTGATTGACTACATGACTTTAATGGGAGCGAGATACACTGAATTGGATCATGGTTTCCAGGCGAGTACTACGTTCTATAACATTCATTGCGTTGGACAGTGGATCCAATATAATATTTTAGGTATCGATCACATGACATCCTTCAACAGACCTGTCCTACAGATCATTCTTATGACGAGGCAACACACAGTCTGTCTGAACACGATACTCTTACAACAACTGCTAGCAAACTCTCAACACACAAGAGGTGATAAATACTCTCTATCCATTCTTGTGACCCGTTTGTGCAAAAACTTTCTATCAGATGAGAACTTTTCTGAGTATGATCGAGTGTTAGTCATCCCGAAATACATTACCAGTACATATAATAATTGTTTACACTCGATTTGGACACCTACCGTCCAACCCAAGGATATTCCTGCTGAGTCATCTTCAGAGGAACAAATGGATGAGGAGGATGAGCCTGACTTTTGGCAGTAGCAACCCTTACAGATTTCACTACATTGAAAAACAATTTTTAGGGGCCAGATCAGACTTAGGAGGCAACTAAAAGACCAAAGCACTAGACTGGAGTGTGTTGAGAAAACGCTTAGGCGTTCACACTCGGCTAGCCCTAGCACTTCGGCCTTCCCGAGTAGACGGAGGAGGTGATATCATTCGTGGCACATATTTATTGTATTTGCATTTATATGTCATACATTGAGGACAATGCATTAAATAGGTGTGGGAGAGGGGATCCTAACATAGGAGCACTTTTCATTTCTTTTTAATTTATTTTTTTTATTTTTATGTTATTTTTCAGCATCTTCTTTTTCTTTCTATTAAAAAATAATAATTTGCATATATATAGCTATACAAATAAACCCGATTAAGCTGAATAATTGTGCCTCAAAAAGCATGATTATTCACGCCTAAAGGAAATAAGCCTTAATTCTGTGGCTTAGTTTGCTTCAGTATTTATCCAGGGGGTTTTCTCACCTGGTGTCCTAAGACCGCCTAATTTGAGAGTTATCGGCTCGTTACACAAGTAAATTAGAAAGCCTAAGAAAATTAAAGACAAAATGGTACATAAATAAACACTAACAAATTTTATAGTTTTAGAGTATGAGTTGAAAAAATTTCAAGGAAATCACACTTACACATAACGCATATTAATTAAGGCTAAATAAAAGAATGAGTTTGAAGTACAAAATTCCTCTTGAACTTAAATAAAAACCATATTCTAGCACGAAGACTAAAGTATATGAAGTACTAATGAGGGTTAGACCTAATGCTTATAATTACATAGCTATTTTTACTAAGAAGATTAAAAATTCTTTTTTATACTTTAAGGAGGACTTTTCGAAAACAACTAACATTTTCATTTTTTTTGGGATTTTGTCGGTGTAATCCGCTAAAAACTCTAATGAGACAAAACTCTTCCTCTATGGGAAACCTAGAGGTTTAAAGGCTTATTGCACATGCTCAACGCAATCGCGTCACCTGCGAAAGTGATATAATAAACTTTCTTAGTCTAGCTTTTTGGCTTTTTGCTCGGGACGAGCAAAAGATAAGTGTGGGAGTGTGATTAGTTTTTACATTTGCATATTTTACATCATATTTTCACATTTATTTTAATAAAATTCTATTGGTTAATGGGTTCTTCTCTTTGTTTTTAGATCCATGGCTTGAAATGAAGAAGAAGCCCAAAACTCCCACTTATTTGAGAAATTTTAGAGCCATAAAGAAACCCAACTCTCTGAAGCCCATTCTGCTGTTGCTGAAGAGGACAATATGATAAATGCAGTTACAAGTAAAACATGACAAACGCGACAGTACTAGCGCCGATGCGCCAGCGATAGAGGCTACATTTTTGACTTATCATGTCCATATTCTTGTGCTTATAAATACCCCTTTGAGCACCAGAGAGAGATATCCAGAGTTGGGAAGTTTAGGCTAGTTTGTTCTAGGATTTTTTTTAGTTTTTCTTGTATTTTGTTTTAGACCAGAGAGAGATATCTTGCTTTTTGTTTTAGACCAGAAGTTGGAGTGAGAGAGAAAGTATAAGTTGTATTTTGAAGGTGACAATCAAATACAAGTATACTTCTTCTTCTTCCTCTTATTTCCTTCTGTTCTTTACTTGCTTTTACTTACTTGAAACTACTGTAGCATGTTTACTTTCTATTCATTTTTCTTCTTGCTTTCATCTACCATGTCTAGCTAACTTTTTTATTGCATGGCTAACTAACTACTAACCCACTAATCTCTAAAACTTGATTGACAACCCGAATGAATCGATAAGTATCACAATAATCCTTGTGCAAACAAAAGTTATGAATATCTTAAGATGAGAGTTCTACTCTAATTTACTAACAAGTAGATTCACTTTCATATTTCATACTTAACTTACAAGTTCTTGATGATTTATAAATTGTGTTAACTTCACTTGCTTTTGTAAGATAGAGGAATCCCCATTCATCCTTGCCGATACCAATAGTGCACTTATTTCTTTCCCTATGCTCGCCTTTAATTGAATTTTGATTAGGGAATGTTCAAGTCTTGCCGTAGGAAGCAAGGTGATGGGAAGGACTTTTATTCGATTTACCATGTGAAAAGTTCTTGCGCACAAAATTTATGATTGCCTATAATCCATTGTGTGGCATTTCTTCAAGGAGTTAAGGTTAGTGAGAGCACTTAGTAAAAAGTTAGCCATGCACCTTTCCCATTCAAAAACACAAATCAATTTTCCAACAACTAAATCATTTCAAACCACTTTTACAACCTTTCTCGATTTTCTTTCTATTCATTCTTGAAACAAAAAGAAGCTTTAAAACGAACAACAAAACTGCACATAGCGCTTTTATTGCTTTCCCTCCTTGTGGATACGACCTGTACAGCCACTGTGCTATTACGGTAGAATTGAAGAAGCTACAACACCATTCACTCACATTTTACCCATTTTTATGCAATGCTTTTCACTGATCATGGTATGCGTTTTCTTTCCTAGTGAAGTTCGAATAGAACTCAGATTCTATTTAATGAAGGTTTGTTTCTAAAGTTTAAAGGGTCTAAAATTCTTCTAAATCAAATAAATCAACTTCGATCAAGTTGATCATCTTAGAGTTTGCATAAATTTTGGATTGTAAAACTCTATATATATATAGATTGTAACCTAATATATTATATCTTGAAGAAGATCAGAGAAAATCAAGAAAGAGAGAGGAAGGTGATGGTGCATAGAAAGAAAGTATATTCGTGTAATCTTATGGGATTCAAGGGAAAGGTGAATACTCTTGAGGGGAATCAAGGAGAATGTTAGATCTCTTGTACCGAGTTTATTAATAAAACTCTCTCAAGTTCTCTCCCTGTAGACGTAGGTCAAGTTTGGGTCGAACCATGTTAAATCCTCTTGTTATTACTATTATTCTTTTGTCTTAGTATTGCTAGTTGCTCTATAATAGTTTTTCTTGTATAAGTTTTGTCATATTGCCATGTTCTACAATGTCGATCTCGAAAACAATAAGTGGTATAAAAGCATACCAATTCCACCTAACACTTCCTCCCCTGACCAACGCTTGAAACGCAATCTGAACTCTCCCTAGTGAGCTCTTGAAGGGAAACTTGGGGAGATGCCAATTATTGAATTCTTTGAGCTCCCACCTCCACCCCTTAATCTTGTCACATACATTCCTTAGGCCAGCCATGATGTCTTGCTCCGATGACCTCCCGAAGATGACTTAAATCACCCCAATTTTTTTTGTAACTTGAGGTTGAACTTCGACATAAACGTCGTGATCTTCACCCTCGTAACAAAGTCTTTCTTCCGATCGCGCTGCTAGTAAATGCCGCTTTATCTTCCCCGTTGGTACCCCGCGATGGCTTCGTCTCCTTTATTCCTTCTTACCTTTGTGCTTGTTCCAATAATGATTGTACGGAGCCAGATGTCTCGTTCGATGACATGCGCAGCAAGTGACGCCCATTGGACACTCGTCCTTCCAGTGTCCCAATCGTCCACAGTAGTAACACTTAGACTTGAGGGCATCTTCCATCGGTCTCTCGGTCGATCTATGCTTGAGACTGTCCTTCGTTGTCGCCCATTCTCATTGCACCGCCGACCGAGATTTGACCACGACCCAGTCCTCCTCCCGATGAGTGAAGGTGATTTCGACCACGTTGACTTAATGGTCAGATCCCTTTCCTACAGCCTTCACAGAATTCTAATTAGCTCCTCTGTGAAAGTCTTTGACCTTGACTCCAGTTGCTCTGCAGTGCCCTGTCACCAATGAGTTTGGTGAATAGAGGTCTGAAAACCCTTTTCTTTCTTTAACTCAGCCTCTTCCCTAATGGGGTCCTTATGGGTGAGCTGAGCCTTAATTGCTCACTGCCCACCTCATTCAAAGCCTTTAAAGGAGAAGAGCGAGGTGAGGATCTAGCCTTCGACCGGGCCCTAGTCTGTGGTTGCGCCGCCAAGCTGCCATTCTCTCGCCAAGCCTTCTGTCGATTCCTATGGTGCCTTCTGTCAGTGTCATTGTCGCCCTTCGTATCCTTCTCTTTTCTCTTCCATCTCTAGTGTATTGTGATAGACATCACCAAAAATAAGAGTAACTATGAAAGTACCAAAAGATCTACAGTAGCAAGCAATATATCTTGATCATCACAAGAGGAAGAGCACAAATTAAGAAACACAAGATTTGAGGGAGGACAGGGAGAAAATCTTATTAATCTGAGAAATAATACAAGAGTTTACAAGGATCTCGCTAGGACCTCTCAAACTCTCAATACAAGGTAGAAATCTTTCTCTTGAGCACAATACCTAAAGCCTACAACCCTAGAATTTTATAAATATCTAAAATAAATTTAAACCTTTCAAATCTTTAGCAAAATCATCCTAGCCATCTAATCAACCGCCTCTGGAAAAAGAAATTTGGAAACCTCTTTAAAATTCCAATCAGAAAGCAGCCCGGAATCTGAAAATTCTTGCAGCTACCGATAGTTGCATGTCAGCTATCGATGGGCTGAGACACGTTTAGTTTATGTTGAGTCTCTGATCGATCTCATTTCGACTGCCTTCTACAGGCAGTGCTCAGATGTCGACAACTGTAGCTATCGACAGACTGAGTCATCCATAGTCTCTGTTGGCTCGCGGTCGACCATGTGTCGATTGCACAGGCTTAGCTATCGACAGCCATCTGCTGATATCAATAGACAGAGCATGTGCATGTTTCTGACTGCTGAATCTTCTGGAATCTCTTCTACCTTGTTGTGTAGTCTTCTCCAATGGATGTGAGGCTTCCAAATACCTACGATCTCCACATTAACTCACATGTCATGAGTCCCTAATAGAAATTGGCCTCCACACAATCAATAAGCTTCTCTCCTCCTTTTGTGTGTCACACGACTCCCTCCCAAGAGCCCATTCTCCACCTTACTTTTGGAGAATATTGATGAAGTTCAGAGATACTCTGAACTTCTCCATTGAGATGGTCTTTGTCATCATGTTTGTTAGATTCTTCTTTGTATTGATCTTCACCAAGTCAATAACCTTTTCTATTACAACCTAATGACGTATCATGTGATACCTCACATTAATGTGCTTTATCCGCTTGTGATAACTATGATTCTTAGCGAGATGTACTGCACTCTGACTGTGATAGTAGACTTGACCTGAACCATATATGATGCCAGAGTACCTACAAATCCTCTCAATCACAAGGCTGCTTTAAATATCTCAATTGCAGCCATGTACTCCACCTCTGTTGTTGAAAGCGCAACGGTATGTTATAATTCTGCCTTCCAGCTAACAACGCACTCAGCTATTGTGAATACATAACTCGTTATAGATCTTCACTGATTAAGATATCTTGTATAATCTACATCAACATATCTTTGTAACACTTAGGCTTTCCTGTTTCCAATCTCTAAAACATCAAGCTTAATCTCGTAGTCCCTCGCAAATATTGTAGCACCCACTTCACTACTTCCCAATATTGCTTGCCTAGATTCGATATGAATTGACTTACTGTACTAATTGCATAGGCTAAGTCAGGCCTAGTGCAGATCATAGAATACATCAGTGATCTGACCGTACTCGCATGTGGTCGAGACATCTCATCCTCCTCTTCTTGTGTGTTTAAACACTGATTGGAGGATAACTTGAAGTGACCTGCCAAAAAAGTAGTGACCGGTTTTACTTTAGCCATGTTAAATTTTTCAATATTTGAGAATATAATTCTCTTGGGATAGTCAGAGTTTGCATGCACTCTTGTCTCAACTGATTTCCATATTTAAGATCTTCTTGACTTCTCCCAAATTTCTTATGTCGAACTCCTCTTTTAGCAGAGCTTTAAGCTTTTGAATATGTATCTTATTTCTCGCAGCAATCAACATATCATCTACATACAATGTGAGACTATCACTACACTGCTTGAAATAAATACAATTATCATACCACATCGACTATAGTTGACCTTGATCATAAATGAGTCGAACTGCTTGTACCACTGCCTTGAAGACTATTTCAACCCATAAAGAGACTTCTTGAAAAGACATACCTTGTTTTCTTGACCTTCCTGGAAGTACCCTTCAAATTTCTTCATGTATATCCTCTCTTCTAGCTCACTATACAGAAATGTTGTTTTCCTATCCGCTTCTCCAACTCGATCACCTTGAGTCACGATTTCCAACAACAACCGAATAAATGTATGCTTGACTATAGGAGAGAAAATCTCATTGTAGTCAATACCCTTCTTCTAAGAATACTCCTTGGTAACGAGCCTTGCCTTGTATTGCTCACTGTCCTTCTTGCAAATGACCCACTGCAACCTATCATTGAAGAACCTTTTGGTAGATTCACTAAATCCCATGTTTAATTCTTCTCTAAAGACTCCATTTCTTGTTTCATGGTTATGGCCAACTTGTCACTGTCATCCTCTTCAATTGCCTCCTTATAACTGTTAGGATCTTCAACTTTCATTACTCATGAAAAAGAGACTTGGTCCTCATCCCAGCCATATCTGATTGGTGGTACTGAAATTCTGTCTGACCACCTCAATAATCTAGATTGCACTTGTTGCTCTTGAGTCAGTTCCTGCTTGTCTCTAATTGGAGGAGCCTTCATTTTTCGACAGACTTGTTGGGATCATTTGAAAAATCAAACTCCTTACTCTGAGAATCTGTTGAACTGCTTGAAGCTCCACCTTGCGCCTTGTCTTCATCTTTAACTTTTCTTACAACATTAATTCTTCATCAAAGATCATATCTCTATTAATAAAGGCACTTTTCTTCTCTGAATCCCAAAGCTTGTATGCCTTGGCTCCCTTGGTGAAATAGATGAAGTAACACCTCTTTGAATTGAACTCCAACTTGTTCCTCTTTTGACTATCAACCAAACTGTATGTCGGGCAGCCAAATGTCTGTAAGGTTGAATAGTCCACTAACTCTTCTTACTATATCTCTTCTAGGATCTGAAAATTAACAACTTTACATAGTGACCTGTTCACTAAATAGCTCACATGACTCACTGCCTCCCCCCAAAAATCTTCTAACATGTCAGCCTGTAACCTCATACTGCGGGTACGCTCTGTAAGTGTCTAATTCATGTACTCTACTACCCTATTTTGTTCTTGCCGCCCTAAAATAGTTACCTGGTGTTCAATACCTTCACTAAGTAAGTATTATTTGAATTTCGAGGATGTATACTCACCCTAATATCTGACCTTAAGAACTTCACCTTTTGCCCTTTCTGATTCTTCATCTTGGATTTTCATTCCTTGAATTTCTAAAATACCTCTGATTTCTACTTCAAGAAGTACATCTAATCCTTCCGAGAGAAACCATCTATAAAAATAATATAATAATATGTACCCCCAAATGGATACAAGTGGCGAAGGTCCCAACACATTCATGTGTACGAGATCTAATAAGCCCTTAGTTTGGTGCACTGAGGTAGTAAAAACTATCTCTAGACTATCTACACATAATGCAAAATTAACATAGGTTAAGTTTGCAGTGTTTAATACCTGGTAGAACTTCTTTGTTGTGTAGGGCTCGAAGACCTCGCTCGCTCATGTGTCCAAAACGCATGTGCCAAATTCTTATAATATTGTCCTTCTTTGTTGCTACGAAAGCATCACCAATCACCACGCTTTCGATCACCTTGTGCAAGTTCACTGTACGCTCTGCTTTTAGGATTGTCATAGAGCCCTTAGTGACCTTTAAAACTTCATTTGTACTAGAGAACTTGTATCATGAGCTTCCAAGGCTCCCCACGAGAGAAATTTTTTCCTCAGATCTGGAACATGTCTCACGTCCTTGAGTGTTTGTACCCGTCCATCAAATATCCTCATGCGAACACTACTTATTCCAACTATTTTGCATGCAACATCATTTACTTATCAGGACTGTGTCTCATTCAAAAGACTCATATGTGCTGAACCACTCGTTCCTTGGGCACACGTGGTATGTACATCCTGAGCCAAACAAACAAAGCATCTAAGAACCTCCCTCTGCCTCTGCCCAAATTCACCGACAGAACATCACATGGTTCTTCAATTGCTTCCTAGGCTACACTGGCTTGATTCATTTGTTTTTTTATTGGTAGTTGCTCCATTAGCTTCTGGACCACTCTTCTTGTAGCACCCCGTTCCCGGAATACGTACCCAGATACGTGTCCTAAAAATTTTCAACCGTACTATTTTAATTTTCTCTCAGTATTTATTTTTGGGTTGTGATTGCTTATGTTATTTGATGTCGGATCTGGATTCTCAGACCTAGAGTCAGCCCTGACCCGGACTAGGAACCCGATACCAGCATGTTACCTGATTTGACCTTTCTGGAAGTTTGATTTGACTGATTTCAATTTCAAACACTATTTTCTAATATTTTAGATTTTTCATAATTTTCTGAAATTTTTAGAATTATTCTGCAAAATCTTCAAAACCGGTGTCGATTGGCATCGCTGACCGATTCTCAGATTTTTAGTCTTCAAATGAAATTGAATTTTTAGAAATGCCTTTCACATTACTTCTTAGAATTTTATTTTCTATGTAATATATTTTTTTAGATTTTTCTAAATTTATCAAAATTTGACCGATTCTGGTGTCGACCGGTATCGCCAGAAGATTGCAGAATTATTAATTTGAAAAATAGATTACATTTCTCAAATTCAATTTCACCAAGTATCTTAAAATAATATTTACTACTTTTGAGAATTTTTCGGAACGTTTCTGAAACAGTCAAATTTTACTTTATTAAAATAATAATATTATTTACCATCTTTTCTTTTCTTGCTTTTTCCTTCTCCACTCCTCTTTCTTATACTCTCAGGATATTCTATTAAATTAATTATTTAATAATATATTTATTTATTATTTTTTCTTTATTTTTCTTTTCCTTTCTTTTTCTTTTCTTTTCTTCTCCCTTACTTCCCCTATACCCTGCACCCACGCCATCCCCTGCAATGGACCAGCAACAGCAGCGGCAGGAGGATGCACCCCCATCCCCCCATTCCTCTCCCTCTCCTTCTTCTTTTAATTTCTTTCCCTTCTTCCCTTTCTCCTTCTCCATCATCTCCTATTTTCATTTCCCACCAACACCTTCACCCAACTCTTCTCATGGCTGCCGCCACCACCTGCGCCACCAGCGCCATCGCCGCCCCCTAGACAGCGCCGTCGCCTCCCCTAGCCCCCTTCCCTTCCCCACTTCCCTCCTCTTCAAATACCACTCCTCCTTCTTCAATTTCAACAAAAACCCATCACTTCCCCTCCTCTTCTTCTTTAAAATTCACAACCAACTCCACCAATTCCTTCACTCCAACCACTCCACCATCATCTCCTCCTCCTCCTCCAACTCTCCACCACCACCGACAACCACCACAACCACCATCTACCACCACCACCCACTACATCAACAAAACCAAACTCCATAACTCCACCTTCTTCCCTCCCCGGGTCAGGCGCGCCGCCCCCACCACCTCCAGCGGCATCGCCGCCCCCCAGGGCCGCTGACTGGTGGCCGGCCGCCGACCACCATCCCTTCTCTCTCCTTCCTTCCTTCTTTCTTCTCTCTTTCTTTCTTTCTTTTCTTCTTTCTGTCTTTGCCTTCTCTCCATATATACCCCTTCCTTTTTACTTCCCCTAGTTACCCTCCTCCTCATTCCCTAATTACTCCACATATCCTACAACTCTCTCTCTCTCTCTCACCCCCAACTTTCTCTCTCTCCTCTCTCATTCTCTCTCTAATATTTATAATATATATAATATATATATACACTAATGTATGGGCTAGTAGCATGCTCGCTCGTGTTAGCGGACTTCCCAGATTTTTCTCAGTATTGCGTTCTGGTTTTTAGGCGAGTGCTTTGTATTATGCTTAGTAACTGCCACCGTAGTGTTATAGCTTGATATATTGATATGTGGATATCTTATTACTACCGTAACATGCCCAATAATTGTTACTGTAATCTTTAGTACATGATACCCCTCTATACGAGTTAATATATGATGTTGTACTCTGTATTCACACCGACACTTGATATGTTATACTTGACACTTGATCTCTGACATGTGATATCTGACACTGACACTTGATATGTTATACTTGACATCTGATCCACGACACTTGATATCTGACACGGTACTTGATGTGTTATACTTGACACCTGATCCATGACACTTGATATCTGACATCGGTACTAGACATGATATACTTGACACCTGATCCACGACACTTGATATCTGACACCGGTACTTGACATGTTATCACTTGACACCTGACACCTGATATATGACACTTGACGATTGACATGCTATCACTTACTTGACATGCTTTCACATGGTACTAGTACATTTGACCTGATATTGTGACGCCAGACTGGATACTATTACATCTGATACCTGTATTACATTGCATATTCATGACTATCACTTTACGGGGACTTGGCATGATTATTATATTGTTACCAGACATTTGATACTCCTAAACTCCTGTATATTTGAACCCCTGAAATAGGGAGACTCCTGACATCATGCTCCTGATATTATACTCCTGTTGATCCCCGTAATAGGATAACCATGGATATTGGACTTTTGTGAATACCTTATGGACATTCTCATTAGACAATCTGTAATAATTGAACAACTTACACCAGGACGGGGAAATTGATGGGTACCGATATAGTTTCTGTGTTTATAGTGGCCATACAAATGTTGTACAACTAATTCCTGGGATTTGACCTAGAGGCCACCAGGCACTTCCGTGGGGTCCTGCCGGGTGTGCCGTAAATCCTCTGGGTATATTCCTTTGGGGGAGCGGTGACACTCTATTCCTGTTCGGGCGTATACTAAGTCCTCTGGGCATATAGTAAGACCAGGTAGCTAGCGGTACGTTCCGGCTCAGTATCGGATACCCCTGGACCGTTGTCCCGGGCATGCACGGGACCCATTCTAAACATGGTTCGTCGATCCCCATCAGTTTCCAATAACCAACCTCGCTCGACTTGTATGCGGAGGTATATGATATGGTCCATATACCGAAATATACAAATTGAATGAGTCTTAATAATAACTTGATAATTAACTTCATGCTACATGAATTTCAACATCATTTCCTTATTTTACCATTTATTGTGATTATTTCATGCTTGTTAAATTGAGTACTTAACACTTGATCTGCTACACATGCTTTTATTTCATGCCACATAAATTCTAATGTCATTTCCATATTTTATTATTTATTGTGGTTATTCCATGCTTACTGATCTGAGTACATAATACTTGACCTGATGCACTTGCTTTCATTTATACTTGCCACTTGGTTTCTTTTGCACTCGTTGGGTTGTCTATTAACAACCCTGAATTTGCATGCTCAGATCTTACAGCTTGGACTGAGGTGGACCCATCAGCTGAGGACCAGGCCTTCTTTGAGGAGCAAGCGGATCACCCGAAGCTTCATCTTGTCTTTCCCCGCTCGCGAGATTCTCTCTGTCAGCTCATTAGTTCTTTTCTTTTATACCCTGTACAGTCTACTTGTGTACTTCCTGGTGATGTAATATTTATGCAATATTATGTCACAGATTGTGATGACTGAGTACTTGTCTTTTGTATTGGAATGTATATTATCACGTATTTTTCGCACACTGATTCCTGTATTGTATTGATACTTAGCGAACATACGTAAAGGTACCATTGCCCTGCGTATGTACATCGCAGTAGTGTCTCCGTATTTGTGGGATCGGGGCGCTACACTTCTTTTTTAGCATCTCCTTGTACTTGGAGCAATTCTTCTTTATGTGCCCTAGCTGTTTGCAGTAGTAGCAATCAAAATTTTCACTTGAAGCTTTGATACCTTTTTAGATCCTCTACTCTGTGATCTTTCCCTCTGCTCCTTGACTTCCAATCCCGAGGCCTCCTCTGTGAAATCTGTCTTCTTCATCAGCTCGTTTTTTTAGAGCATCTGCTTGATATCTTTCAACTTTAAGGTCTTTTTTTCATACATGATGGTGATCACCAAGTGATCATAACCTGGAGGAAGAGAAGATATCAACAAAAGAGTTTTGTCTTCCTCTTCTAGCTGCACCTCTAGTGCCAACAAGTCGCTCAAAATCTAATTGAACACATTGAGATGTTGCAGAACTGGCATTCCTCTCTTCATCTGAAGATTGTACAATCGCTTTTTTAATAAAAGTTTGTCAGATAAACTCTTCATCATGTAGAAACTCTCTAGCTTATACCACAAATCTGTAATTGTATTGTAAAGAACTTCATCTGATAAGCATAGTATAAAAGTGGCATTCGCTCGAACATCAAGATCCATCCACTCATCATCTTCCATCTTGAACGGTTCTTCTCAGCACCAAGCAGGGCCTTCTGAGTGCCCTCCTTCATGAGCAACACCATTACTCGCATTTTTCACAATAGGAAGTTATTCTTCTGATCAAATTTCTCCACCTCGAACTTCATTGAGGTCATCTTGCTAGCCATTTCTCTAATACCAATTGTTGTGATAGACACAACCAAATAATAAGAATAACTGCGAAAGCACCGAGAGATCTACCGTAGCAAACATTATATCTTAATCACCACAAGAGGAAGAACACAAATCAAGAAACAGAAGATTTGAGGAAAGAGGGGGAGAAAATCTTTTCAACCTTAAAAGCAATACAAGAGTTTACAAGGATCTCTTTTTAGGATCTCTCAAACTTTCAATATAAGATGAAAATCTCTTTCTTGAGCACAATACATAAAATCCAACAACCTTAAGAATTTATAAACATCTAGAATTAATTTAGACCTTCTAAATTTTATGAAATCCATCCTAGCCATCCAATCAACTTCCTCTGAAAGATGAGATTCAGAAACCTCTTCAAAATCCCAATAAAAAAACAACTCGAAATCTGAAAATTCCCACAGCTGTCGACAGATAGAAACACTTTGAGTTTCTGTTAAGTCTATGGTTGATTTCATATCGACTGTCTTCGACAGTCAGTGCTCAGCTGTCAACTAATACATGTAGCTGTCAACAGAATGAGTCAGCCTCGATCTTTATTGGCTCGTCGTCGATCGTCTGTCGACCACACTGGTTTAACTGTCAACAATCATCTGCTCCTATCGACAGACTGAGCCTGTGCATGCCTTGTGCACGTTTCTGGTTGCTAAATCTTCTAGAATATCCTCCACCTATTGCGTGGTCTTCACCAATGAATGTTAGGCACCCAAAATACTATTGGGAATATGAAGAATATATGTGAATCTTTGAATTGAATTACAGCGAGATCCGTTGATTGAATCAATTGGATGATGGTTGGAGTGTGTTCGCCTTCCATTAGGGATGAACATGGTATATTCACATGTTCAATTACGACTTCGAATGAATGAGATATTCAAGTCTAAAGATTGCCTAATTCAAAGCAAAATGGGACTAAAGGTAGCTAAAAGCATTTAGTCCCACACTGGCCATGGGATGGAAGTTTGAAGTGTTTAAATAGAGGAAAAAAAGAACAAAGGGCGTGCCCTTTGGGTACTTAAAGTTTTCGCGCGCGATTGGGAGGAAACCATGCCCGCACATGCGCGCACGCGCGCCGCGGGCTGGCGGCGGCGGCGGGCGGGCGGCCGGCGCCGGTGCTGGGCTCGGGTCCGGGTTCGGGTTCCCTACCCGCCTGGTTCTTTTTGAACCGGGTCTCACGGGTATGGGTTACGCGGAGCATACCCGCTCCGCTATCCGAACCGCCCCTCCCAATGGCTGTCTATAAACCGTCGCGGCAGTTGGGTGGTTGGACGGTTGCGGCAGTTAAAACGAATCGTTGCAACGGTTCAGACCGAATCGTTGCAACTGTTGGTTGGGTTCGGACGGAAATACCCCTCCCGGAGCGCTAAAAATAACGCTCTGTTTTATCAAATTAAGACATACCAAAATCTAACTCTCTCTCTCTACGTTCTGAACTGAGATCCTCTCTCTCTCTCTCTCAGTTGAAGTAACTTTCAAAGGGAAGTGGAAAATCAGTAACTCGGTTTTCGAAGCGGCTTCCAAAAGAGATTCTGCAAAAATTCAGTCTGAAAGAGGGCTCAGAAAATTCAATAGATTCTTTAGTAGAATTGTTATCTGAATTTGGGACTTCCAACGAAGAATATTCTTCTACCTTCCTTCTTCCTCTACAGTGGGTGCTCCTCCAAAGTAAAGGCAAATATTCTCCTGAAATTTGTCTTAGTCCCGCTGCTTCAATAATCCTGTGAAGGTACTGGTTAACTACGGTTCGACTGTACGGTGTGTTGACACTTAAAAAAGACAAGATTCTTATTGGTCTGAACGATGTCTAAACTTGTTGACATTTACAAAAGACAAGTGACAGACGAGCTGAAGACCAGTTTTCACCCATCTCCGAGGGACAAGGAAGCAACTTGGACTCCACTGATCCAGCAAGCAGACAGTGAAGCTGGATTATTTCTGAACAGACCTCAGCAGGTCTAAGATGCTAGCACTTAGCATCACATGAGCCCAAAGGGATAGCCTCGCCTGAGAGGCTAGTATCACCCGACTTCGCCTTGAAGCCATCCAAAGCCTCGCCAGGAAGCTAACTTATAGTTTCGCCTGAGCACAACTCCGCAGAGAGTTAACTTCGCTTGAAGCTACACAACCGCGCAGAAGGATGTTCGGTATCTTCGCCACAGATGTTATCTAGCTCCGCTGAAGAGCTTTCTTATGACTTCGCCAGAAACCGTCTCCAGCTCCGCTGCGAGCTCAAAGCGGGCTGCGCCGCTGTTGGTCTGCTATGGTCAACCTTTGACCAATCAAATCTCCAGATGAGATCAGATCTAATCAGATCAAATCCAATCAAGATCAAATTTGAAGATCAAATTTGGCAGTTGATTGCTATAATCTCTTAACTCTTCTAAAACGAGTAAGAGGATCAGGGGAAATCCTCCAACGATACGGAAAGGATCAAAACAGATCAAGAGGATCAACCGACCTGCCTTTTCTAGCTTCGCAGAAGCTGATCCTAGCCTCGCAGCAAGGCTACTTTCCAGATTTAAACAGATTTGATTCAATCTGTTTCCATATTTTCAAGGGACGGTTATACCCTTGCTCTCCCTATATATAGCCCATCAGGGGTACAAGGAGAGAGGATCGGAAAAAGGATCTCGAGGACTTCTTCGAAGAGCTTTTCTGAGGCGATACGCAAGAGAGAGGACTCCACAAGCAGAGACTTCTTCACGACGCACAGTGCGTTCTTGAATTCAGAGACTTTATAGAGAATTGCTTCTCTAATCAGGGTGCTGATACCCTAAATACCTTCTTCTCAAGGAATCTCCGGAACCAGGCGAGAAGGAATTCCTAATTGAAGGCGGTTTTGAGAAGTAGCAAGAGGGTTCTACCAACCTTCTGTTCTCTGATTCCCCGAACCAGGCGAGAAGGGAATCTCATCGCTCGCATCGTCAAATGGACAAATTGGTCGCGCGCTGACCAGACTCCTATCGGCACACTTCTCCAGAATTTCTGAGGAGATCTACTTGTAATCTTTTTAAGAATACTTGTAATTTAGCTCCTCAAACCTTTTTTATTGTAAGTTTTCCCCTTTGTAAATCAATGGAAAACAAGATGGCGACTCCGCTGGGGAAGAAATTCTCCACTGCCGAGAATCAAGTGTCGCAATGCGACGAACAAACCTTCGGGTCTAACTCTGAATTCAGAAAAGCCGGGCAGCCAGAGCCTCTCTGGCTAAATCTTCAAAGAAAGTCTCTGCGGAGATAGGAAAGGTTCTCTGCGAACCTACTGCGGTTATTTGGCGCAACAGGGAAGCACGCCCGCAGCCCAAGTCCTGCACTCTCAAGAACTTGGTCGTCCAGTTCGATCAAAGAAGATTTGAAGAAGTCCTCTCTGGGGGTGGCCCAATGCTTCGAGCACGGAAGCATCGGAAGGTTTCTATGACCAAGGTTTCAAAGAAGAAACCAGAAGCAGAATTCTGCCAACACCCTTCAGCCTCGTGTGTGGCTAATCAGGTTCCTCGCGAACCTAAATATCCTCTGCTAAAGCGGATGTGGAGGCCTAAATAGAAGTCTCTGGCCGAAGCCTCAGGCGTAGCTACGCCAAAACCGCGCCTCTCTCGCGAAGAAAAAGGCAAGATACCTGTCTGCTCCAACAATGCTGCCGACCATGAAGTCACGACGGCAATCATACCGTCACCCAATTCAAGAGCAGAAATGCCTTGTGCCAGCCTCGCTCATATGAGCGAAGCTACTGTACACAGCATACTCACTGGGTCCATAGCCGCGAGGCTAAGACCAAAGTGTTATCTAAGGCTAATCCCCTTTGCAGCGGCATAGCGGGTAAAGCACCACAGCGTGCTCCGCTCTCCAGCTCGTCAAGCACTAAGCTCGCACCTGTTGGCGAAGCTAGAACTGAAGTACTATTCAGTGCTAATCCCTTCTGCGGGGATAAGAGGAACGGAACATCATCCTATGTACGCTTCAGAAAGGCCTCTCCACAGGATTATTTAGGCTCCCATGAGCCTGACTTGCGAGAACTCTTGGCGAACAAACGGAAGTTAGAATCTTTTCGAATTACTTCCCCCTGTTGTCAACAAGTGGGATGTCAGCTGGTAACCGTCCACTCAGTCCATTGCCGGCTAGGACCAAGCCTCGCCACTTCTCCAGGCCGACGATCAGTTTTTGCTCGACTGTCGGTGCAAGCCCCGGTGAAACATCATAAAAGGAGCATCTCACGAGATCTACCCTCTGCATCCGTCAACATGACCGGAAGAGGACGAGAGTTACGCAGGGGAAGACAAATATCTGACGACGCCCCCTACAGCTCCCTAGATCCAGATTACAGCCCAGGCTTAGGCGAAGTCTTGATGCATGAAGAAGGTGTTTTCCGGAACACCAGATCTAGGGTGGCGATACCCTACACTTATGAACAGCCTTCCTTCTCAACGGCCCTAGCCTCGCCAGGGCCCAGGAGTGCACTCCAACCATCAGATGAAGAAGATGAAGACAGTGGGTACGCCTCTTCGGCGACAGTCAGCTCAGTGCGAACAGACAGAGTATCAGTCAATATGGCTGATAGTGTCAACGATGACCTTCGTCGGCGCCTGGAAGCTCAGGAGCAAACTTTCAAAACCCAGCAAGAGGCCCTGGATAATATTCAACGGATGCTTGCTCGACTCCTCAGCAATCGGAATGACAATGATGCCAGGAGCAATCACGATGAGGAGGAACATTTTAGCAATGAGCAGCCAAAGACGGAGAAATCCAAAGAGGGTGCTTCCTTAGACGCCGAAGTCCTTAAAGGCCTCCAAGCTCAAATAGCATCCCTAGCTCAGAGGGATGAATTAAAGAAGGTAGGGGCAGTCCGTCCTTACCCATTGGAGTGAGATTCAGTGCCATATCCACCGAAGTTCAAATCACCAACGTTGCATACCTATGATGGAAAGAGCTCGCCAAATCAGCACATCTACTATTTCCGGTCTCAGACTGGTAATGTTATCAGCAATGACGCCATCATGGCTAGGCTGTTCATTGGCACCTTAAAGGGGGTGGCATTTGACTGGTTCCGAAGTCTCCCTCCGGGCTCTATCAATTCCTGGATCGACCTGGAAACCCGGTTCCTCTCTCGTTTCTACGAGGACGATACCGAAATAACCATGGACAAGCTTCTCTCCACTGTGCAGAAGAAGGGCGAATCTGTCCGCGACTACATCGAGCGGTTCAGAAACTTATCCTTGATGTGCCCAGCAGGGATGCCATTACCCATGCTCTTACAGACATGCATGCACAACTTCTTGGACCAAGTGGAAGTTCGCATGGGGGCTGTCAAGGCCCACACTTGGAAAGAATTGGTCGAACAAGCTGAGATAGCCGAAAATTCGGCTAAAAAGTTCGAACCATCCACCCCTAGAGGCAAATGGGGTATGAACAGTAAAGGACGTAGCGACATACCGCAGTCTTCTCAAGCTAAAGGGAAAGAGACTATGTCTGTTGAATTGTCCGGGGGCGTGCAGTCGAAGGCCAAGAAAAGCGGTTTCAACAATCAGGAGCCTAAGTTTCCTCCAAAACAGTACTCCTTCAGAGACGATCAAGTGGTCACGATATTCCATTTGCTTCACAAAGGGAATAAAATGAAGCTGCCAAATGCTCGGCGTCCCAATGAGATAGGGCGCACGAACGACCCCAAATACTGCCTCTACCACAGGATGATCCACCATCCTACCAACAAGTGCTATGTCCTCAAAGATAGAATTCAAGCCTTAGTCGACGCCGGAGTCCTGACACTAAAGTCAGAACAGAAGAAAGTCACTGCCAATATGGTGACCCTCGAGTTCGGCAAAACTCCAAAGGTTACAGTTCCTGACGGGACTAATTCGGTCCCTGCGCCACGGTTGGAAGTCAAGCATCCTCCAGCTACAGCTCAAGATAATAGGGGTCTTGTTCCCTTGACATTGGAGACAGAGGAAGTCATGTGGATACACCCAGACCTCGTCCAAGACGTGCACTGGGATTCAAAGAGACCCAAGTCAAAGGGCAAATCTTGCAATGTCATCTCCATCCTGTCATACGACGGCAATCTTACGTCGGCCTCTCTCAGCGATTCAGAAGGAGAAAAGCATGCTTGTGCAACCCAGGCCGATGCGCCTCAACAGACGGGCACCCGATCCGAAAAATCGTACTTAAAAAGTATGAGAAAGTTACTGGCGAGTCACAACAATAAACGACGTCAGTACAAGTACCAGCATCCGCTTCGATTCCAACCAAGGGAAAAGAAAAGCCTAAGGAGGTACGATTCGACCAGGTGTTGAAGAAACCATCAGGCCAAGGGTTGGATACGCCCTTTCGTTTTGACATATTGGCCCATCTGGCTAATATCCCTGCTCGTATCACAATACACGAGCTCCTTCGTCTCTCAAAAGAGACAAGAGAAGCACTCAGGGATGCACTGGCTAATTCAGAATCATTCCTGACATATATACCGGAGGTCCCTAAAGATGACGCTCAGTCTTCTTGCCCGAAATGTCATCACGTACAGTCAAAGGTGCCCGCTATTACCTTCACGGCAGAAGATATGCTTCTCGAAACAACAAGCACGATCGACCTCTGTACTACACCGGATATATCGGTTCAATGTGCATTGAAAGAGTACAAGTTGACCCGGGGTCCGCACTCAGCATCATCCCCAAAAGGTTACTTTACTTCCTCGGTATACCGCTATATAGGTTGTCCGCAACCACCACTACAATATACGGTTTCAATGCCGGGAGTAGTCATCCACTTGGAAAAATTCGACTCCGTTGCAGAATCGGGAGCCTGAAGTCAGAAGTGACATGCTATGTCATTGACGTTGACACGTTATATAACCTGCTGCTAGGACGATCATGGATCCATGCCAACTGGATCGTTCCTTCTACTCTGCACCAATGCTTCAAATATGTTGAAGATGACGCGACAGTACGAACGGTCTTTGCTGAGAAGCAACCATTCAAAGGGGTGAAAAATTACTCCACTGACGCTCTCCTGTATCAAGAGGCCAGTGGGACACCTAAAGAACCATTGTCGGACGATGATGAAAGTGGCAATGAGGCGGATTCAGAATCCGAAGCAGGCATGCTAGCTATTCTGTTTGGTGAATCAATTATAGCATGTCTCAATAATCCCTAATGTAATACTTTTTCAGAGGATGAAGGTGAATGGGTAATTAATGATAATATTTCTTTTGATTATCCTGCGAGTGTTGGGCTATTTGAATCTATTACGGATATCTCTCTGCACATGCCTTTACGTAAGCCAAGTGCGTTCAGTACGCCCATGGAATCCGCAGAAGGAGCCACTTTGGTGATCCCGCCATCCAAAGAAGGTCAGTTACCAATAATCTTCAGTAGAACCCAATCAAGAGGACCCACGACCACAGATTCAAGTTCAGACTCAGACACTCCACAGTTCTTCCATTACGCGCGACCGGCGCGCCATATTATGAAGAAAATGGGATACGACTTGAAGCATGGAGCAGGCCTGAATTTTGGAAAAGGAAGGCGCAGTTTGATGCGTAACTTTGTGCCTAAAGGGAAGCCTGCAAATTACTATGATAGTACACGCAGGGGGTTGGGATACGTTACACCCACATCGCCAGCAACGGTTCAATGCAAAGACGACGAACCAATCCCATCACATTCAGCCTCATCCTCCGAGTGGGACTCAGATGTCAGTATAGGAGGAATGTTCGAAAACCTCACTGTTAATATGACTTCAAGCAGTCAATTGGAGCCCGCAGAAGCCGTTGATGAGGAACCATGGGCCCAGCAATTAAACCTCCAGTGGGAAAAGAGATTCGAACTGCGCGAGCCACCTACTGAAGACAAGGTGATGCAGGTCAACTTGGGTAGTCAAGACTACCCTAAGCCTATCTTTATAAGTGAAAGCCTATCACTTACAGAAAAGGAAGAATTGATAATGCTCTTAAAAGAGTATATAGACGTCTTCGCATGGAGTTACGAAGAAATGCCCGGACTTGATCCACAAGTCGCCATGCACCGTCTGAACATCAAGCCCAACGTCAAGCCAGTCAAGCAGCAACAACGTCGATTTCGCCCAAACATCATGGAAGCTATTGAAGCCGAAGTTCACAAGCTCATTGCATGTGGCTTCATCCGGGAGGAACAACATCTAGATTGGGTAGCCAACATCGTCCCCGTCCTCAAGAAGAATGGGAAAATACGGATCTGCATCGACTACCGTGATCTCAATACGGCCTGTCCTAAAGATGAATTCCCGTTACCTATCACCGATGTCATGATTGACAACACATGTGGATTCCAAAGGATGTCTTTTATGGACGGCTTTTCAGGGTACAACCAGATTAAGATGTATCCCGACGACGAGAAGCATACTTCGTTCCGAACACCATTGGGGGTATACTGCTACACTGTAATGCCCTTCGGACTGAAGAACGCCGGAGCAACCTACCAGCGGGCAATGAGTACGATCTTCCGCGATCATCTCTGAAAAACCGTAGAATGCTATGTCGATGACATTGCTGTCAAAAGCCGCAGCAAAAATGACCATCTTCATGACTTGAGAACGATGTTCGACATAATGCGGGCTCATCAGCTGAAAATGAATCCAACAAAATCCTTCTTGGGAGTTTCGAGCGGCAAATTCCTTGGGTTTATTGTCACATCAAAAGGGATTCATCTTGACCCAGATAAGGTCAAAGCCATTCAAAGCATGCATCCACCGAGGAACCTCAAAGAGCTTAGAGGCTTGCAAGGCAGACTGTCTTATATCAGAAGATTCATCGCAAATCTCTCAGGCCGCTATCAACCGTTCACCCGACTCATGAAAAAGGGTTTTTCCTTCGTATGGGATCAGGCTTGCCAGGAAGCTTATAAAGACATCAAGAGGTACCTCACAAAGCCTCCAGTCTTAGCGGCCCCTACATCAGGAAAACCATTTTTGCTTTATGTAAAAGCTATGGACTATTCTCTCGGTGCCCTCCTCGCTCAAAAGGACGACAATGGTCACGAGCAAGCCATCTATTATCTAAGCAGGACTCTCATAGGAGCGGAATCTCGCTACAATCCTATCGAGAAAGAGTGCTTAGCTCTCGTCTTTGCTGTTCAGAAGACGCGACATTATTTGGTTGGCCAAACCATACATGTCATCTCCAGGGTGAACCCATTACGTCTCCTCATGACAAAGCCAGGATCACTGAATTCAAGATTGGCTAAATGGGCACTCCTTTTGTCTCAATACGACATGATCTTTACCCCTCAGAAGGCGGTTAAAGGTCAGGCTCTTGCAGAGTTTCTGGCTGCTCATCCAGTTCCGGAACATTCAAAACTTCACGAGGATATTCCAGATGAAGTCTTCGACTCCAATATAACCTCAGAGGAGGAAGTGTGGCAGATGTTCTTCGATGGAGCATCGTGAATGGGCCCTAAAGGCAAGATTATTGCCGGAGTGGGGGTTGTGTTTATCTCCCCACAGAATCATATCCTTCCCAGAGCATTTTCTCTGACGGAATCGTGCTCCAACAATGTAGCAGAATATAATGCCCTGCTCATTGGTCTTCAGCTTGCCCATGGAATGGGGTACGCTACCTCGAAGCCTACGGCGATTCAAAACTGATTATCAGTCAGGTTAAAGGCGAATATGAAGTTCGCCACGAAGACTTGGTGCCTTATTACCATACAGCCATCGAATTGGCTAACCTATTTGAAGGTTTCTACATCGGGCATGTGTCTCGGTCTCAGAATACCAAGGCGGACGCTCTTGCTGCATTAGCAACAACACTAGCCTTGCCAGCCGACACCGAGTACCACCTCGCAGTCGCAACTCGACACCTTGTCTGCTCTAAGCATATGTTGAGAACCAGAGAGGTTTATAATATCTCAACGGATCTTGAGCCGAGAGATTGGCGATTTCCTCTCATCGACTATGCCTTACATGGTCTGCTGCCAGACGATCCTAAAGAAGCGGCATCTATCAGACGAAGGTCTCTCCGCTTCTACTACGATCCAACTCTGAAGACACTTTACCATCGTTCATATGACGGTGTCCTCCTCCGTTGCCTGTCCAATTCAGAGGCACAGGAAGTGCTTAAAGAAGCACACGACGGCACTTGCGGAGCTCATCAGCCAGGTCCAAAGCTTAAAGACAGATTGCATAGGCTTGGATATTATTGGCCAACCATGATAGCCGATGCCATCCAATATGCACGAAGGTGTAAAGCATGCCAAGTTCATGCAGACTTCATACACCAGCCCTCAGAGTTGCTCCACCCGACTGTTGCTTCATGGCCATTTGAAGCATGGGGAATCGACGTCATAGGGCCAATCAGCCCCTCTTCGACAAGAGGTCACCGGTTTATCCTTGCAATAACCGACTACTTTTCAAAATGGGCGGAGGCGATACCATTGGCTGAAGTCAAAACCTCTAATGTGGTTAATTTCATCAAACACCATGTCATCCATCGGTTTGGTGTCCCTAGGCGGATCATCCATGACAATGGTCCCCAATTTGTAAGCCAGGTATTCTATCGATTCTGCGATAAATACCGAATTCAGAATGTGGCATCGACTGCCTATAACCTCGCCGCTAACGGCTTGGCGGAAGCATTCAACAAAACGATCATCAAGCTACTCAAGAAGTTCGTCTCCTCGAATAAGCGAGATTGGGACGAAAAGCTTGGTGAATGTCTTTGGGCCTACCGAACCACGGTTCGAACACCGACAGGCAATACGCCTTTTTCCCTGGTATATGGGTGTGAAGCAGTCATCCCATTGGAAATCCAGATGCCGTCATTGCGAGTCGCTCTGACCACTAAGATCACATCAGAGGACAATGATCGGTTGCATCTTCAAGAGCTCGAAGCCCTAGATGAGAAGCGATTACAAGCTCAGCAACATATCGAGTTGTATCAAGCTCGAATTTCAAAAGCCTTCAATAAGAAGGTCAAGCAGAGGGTCTTCCAGAAAGGAGACCTGCTTTTAGCCGTCAGACGACCAATGATTATGACGCACAAGACCAAAGGCAAATTTCAGCCTAAATGGGAAGGACCGTTTGTAATAGAAACAGTCTATTCAAACGGAGCATACCGCCTCATGACTTCAGACGGCGACTTACTCATGATGCCGATCAATGACAAGTTCTTAAAGAAGTATTATCCTTAATAAAGGATCCTTCTCATGATCAAGTTAACACTACACCTCTGATCAAGATCTTCGTGTCCAAAGTACACACAAAGAGAGCCTTTCTCTTCCTCCAAGCGAGATCATACCACCATAAACCAGTACGAACCTGCCGTATACTGGTTGTCTTAAAGGAGAGTCAAGGTTACACATACGTTAACCAGACGACCCAACATCCTTAATGATTAAGGACAGAGGAAAATGTTGACTTTTAAGCCCAACATAAGTCCTCGATAACTCATCATGTTGAGGGGAATAGAATGGCTAGCCCAATTCAAACGGTAGTTGGTAAAGGCATATCAAACCCGTTGACAGCTGGGGATTTGCTAAAAATCCTAAGGGACCAGTTCCCATTTGATTCCCTCTCCAAAATTACTTACCAATTCTCATCCATAGAATGGTAAGACCACATATGCATTTCGCTGTTACGTTAACTTTAAACCTATGACAGTGATTCCCTCGTTTTTCCTCGTGAAAACGAGACCTCCAAAATCACTTACCAATTCTCATCCATATAATGGTAAGACCACATATGCATTTCGCTGTTACGTTAACATTAAACCTATGACAGTAATTCCCTCATTTTTTCTCGTGAAAACGAGACCTCCAAAATCACTTACCAATTCTCATCCATAGAATTGTAAGACCACATATACATTTCGCTGTTATGTTAACATTAAACCTATGACAGTGATTCCCTCGTTTCTCCCCGTGAAAATGAGACTTTTCCCAAACTTCATTACAATTTTGAACCCTGTTGACATTTACAAAAGACAGGTCTCGATGCTTATTGACATTTACAAAAGATAAGTATCACCAACCTTGAGCTTGGTGGCGTCTCAATCAGTTATGTCATTGCGACCTCTGAACCAGCAGACAGCTAAGTCTCAACCTTGAGCCCTGTTGACATTTACAAAAGACAGGTCTCGATACTTATTGACATTTACAAAAGATAAGTATTACCAACCTTGAGCTTGGTGGCGTCTCATTCGGTTATGTCATTGCGACCTCTGAACCAGCAACAGCCAAGTCTCAATTTCGAGCTTGTTGACATTAACAAAAGACAGGTCTCAACCTTGAGCCTGTTGACATTTACAAAAGACAGGTCTCAATACTTGTTGACATTTACAAAAGACAAGTATCACCAACCTTGAGCTTGGTGGCGTCTCAATTGGTTATGTCATTGCGACCTCTGAACCAGCAGACAGCTAAGTCTCAACCTTGAGCCCTGTTGACATTTACAAAAGACAGGTCTCGATACTTATTGACATTTACAAAAGATAAGTATCACCAACCTTGAGCTTGGTGGCGTCTCAATCGGTTATGTCATTGTGACCTCTGAACCAGCAGACAGCTAAGTCTCAACCTTGAGCCCTGTTGACATTTACAAAAGACAGGTCTCGATACTCATTGACATTTATAAAAGATAAGTATCACCAACCTTGAGCTTGGTGGCGTCTCAATCGGTTATATCATTGCGACCTCTGAACCAGCAGACAGCTAAGTCTCAACCTCGAGCCCTGTTGACATTTACAAAAGACAGGTCTCGATACTTGTTGACATTTACAAAAGACAAGTATCACCAACCTTGAAGCTTGGTGGCTTCTCAACCAGTTATGTCATCGCGACCTCTGAACTGACAGACTGCCAAGTCTCAGCATTCAATCCAGCAAAGGACTATTCTCTCAAATGGCACCAATACAATTTGGAACCAACAATTCAGAAAGTGAAACAATTTGGGGATTCGACAGGGAGTCAAAACAAAAATTATTATTTTCATTGATTCCAAAAGGATGGGATACATGGAGGCACATATATTACGACCTACGGACGTATATTATAAGATCTAATTCGCTCTTCAAGGGAAGCCAGCCTCGTCCTCCTATCATCAGCAGCCCGGACAAGCACCTCGACCTCAGCTCAGCCTCATTAAAGTTCGTCGCCTGGGTCAGACGAACTTCGACCTCAACCAAGGTTGCCCTCTGAGCTAACTCCTGCCGTGAGAGTTCGTCACTCTGGGCCTTAAGCTGCTCAAGCCGCGTAGTCTCTTCAAGACGCACTGGTTCAGCCCTGGATAAGAGAAGATTCGCCTTCATGATCATTTTCTTGGCCTTCCCAATTTTGTCTTCAGCTTCAAGAAGAGCACTGGTGGAGGCATCAATGGCATTCCCAACCTCTACTTTTCTTGTCTCCAAGGATTTCAAGTCAGAAGAAATAGGCTTAGCAACCTCCCGAGTAGCAAGACGGGCTTCATGCATTTGAGTGACAAGTTGCGCAAGCTGCTCATTAACCGAAGACTCCAGGTGTGAGAGGCTAAGACGGCGCCATTCCTCTACGTCCCTCTCAAATTGATCTACCAGGAGTTCCAAGGCAGTGGCCTGGTTATACCCTTCAAGGTCCCGAATACTTTCAATACTACGGGAGAGGACCACCTTTAAAGTTGAGAATGACATAGTCGAACCTTTCAAGACCAAATCGATGGATCGCCCCAAGCCTTTATAAAAGCTATCGACTATGTCACCTATAAAATCATTTTCAATCTCGGCCACTTCTGGTAGACGGACAACCTCAGGAAAATCCACTAGCCTGTTGATACTATTGTGGAAGGAACGGCGGGAACACTGGCTGCAGCAGCATGACAGGTCGTCAATGATCTCGGCGGAGTCCTCATTGAAACCAGTACACTAGCCACCGCTGAGGTAGGGCTAGTGATCATCTCCTGAACAGCAGGCTCAACCACCAGCGTTGGGAAGAAAGGCTTGTAATCACCTTCAGCTCTGCACGTGCCACAACTGACGGCGCCTCACTCGTTGATATAGTTGGGAGTGAGGACACCTCCGGGACTACCACCCCTTCAACCTCTGTTCCTTTGGCTAGCTCAGGCCGGTAAGGGGGTAAATCACCATACAATGCGTCCAACACAGCAGCATCCGCCGCGGTCGAAGTACTCATGTCATCTCTTGACCCCTCGGGAAGATCGTCTGGTTCCCTTGAAGTTGACGCACCCTGAGGCGGAACACCTGCAACAAAATTGTGTTTAGGCAAGACACAATAAATAGTGAAAACCAAAAGGTAGGAACAATACCAAAAGATGATGTCGCCTTAAACATCTCGACAGCCGCGTCAGTCTCCACGGGCTCCATTGAAAAGTCCTTTGCGGAGTCAACACGAATGGCCGCCCCGCTTTTGCTTGCCGAGTCTCCCGTAGACCATCCAATAGAGCTTGACGCTACAGGACTTCCTTTGGAAGTCCCAGCGCCCGAAGGACCAATGTCAGCCGCATCACCTCCGGACTCCTCCGGGAGGGTAAAAGAGCCAGCTTCAGTTTCATAAGTAAACAGGGGATCATAATGTTCCCTTTGCTCTCCAGCGGCCTCAACTCCTGTATCAAGAAGCAAATAATGAGCTATACGGAACACATAAAAGATATATTACAAAGATGAAGCTGATCTTACCTAAGTTCGGAGCAACTTCGGAAGTAGTCGGTTCAGCAACTGACGGTTCAACTACTGAGGGGACAAGAGGAGGAACCGCCACAGATGGTTCGCCCTCTACAACAACCGTAGGAGCTCGACGACAGGGTTTCTTCACCAACTGTTTCCTACGCGACCCACCTGTCCGTTTGCACTTTAGAGGGACATCAGAACCTTCCTCCTCCACTTCTTCTACATGTCTTGGGGGAATTGTCCCCATCACGCCGGAACCAGCTGCAAGAGTCTCGGCACCAGCCTCTGCTTCGAAGAGAGGACTTTCCGCATCCGAGGCTTTGCTGTCATCCACAGCAACAAATTCCTCCATGCCTGGGACGCGAACCCTCCTACCTTCCCTTCTCTCAGAGACTTTCCGCTTTAACCGCTGAGAAATTAACTTCACACCAGAGCTGTTAGCCTTGAATCCAAGGGTGTGGAGTTGGAAGTTGCATACCACTGGCAGAAGCTCAGGGTCATTAGAAGATTGGGAGTCCTCAACGGCGTACGCAGCCGCGCCCCAGTACAGCCCGCAATGAAGAATTGCCAAGCATGGGCCCCATCAATAAGGCTCCCAATGAAAGCCAGATTGAGATTCGGGTTGCCCACGTACAGTTGGTCATATCCAAACTGTCGAGCAAACCGACTTGGGACATAAGGCTCCAAGTAGCAGCTATCCCCGCTCTGGTATAATAGATGTGAAGGCCGGATGCTGACCAGCCACTCAAAAACTCCCCGGCTTAGGGACGAATGCCCCTCCCCCGCATCTTTGAACTCTTCCCCATAGCCTGCACCCCGAATACGGGAAAAACAGCGAAAGAGACTATAGACGTCATAGCAACGTACTAATTTATGGGCCTCAGCCACGTAAGTCTTCTGCCATGAGCATCCTTCGAAACGGCGGAGGAGCGCCATTCGAACATCTTGCGGGGGATCCACTCCAGCTTCAATTAAAGAAGGACAATATAGGGCGAACCACGCCATCAAGTAAGTATACGGCAGACCTATTCTGGGGTAGGTCCATCGCGGGGCGAAATTGTCCCCTTTCCACGCTTCGTCGTTGGTGGTCTGCAAAAAGCCTCCGTCAAAGCATGAAGGCCTCTCTGGATACAGCACACCATGGCCGAAAGAAGTCCCAGGGGACGACCATGAACCAAACGGACAGCGGGCAGCAAAACATTCGGATGAACGATGTCACCTGAAGAAGATGGCACCACGCACTTCTTCAGCCAGACTGTTAAGAAACCAGCCAGAAGTGCCTTCCGGGACATTGGCCTACGAGCCTGATGATGGAAACTCCGAAGGACATCACCCTGCTCATAGGGACCATCGTCTTCCTTCACAACTAGATCCCCTTGGAAGTGCTTTTGCATCTGGTCAAAGATGTCTTCATCAGCAACTCCACAGTGAGCCGCTTCAGGAGTGTTCTCCATATCTGGGAACAAATAATCTCCTCAGCTCTTCAAGTTACAGGAAGTTCCCTTACTGCCCCCATGCATACTGGAGCAAATGTACAAGTGGTACATTAACTCCCTGTAGGTCTCAAACAAAGCGGGCTCCTGCTTCTCCAGAAGCGCCAATTCTGCCTCGCACAGGAAGTATTCTTCGTATGGAAGAGACCCAAAGGCAAAGCAGAGACTTCCCACATCTCATGCAAGGCCATACCCAACTCACTGACAGGGGTGAAGAAAGTCCCTGAAGCTAGGCAATACAATTCAAAGATGGCGTAGAAGCACGCCACGTTCATCTTAATACCGTAGCAGGTCGCCCTGACGGCCTCATAGAGGTTCAAACTCTCTAAATCCTCCTCGAAATGAGCAAGGATGTATACAGTTAAATCTCTCCACCATGCCTTCGGAGGGTGAATCCAGCCTGGAGTCCTGAAGTCGGTAGCTGGGTAGTTCCCATTGACCTTGCAGAATTGGTTGCCAAAGTCAGCGCCACTGCAGGATTTTCTCCCACTGGGATCTCTCGCGACACATTCCCAGGATGTAGACCCATTATGCAATGAGGAGGCCCCGCTCTTGCATAACCAGGAGATTGAAGCATTAATTTTTCTATGTGGACAGAGTCAGGACTCCGGCTCACGTCCCACGACATCTTCCGAGCCTGCGTCACGCACTGGAAGGAAGACAAGGAAAAATGACGCTTGTTGGACGGAAGGTAGAACTTCTCACCATCCAACTGGAAAATCCACTGCCCTTCCCGTGCTAGTAGTTGGTGATCAGGGTCTGGTGCGGCATCTCCGAACATGAAGTCGGGCTTCCTATAAGTTCGACGGTCGATATCTTCAAAGGGAGCCTAGTCAAAATACTCCTCGTGGTGTATTGATCACCACCGTAAATAAGCGTGTCTCGGACGAGAGAACTCCGCTCACTAAACAGAGAAGCCTGCCCTTGAAATTGCAGGCTGATATTGCCGTCCGATCCCCTGGTCATCCCGAATAGGCTGTTTAAAGGACTAGGAGTGTAGTGCACTGCAGAAGCAAAAAAGGAATTATGATTAGTTCACCAGCCAAGCGAACACAAAGACATAATTTTCACTAAAGCTTAGCCTCACAGTCAAGTCCGCATCTCGCAGAAAATGTCCAAGTGTTAGTTTCGCATCGAGAAAGCTTAAGCAGCAGGCGGTACAGCCCCGAGGATTAACGTCGTTAAAAGGGCATTATGGTCATTAATCCTTTACGGCCACGATTGAAGGGACAGATCCGTATCCTGTTGTTCAACAGGACGAAAACAGCCCAAGTGATAGCTTCGCACGGAAGCTTAAGAAGAACTGTTCAGTTCTTAGATCCCCGTCCAAGAAAATAAGAGAAATTCAGGGAAATGGATTCCCTAACAATAATAGATCATGCTCGATCATTCTGGATTCATCCAAAGATAGCCAAATATCGGCTATAATCAAAAGGGGAAGTCCCTTACCAGCAACTGGTCGTTCGATGACCGGAGGAGGAGGAGAAGGACCCTCCACTGCAGAAGTTTCCACTTCTTTTCCCGCTCGTCTCTTGGGTGCCATTGAAGAGCTGCGGAAGCTTTCAAACTTTTTAATGGAGAGGAAAGAGGAAGAAGAAGAGTCAAAGGTCTCTAAAAGTTTCAAGTAAAGAGATCTGTTCTTTCTCAGCCCGATCGGGCTTTTATAGACCGATGATCGCCTGAAACGACGCCTCGAAAAAGAGTACAGGCTGTCGTTTCAAATTAATTTGAAACGCCGCCTAAAGCGCCTTCCCGAGAAGCGATGCTTCAGCCACTAAGGGTTAACCTCGCCATGAGTCAAAGTGCGGACTTCGCACAAGTTCATCAAAAACTTCGCCAAAAGGGTTGCCTTAGCCCTCTAAAGGCACAGTTCGCCGACATGCCAGTTTCGCGCGAAGCTCATTCAAAAAGGACCCTGTCCTTAACTCCGCACGAAGTTCAGCCCCGTTATAGCCAAATTCTCAATGAAAGCAGGCAAAAATCAAATGAGCAGAAAATGAACTTTCATTGATTTAAGAGCAAAGGTACATTGATATTACATCAAGGTTGTGTTTCGTACAACAGATTCGGTTGCTCAGCAAGATCATTCGCGCAAAAGGCATACAAGTGATTTTTCTCTGCTTTCAAGCCAGACCAACTGGACACGAAAGGCCTTCCTCCTGCACAAGGCTGTAATCCTTCACATAAGGACAGATGGTGCCACCAGGACAGATGGTGCCACCAGGACAAGATCAGTGATCTCACAGGTGACGTCCGCTTTCCCGAAGTGGATCATCTCAGATAAGCGACCACCGGCCTCGCCTCAAAAGGGATCATCTCGGATAAGCGACCACCGGCCTCGCCTTAAAAGGGATCATCTCGGATAAGCGACTGCCAACAGCCTCTGGGACACACATCAGCTGCCCCAGTTTGTTTCTCCTGCTTAAAAGTAAAGCTTCAACTGGAGAAGCATAAGGCAACTTTTCGGTCTCTTTCATCAAGTCACAAGTTGGCGAACATAGCTCACTGCAATGAAAATCAGAATAGATTAGCAGTTACACACAGGAGAAGCTGCAAAAACACTAAGTCAGATTCTTTGGGGCGAAGCGATCCAATTTCAGTTAAGCAAAGGATAAGCCTCGCTTGCACAGCAATGATGGGCTAGCTCAGCAAACACCAAGTCCTAACCTCGCCTATATGGCTAAGCCAGACTGATCCTGGGGGACACAGTCTTAGCCCCACCTATATGGCAAGACTGGCTCAACTTTGAAGAAACTAAGTCCCAAGTTCTGCCTGTGCAGCAAACTTAGCATGCAGTGATCTTTCTCTGATCAAGTCAAGATGATAGCTTCGTTGGAAAGCTATGCTGAAATCCTTAACATGCAAGCAGCCAATTGTACAATGAAGAACAAGGGAAACTAATCCCTGAAGCAGCTGTTAAAGCTAAATTAAGGGAGATGAATTCCCTAAAGTTGGTGAAGTCGTTAAATGATCAAGACTTACCGGTCCTTGGCCGGGTAATAACCAGAGTGGCCATCCCCACTAGTTTAGAGATCTGAGTATCTCTCTCAACCAAGAGAAGAGGAGAAGAGCAGATCACTTCTCTTCAGAGGACCTCAAGTGTCCTATTTATAGGCCACATGGCCTGAGCGCTGCCGCCTCAAGCGTGGAAGCACGAGCGCATTTAAGGCGTTTACTGCGCCTTGAGAAAAGGGACGGTCTCCCTTGGAACCGTGCAAAGGAAGAAACGTCTCCTTCATGAAGGCACTCATGGCGCCTTGAAGAAAGAGAATATCCTCCCTTGGAAACGCGCGAGGGGAGAATATCTCCCTCGATCAGTGCGAGAGAAGAAGTGATCCTTCTCGTAACCGGCCCACGGCAGTTGGCCTTGGAAAAGCAATAGATGTTCCAGAGCGAACTTACCTAGCCGCGAAGCTACCCAGACGCGAGTCTACATGATTCCTCGGCGAATCTACATCCCAAAGCAGGATTCAAAGCGAAACTGAACTCAACCATCATGGAGACGTTCATACTCCACACCCACCGATCAAAGCAGTTCAAAGTGTTTCGAAGTCTGAGTTATTGCAGACTTTCGAAAACTTTGAAGGGGGTCTTGTTGACACTTAAAAAGACAAGATTCTTATTGGTCTGAACGATGTCTAAACTTGTTGACATTTACAAAAGACAAGTGACAGACGAGCTGAAGACCAGTTTTCACCCATCTCCGAGGGACAAGGAAGCAACTTGGACTCCACTGATCCAGCAAGCAGAAAGTGAACCCGGATTATTTCTGAACAGACCTCAGCAGGTCTAAGATGCTAGCACTTAGCATCACATGAGCGCAAAGGGATAGCCTCGCCTGAGAGGCTAGTATCACCCGAATTCGCCTTGAAGCCATCCAAAGCCTCGCCAGGAAGCTAACTTATAGCTTCGCCTGAGCACAACTCCGCAGAGAGTTAACTTCGCTTGAAGCTACACAACCGCGAAGAAGGATGTTCGGTATCTTCGCCACAGATGTTATCTAGCTCCGCTGAAGAGCTTTCTTCTGACTTCGCCAGAAACCATCTCCAGCTCCGCTGCGAGCTCAAAGCGGGCAGAGCCGCTGTTGGTCTGCTATGGTCAACCTTTGACCAATCAAATCTCCAGATGAGATCAGATCTAATCAGATCAAATCCAATCAAGATCAAATTTGAAGATCAAATTTGACAGTTGATTGCCATAATCTTTTGACTCTTCTAAAATGAGTAAGAGGATCAGGGAAATCCTCCAACGATATGGAAAGGATCAAAACAGATCAAGAGGATCAACCGACCTACCTTTTCTAGCTTCGCAGAAGCTGATCCTAGCCTCGCAGCAAGGCTACTTTCCAGATTTAAACAGATTTGATTCAATCTGTTTCCATATTTTCAAGGGACGGTTATACCCTTGCTCTCCCTATAAATAGCCCATCAGGGGTACAAGGAGAGAGGATCGGAAAAAGGATCTCGAGGACTTCTTCGAAGAGTTTTTCTGAGGCGATACGCAAGAGAGAGGACTCCACAAGCAGAGACTTCTTCATGACGCACCGTGCGTTCTTGAATTCAGAGACTTTATAGAGAATTGCTTCTCTAATCAGGGTGCTGATACCCTAAATACCTTCTTCTCAAGGAATCTCCAGAACCAGGCGAGAAGGAATTCTAATTGAATGTGGTTTTGAGAAGTAGCAAGAGGGTTCTACCAACCTTCTGTTCTCTGATTCCCCGAACCAGGCGAGAAGGGAATCTCATCGCTCGCATCGTCAAAGGGACAAAGTGGTCGCGCGCTGACCAGACTCCTATCGGCACACTTCTCCAGAATCTCTGAGGAGATCTACTTGTAATCTTTTTAAGAATACTTGTAATTTAGCTCCTCAAACCCTTTTTATTGTAAGTTTTCCCCTTTACAAATCAATGGAAAACATGGTGATTTGGTAGTGCTATCCAAATACCGTGAAGGAGTGTTGTATCTTGGGAGACCAACGTCCAGTAACCCGTTAGCACCGGTGCGGGGGATGTAGTTGTCTTAAGGAGATTCACTTTAAGCGTACCTCACTCTAAGTACTGTATAAGTGAATTAATTTCTTTATACAGGGAATATACTGAATATCAGTATATTGAGACTGACTTATACCAGTCTAATTGGTGTTTAACCAAGGAAGGTAATTGAAAGGTGGTTCTTTAATTAAGGAACGTTCTATTGAACGGAAAACCTCCCACCTGATATTAACCGACCTGGCCAATTAGATTGGTGATATTTCAGTGATATTGATTAGTTGTCAGATTGATCCCAGAAATTAACAATCTTAAGACAATTACTATATTGAAGTTTCTTACTCCTGTTCTACTTAAACTTGCAGAAAATGTATGAGACTAATCAAGATAGCTCAAGCAAGGCACCAAACATGCAGTTGCAAGCTTTGATGCCTACTCCACTTCCTAACCGAAGCTGGAGAAGCCAGAAAAATTTGATGGCACAGAATTCAAGAGGTGACAACAGAAGATGCTCTTCTACTTGACCACTCTGCATCTGGCCAAATTCCTGCAAGAAGATCCACCAGAACCCGGAACTGATCGGGACTCAGTCCTTGCAGTCAATACATGGACTCAAGGTGACTTCCTTTGCTGAAACTATGTTTTAAATGGACTGGATGACTCTCTTTACAATGTCTACAGTCTCATCACAACGACAAAGAAGTTATGGGCCAGTCTTGATAAGAAGTACAAGACTGAGGATGCTGGTACCAAGAAGTTCATCGTAGGACGATTTTTGAAGTACAAAATGGTGGACAGCAAGACTGTAATCAGTCAGGTGTAAGAGTTCCAACTTATCTTGCACGAGATAGAAGCTAAAGGTATGATTCTACCTAAAACCTTCAGGTTGCTACTATCGTGGAGAAACTCCCACCTGCGTGGAGAGATTTCAAGAACTACCTGAAGCACAAGCGCAAGGAGCTGAAGTTGGAAGATCTCATTGTGAGGCTTCGAATCAAGGAGGACAACCGAAAGTCCGAGAAAAGGAGCAGTAAGAACTCCTATGAAGCCAAAGCCAATGTGATCGAAGACTCAAAGGGGAAAGCGTCTACTTCTAAAGGTTTAAAGCGAAAGAAGACTTCTCAGGGTACAAAGGTAAGATCCAAGAAGGCAAGAACATGCGCTTCAAGGGAACCTGCTACATCTGCAATAAAGAAGGGCATAAGGCGAATGAATGTCGCAGCAGTCTCAAAAAGAACAAGAAGAATCATCCACAGGCAAACTTGACCGACAATGCGTCGCCAAGCCATTCAGTTGTGGTGTCAGAAGTGAGTCTGACAACCAACAATAAGGATTGGTGGGTAGACATTGGATCTACTCGGCACATCTGCTCTGAAAAATTATTATTCTTAAATATCAAAAACTAGAGCAAGATGAGCAACTATTCATGGGAAACTCAGCCGTCTCCAAGGTTGAAGGAAAAGGCAAGGTCATCCTGAAGTGGACATTTTGAAAAAGAGCTTACTCTGAACGATATGCTACATGTTCCAGATATCCACAAGAGTCTGATCTCTGGATCAATACTTAGTAGAAAGGATTTAGAATGGTTTTTGAATCAGATAAATTTGTACTTACTAAGGGTAGGATGTATGTGGGAAAGGGTTATCTTGTTGATGAACTTTTTAAAGCCCATGTTGCAGTGGTAGATAAAAAGTCTGTGTATTTGTACCCAAAGCTTATAAATAAAGGAAAAACTTCTGTTTATTTGCTTGAGTCTCCTACTTTATGACATGCTAGATTAGGGCATGTAAATTACAAGTCTTTAAAGAACTTGTCTAATCTAGGATATATTCCTAAACTCAACTTGGAAGAAATTCGCAAGTGTGAGATTTGTGTTGAGGCCAAGTTAGCGAAAAATTCATTTCACTCAATTGATCGAAATACAGAACCTTTAGGGTTAATTCATAGCAATCTGTGTGACTTGAAGTTTATGCCAACTAGAGGCGGTAAAAAGTATTTTATTACTTTTATTGATGACTGTACAAGATATTGTTATGTGTATCTTTTAAACAGTAAGGATGAGGCAATAAATATGTTTATAACATATAAAGCCGAAGTTGAGAATCAACTCAACAAGAATATCAAGATTCTAAAACCCGATAGAGGCGGAGAATATGAATCAAATGATTTTAGTGAGTTATGTGCTAAATTTGGTATAATCCATCAAACAACGGCACCATATACTCCTCAGCAAAATGGAATTGCTGAACGGAAGAACAGAACTTTGAAGGAGATGGTCAATTCCATGCTCGTAAGTTCTGGAGCTCCGCAGAACTTGTGGGGGGAAGCTCTGTTAACTGCAAATTATATTCTAAAAAGAGTACCTCACAAAAAACTTGGTCTTATACCATTTGAGTTATGGCATGGAAGGACATCTTCCTACCATTACCTCAAAATGTGGGGGTGCCTTGCAAATGTGCTAGCACCATTACCTAAAAAGACTAAGTTGAGAGCAAAAACTATGGACTGTATATTCATAGGCTATGCCTTGAATAGTAGTGCCTACAGATTTCTGGTTCATAAATCAGAGATACCAGATATTCATGTAAACATGATTATCGAATCTAGAGATGTTGTGTTCTTTGAAGATATTTTTTCATATAAATGGGAAACAGATAAGACTTTTGGGAAAAGAACACATGAGATGGCATTCAGGGACGAAAGCCCCAAGGAACCGATTGTTAATGCGAAAATTGAATCAAGAAGAAGTCAGAGATCTAGAATCTCAAAATCTTTTGGTCCAGATTTCATAGCATACGCTATTGAAAGCGAGCCTCAAACATTTAAAGAGGTTTGTCAACCCCAGAAGCACAAATGTGGAAACCCCAGAAGCACAAATGTGGAAAGAAGCTATAAATAGCGAAATAGAAGCCATACTAAGTAATCATACTTGAGAATTGGCAAACTTGCCTCCTGGCAGTAAACCAATTGGGTGTAAATAGATTTTCAAAAGAAAATTAAAACCCGATGGATCTATCGATAAGTACAAGACTAGATTAGTAGCCAAGGGTTATCGACAAAAGGAAGGACTTGACTACTTCGATACTTATTCACCAGTAATAAGAATAACCTCCATTCGGATGTTGATTGCAATTGCAGTATTGCATAACTTAGATATCCATCAAATGGATGTCAAGACTGCATTCTTAAATGGTGAATTAAATGAAGAAATATTTATGGAGCAACCTGAAGAATTTATAGTCAAGGGTCAAGAACACAAAGTGTGTAAATTGGTAAAATCCTTATACGGTCTAAAGCAGGCTCCAAAACAATAGCATGAGAAATTTGATAGTGTCATGATCAAAGATGGATTCACTATCAATGAATGTGATAAGTGTGTTTACACTAAAACAGTTGAAAATGCATATATCATTGTTTGTCTTTATGTAGACGACATGTTGATACTTGGGACTAATATTGAAATTATTAAGTCCACTAAAAGAATGTTATCCAACATTTTTGACATGAAAGATCTGGGGGTTGCTGATGTAATTTTAGGAATTAAAATCACCAGAACACCAGATGGAATCAGTCTATCTCAATGTCACTACGTGGATAAGATGATAGAAAGATTTAAGGATCATGGGATAAAGGAGAATACAAATACTTTTCTATCACACGTCCACCTTCATTAGAATACAGGAACTGAAATATGCCAGTTGGAGTATTCTCAGATTATCGGAAGTTTAATGTATTTGATGAATTACACTAGACCCGATATTGCTTACGCTCTAAGCAAGTTAAGCAGATACACTAGCAATCCTAGTGATCAACATTGGACTGCTCTACTACGAGTATTGGGTTACGTATCATATACCAAGGAATATGCCTTGAGATATGGATAATATCCACCTGTACTTGAAGGATACAGTGATACTAATTGGATTGCAGATTCTGAGGAATCAAAATCAACTAGCGGATACGTATTTACTCTAGGAGGAGCAACGGTATCCTGAAAATCTTCCAAGTAAATATGTATTGCCCGTTCCACTATGGAATCGGAATTCATAGCCTTAGATAAGGCCGGAGAAGAAGCAGAATGGCTTCGACAATTTTTGAAAGATATACCATTATGGCAAAAGCCAGTGCCCGCTATATGCATACACTGTGATAATCAAGCAGCTATATCTAGGGCACAAAATGTTATATACAACGGTAAGTCTAGACATATTCGTTGTAGACATAATACTGTTAAGCAGTTGCTCTCAAATGGAATTATCTCTATTGACTTTGTCTCGTCAAAAGATAATTTAGCGGATCTGCTTACTAAAAGTTTAAGTGGAGATCATATAAACTGCACATCGAGGGGAATGGGTCTAAAAACCTAACCTTACCGAGTCAGCTTAATGGAAATCTCACTTAGCGACTGGAGATCCCACGGACTAAGTTCAAGAGGAAAAACTAGTTATGATTGACTCAGCAAGTAAGCACTTGGGAGCTTGACTCTAATCCATTCCTAAGGTGCACATAAGTGCTTTCTACAAATGGATTAAGGATAAGCTTAACGCTTTTAATGATGCCTATATCTTGTTACTAAACAAGTGGAGTGGAGTAGACTACTCTTAATAGGACGATCACCTATGTGAGTATAGAGTTGGGTCGGCTCTTTGGGAATTTCTATGGAGGCTGTTATTCCCTAAAGATACTCTCTGAAACCAAGAATGTCCAGGGCCAAAATGGACACAATCGAGAACCAAAGTTGATTTGGAAAGTCACTGTGTGAAGCTTGTTGACTTGGTTTACACTAACGGCTAACAGTTCAAAACCTAGTTCATTGATTAGCCAGTAAGTCCGATAAAGCTTTCGCTATAGAAGGTTCAAGACCTAGTTCATCTATCCTGATGCAGTTTCTTTTTAAAGTACCTTTCACAATAGAGTCAGTCTCTTTGTGTGTCAATTCCTTGAATCTCCATTCATTGTGGGGGATTGTTGGGAATATGAAGAATATATGTGAATCTTTGAATTGAATTATGGCGAGGTCCGTTGATCGAATCAATTGGATGATGGTTGGAGTGTGTTCTCCTTCCATTGGGGATGAACGTGGTATATTCACATATTCAATTCCGACTTTGAATGAATGAGATATTTAAGTCTAAAGATTGCCTAATTCAAGGTCAAACTGGGACTAAAAGTAGCTAAAGGCATTTAGTCCCATATTGGTCATGGGATGAAAGTTTGAATTGTTTAAATAGAGAAAAATGGGAACAAAGGGCTTGCCCTTTGGGTACTTGGAGTTTTCGCGCGCGGTTGGGAGGAAACCATGCCCGCACATGCACACGCGCGCGCCGCGGCTGGCGGCGGCAGCTGGGCTCGGGCTCGAGCTCGGGCACGGGGGCTCGGGTCCGGGTCCCCTACCCGGCCGGGTTCTTTTTGAACCGGGTCTCACGGGAGCCCGGGTCTGGGTTCGGGTTTGGGTTCGGACGGAAATACCCCTCCCGGAGCTCTATAAATAGCGCTCCGTTTTCTCAAATTAAGACACACCAAAATCCAACTCTCTCTACGTTCTGAACTGAGATCCTCTCTCGCTCTCTGAACTGAACCGTTGTAACTGTTGGTTGGGTTCAGATGGAAATACCCCTCCCGGAGCGCTATAAATAGCGCTCCGTTTTCTCAAATTAAGACACCAAAATCCAACTCTCTCTACGTTCTGAACTGAGATCCTCTCTCTCTCAGTTGAAGTAACTTCCAAAAGGAAGTGGGAAATCAGTAACTCAGTTTCCGAAGCGGCTTCCAAAAGAGATTCTGCAAAAATTTGTTCTGAAAGGGCTCAGAAAATTTAACAGATTCTTTAGTAGAATTGTTGTCTGAATCTGAGACTCCCAAAGAAGAATAATCTTCTACCTTCCTTCTTCCTCTACAGTGGGTGCTCCTCCAAAGTAAAGGCAAATATTCTCCCGAAATTTGTCTTAGTCCCGCTGCTTCAATAATCCTGTGAAGGTACTGGTTAATTACGGTTCGACCGTACGGTGATTTGGTAGTGCTATCTAAATACCGTGAAGGAGTGTTGTATCTTGGGAGACCAGCGTCCAGTAACCCGTTAGCACTGGTGCGGGGGACGTAATTGTCTTAAGAAGATTCGCTTTAAGCGTACCTCACTCCAATTACTGTATAAGTGAATTAATTTCTTTATACAGGGGATATACTGAATATCAGTATATTGAGACTGACTTATACCAGTCTAATTGGTGTTTAACCAAGGAAGGTAATTGAAAGGTGGTTCTTTAATTAAGGAACGTTCTATTGAACGGAAAACCTCCCACCTGATATTAACCTACCTGGTCAATTAGATCGGTGATATTTCAGTGATATTGATTAGTTGTCAGATTGATCTCAGAAACTAACAAATACAAACACGGTGGTGGTTGGTAGCGAGCCTGGCCACTCTCTCCTCTCTCTGCTCTCTCATTTTAGTTTTTTTTAGGCACTTATTGTTCATGCCATGCCATGATGATTCCATAAAAGAGTTTTTTTTTTTAATCTTTGGATACAAGAGAGCTTCACCTTCCGCTTCACTCCTCACGTGGTACTAGGGTCGCTCTTTTTCTCTTTCAGCCATAATTTCTCTTTTTAATCTTTTCTATACCTTGTTCTAAAACACTAGACTGTACTAAAAGAGGACTTTATTAATCTTAGTTATTGAGAAGAAATCTGGATTGCAGATTCTAGGATCAAGAGTTTATAATTTATTGAAACTGGTTGATGATTCCAAATTATGTATAGCATGCATGCTTACATAATGACATGTGGTCAACTTTTATAAAGTAAAATTAGAGACTCCTTTTTAGTCAGAATCCTTTTGTAATAATGAAGATCATTCAGCACCATGTAACTTGAATGTGGTGTCACAAATGTTTTCACTATTATTTTGTCTTTTCTTTTCCATATCTCATGCATTTAATCAGACTACTAACAATTGAAAATTTTAGTTACACATATTTCTAAATTTCAATTAAATCAAAAGAACAGAACATTAGTAATCCTAAATTTCATCAACCTTCATCCTAATTGCATGTGAAAAAAAACTAGTGCAAGTTAATGTTGCACTCATCTGATTTTATGATTCTTTTTTAATCTACTTTTTGAAAGATATATAACAACCACATGCATGTTGATACTTTACAGGGAAAAGAAACCCACCATTTGGATCATATAGGTTGTTTTCATTGTGTATTATCAAATAAAAATTGTAAATGGTCCACAAAATCTGAAAAGCTATCTTTTAGCATATACACCCTCTTAAACCATTACTTCTAGCAAATTTCCCCTCTAGTGTTAGAATTTGCAAAACATTCCCTCTTCTTCTCAGTTAGAACCTGGGTTTTTTCATAGGGTACTTTGTTTTATATATTTTCTCAGCTACACGTCAAGTAGGGGTGAGCAGAGTTCGGTTATAACCGAAATAACCGACCAAAAACCGAAACCCGAACCCGAACCCGAACCGAACCGCTCTAATTCGGTCGGGTTTCGGTTTTGTGTTCCAAAACCGAATAGACCGAACCGAACCGAATTTCTCACCCTATATATTAACCTACTCAAATTCAGTTTAGTGAATCATATAGTTCATAATAAAAATTGGTGGAAGCTTATCTCATTAGCTTTAGTAATACCATCTTTTTTATGTTAAATATGTGAAAGCAATATTAAGTACACCATCACAATTGAGAATAATATTTATATTAATATAGTTTCTTTTTTCATTCTTATCATTAAAAGTTAGTAATAATTATATGAGTTTTGATATAAGAGCTCAAATACGGTGTAAAAGTTTTAGAATATGAAATTTTCAATTCATATTAAGCTTAAAATCTTTTTCTTATTTCTAATTTGGGTAGTGGATATTTGAGATTATAATATTAAAGGATGATAATATAATGGTGATTAAAAAATGTAAGAAATGATGGCAATATATTAACCTAACCGAAAAAAACCGAAAAACCGAACCGAACTGAGTCGATTCGGTTCGGTTCGGTTACTAAGTCTAATCGGTTCGGTTCGGTTTTGCAAAAATTAGCAAAAACCGAACCGAACCGACCGATGCTCACCCCTAACGTCAAGCAAGATCTGAGCTTAGATTGCTTTGATATCATGTTAAGTTTCATCACTGTAACAAAACTTTCAAGTGATGATGAGAATTGACAGTAAATTAACAATACCACTTATATTTATTATGGGCTTGTTTATTTCGTCCTAAAAAGCCGTACGTCGCAAGTGACTTACAGCCTTTTACCACTTATGGTGTTTGTTTTGTCATAAGTCGTAAAATGCACTGGCATCTCACTTATGATCCTTTTGTAATATAAACAGTTAATTAGTGTTCATACAAATCATATTTAAAGCATAAATAGTTAATTGTGGTATGCAAATCTGTATTGCAGACTGTTAATTGTAATTAGATTAATATTTTTTATTATTAGATTAATATCTTTGAATTATGAGAAATTCTTTTTCAATTATTAGATTAAATATAATTACTAGATTAAAGTTTTTATTACTAATTTAATAATTTTTATGCATTTAATATTTAATATTTTAATTTATTTAATAAGTTATATGTTATATTTTTATATATTTAATTTTTAAAATTTTTAATATTTAATATGTTATATTTTTAATATTTTAATTTATTTTTAATTATTTAATTTTTAATATATTATATTTTTATATTTACTACTTTTAGTATTTATTGGCATTTTAATATTTTTAAATAACTTTAATACTTATTATTTTATTTTTTAATATTTAATAAAGTTTAAATATTTTACTTAATTATTTATTATATTATATATTTAATATATTTAATAATATTTTTTAATTTTTTTAATTTATTAAATAATAATATATTATTAATATTTACTATTTTTAGTATTTATTGATATTTTAAAATATTTTAAATCTCAAACAATTAATTTTGTGGTCAATTTTTTCACTTACGACTTATATATTACGACAACCAAATATCGTAAAACACAATACACTTTTCCACTCACAATTTTACATTACCAACCAAATACCGCAAAACTTATTTGCATATAACTGATTTACAACTGTAAAAGAGTTTATCACTTACGAATTACAACTCACGATCAATTACGACAACTAAACATATCCAATATCTAGTGCCCCCAACAACACACACATGATTGAGCACACACATGAACACTTCTTGGTTCATTCATCTCACACATATCTAAAACTTGAGAATTTCGTGAGCACACACGAATAATTCTCGATTAATCTGTCTTATACGTATCTAAAACTTGAGCCATGTGCATTATATCAAAAGGATACGTTCTCTATAAAGTCACTGCAATACACATGTATTGTTTTGAAATAGTATCTAATTGATCATAAGTCAATGGTTTAACTAGATTCTATTCACAGTAAGATGATAGAGGACTATGAATTACAAGTCCAAATTCCTTTTAGTTCTTCAAAACACTGGGAGAAATGGACTATATTTGTCTTAATCCAATCTCATCAACATTAAATGTCAAAAAATTATAGTTTTTTTTAATATGTTATCCTCAGAATTGTAATGAAATTCTTTGAACGTCACACAGAAATCTAGCTATGATCTAATTATTTTTTTTAAAAGAACATCATAATTGTTCTTGACTAATTAAATCAAGCGAAGTGAAGTTTCTATCGTGACTGTTTCTTACACTTTGTCTGTCCGTCTGTCCTCTAAAAAAGAGAGTCATAGAGGACTGAGAGGCACCTCCTCTCCCCTCTCTCCGCCTCCCCCTTCTCTCTCCTCTCTACCCTCTCTCTCTCTCATCTTCCCACTCCTTCTTCCTTCCCTCTCCTCTTTTCTCTTTGCTCAGTTCCATCACGATTCACAAGCGGTAATTTAACATAAACATAATTATATTCCAAACAAAAACAGTGTAGTTATGTGTCAACATTAATACATTTAGCTATCGGTTTGGTTTTCAGAGGCTGCATTACGAATAAATACTAATTTGGTAAGGTCTTATATGTAAATAATCCATTTAATCATGTATAATCCAAAAACCAAAGCCACTATAAATAACGCCGACCGCTGCTTTCTCCTCCCCGACTCTGTCGCTCTCTCTCGTGTGTCTCATGTCGAGGCCGCTCCAAAAGGAATCTTAGAGAGAGAAACTAAAAACTAGAAGAAGAGGAGGAGGAGGAAGAGAGAGATCTGAAGCCATCTCTTCAATGGCGTATAGATCGGACGAAGACTATGACTACCTCTTCAAGGTCGTCCTCATTGGCGACTCCGGCGTCGGCAAGTCCAACCTCCTCTCTCGATTCACCCGCAACGAGTTCAGCCTCGAGTCCAAGTCCACGATCGGCGTCGAGTTCGCCACCCGGAGCATCCACGTCGACGACAAGGTCGTCAAGGCCCAGATTTGGGACACCGCCGGTCAAGAGAGGTTCGCTCTCTATCTCCTTCAATCTCTAAATCTCATGCCTTTTTTTGATCGGATTGACTGATTTTGGTAGTTTTGGATTGTTGGGGTTTAGATCGGGGGTGCTGGATATTTGAAATGGTAGGATTCTTTTATGGAATTCGATGATTTGAGTAGAATTCGGTGGTGTTCTTTTGATCTTGATTCCATTTGGATCTTGATCGAAGATTAGATCTGGAATTGGTTATTTTCTTGATTAGATTTGATGATACCGAGTAGTTTAGGACGCTAGGATCTAGTTTTAGGTTTTGTACTCGTGGGTTTGAATTCATAGATCCTTAGTGTTCTTTATACTAACATATGCTGAATGGAAATTGGATTTTTGGAGTTTCCATTGGATCTACCAGATCTTTCTCTTGGTCGTTTTTGAGAGCTGTATTTAATTTAATTTTTTTTTGTGCTGGTTGCTTTGTTTCTTGAAATCTTAGGAATTTCAGTGACCTGATTTGTATTCTTGGTAGGACTTGTTGAATTTGTATCCCTGTGGTCAGTTTTTTATGAGTAATTATTCTTGTTAGGTCCCATTGCTTGGCATATGGCTAACGACATGTAGGAGTGCTTGAGCAACATTCAGTACTAGTAATCATTAAACATATATAGTAGTTTTATTGTCTTCTAGGCAAGTAGGTCATCTAAAGCCAAAGTCAGTAAAAATATCAAGGAGGTGTAGAGTAGAAGATGCATGCCAGTAGATTTAGTCTGAAATGGGCAAATACTCATTTGTTGATGCACCATTTTGTCACAGAGGAAAAATTTTGCCCCATGGAGATTTGCTTTATGAGGCCCTTACGTATTAAGTTTTTGTTATTCAATTGAGATTTTGAATACAGCTGAGTTCTCAGTTTAAGAATTCTACTATGCTTTTACCTATCACTCATTAGCTTTAACTGGGGTGTTAAGGATGGGACTACCATATGAGTGAGATGGTTAGGTTGTAGGATCATAAATTGTAATTGTATATCAGTGGATGTGCAAAGTTGTTTGATGAATGTGGTGGATATTAACTTATTTCAGCAATCTCTCTTTATAGCTGGGTGGAATAAGGTGATGCTTGTTGTGCTTGGAAGGAAATATTTTGATCTTTTCTCTTCATTTTGAATATCTTGTTTGAAGAGAGCTAAACACATAGGTGTTTCCTGTAAAATCGGAGTGAATGGGTTAAGGTTGTCAGAGTCAACTGCGCTAAGAGTGGTTTTCCAATGAACTCATCTTTTAGGACTGGGGCATTGACTTTTTAATTTATTTTTTTATGGTTGCACATTGACGTGAGAAAACTATGTGAATGCAAGACCATTTAGAAATGATCTTGAAACTTTTCCGTAATGCATACTGCAATAGGATTTGCTCAGATGAGACCAATGCTTCCTAAATATGAGACTTCATTAACCATAAAGTAATAAAATTTGGCTTCCCTCATCTGTTTTCTTTATTGATACGACTTTTGATAGCTTAGTTTCCTTCCAATTTAGAAAGCCATCTGTTTTACTTGATTTCCTGTTGATCTTCGCTGACTCGTCATTTCTGTCAAATTGGCTTTGTATCCTCCAAGTTGACAATATGCATGGAAATTTTCCTGCTTGATTTCATTAATTTTGGCCTTTTGGAACCTCTAAAGGAAAAAGTATCATCTCACATAAGGAAACCTTTACACATAAGTCTGTAGATGATTTTAATCAATTTAAGGTTTTTTGGACAAGGGGGCATTCTGATGTTGTTGCAGATATATGCATATGTTCAGTATTTTATTTCTGTCAACTTATCTATTTTATCAGACTATTGGATTTCCATTATTAGACATTTCCAGAATAGTATCCTATTCATGTGAAGCTTTTGGTGCTTTCCTTTACCAACATCCTTCTTGACCTTACTTTACCAACTTTATTCTTGACCATGTTTAACATGTGATTGGTGATCATGAGATAGTTTTGGACCATTTTGAATGTCAGCCTGCCTCCATTATTGGTTTGAAGGTATTAATTTTGTTGCACAAGATTCTTACATGGTGGCCAGGACAATTCTAGAGTTGTGGGTAGTGAATCTATTAGCAGTGAAATCATGGGTATCTTGAGTCTATGGTTTGGAGGATACACCTCCCTAGCATTCCAGCTATGTCTGTACAGTATGGTACCAGACATGACATGCGTGCCCACATGTGGACACTTTGTTTTAATTATTTGAATTGTTGACAAATATTATACGAAAACCTGGAAAGTTCAGAGATAAATCATAGAAAAGAAAAAAAAAAAGAAAGGGAGAGGGCAGAAAGAAAGAATGTCAATCTTCATTACTTTGTTACTGCAAATTACCTTAGAAGGTATGTAAGATCAATAAATTTTTATCTTGATCATATTGTTAGAAACCTTCTAACGCGTGGTATATAGGCTCATCAAGAAAAATAGTGGTGGTGTTACTCTCTTGACATGACCTAAAAGGTACATATAGAAGGCTAGTCTTAATATATTGTATAAACTTTTGCTTTTTCTGAAGTCATGTTAACCAATTTCATAGAGTCGGAAATATTGTTCAATCAACTATAGTTCTTATAACTACTAGCTTTGTTTTGGCTGCACATAAATTCATGCAGGCATACATGTAGTGTACATACACATATTGTGCCCCTATCTTGTTTTATAGTGCCTTGTGAGACATTCGTATTCCTGTTGTTAAGTGATACCTATAGCCGTCACCCAAAGCTTTCAATATTCTTTAGCACTGTTGCTTGAAAAAGCTGAAATCTGTTTATCACTTAGTGAATGCAGTCCTATCTGACATCACTTGACCAATTATTTTTTTTTCTTATTTTTAGACTAACATGACACTTAGCCAATCAAAAGTTTGGCTTATTCTTCTTAGACTTATTAAGGTGCGAGTTTGATAAAGATTTTTGTGAAATACCTTGTGAGAAATGACCAGTACAAAATGTCAATTATTTTAATCACTTATTATGATTAGCAAAGCAGTGAGGATTTCAAAATTAATAATAAATGGTGATGAAATTTAAAAAGATATGATGGTCTGGTATTAAGCACGTCCGGTATTAAGCACTAAACTAGAAGGCTACTTTTCTTATGTGACTGTGTTTCTCTTAAGGATTGTAAGATTAAAATGTCCGACTATGTTGCTTTTAAGCAAGATAGTAAATTTTTTTTGTGCTGCTTGTTGTGAATTTAGGTTCTCAATGCATTTTGGTCCAACTCTATTTTGTTGGTATATACTGAATAGTGATAAAGGATATCTGATTTAAACACTTTTTTCTGTAATATTAATAAAATTAAAGTTCAGTTTGATAATCTGAAATGGACATAATATAAGTTGAAGTATAGGTTGCTAATGGGGTTAGGATATCTAAAGATTATAAACCATAATTTCTCTATCTTAAATTGAATGTGAAAATGAAGCTTGCTGCATATCTAAGTCAGTACAGGCTTTGTTTGAAATTTCTGATATCTAAACAAGTTCCATTTTTTTAATGGTGATGTATCTTGTATTTATTTCAGAGATTATAATAGGAAGGTATGTTCTCTGCTGCCTGTGCAAGTCATTCTATTTAAACAGCTTGGCCAGTTTTTAATCTTAATTTTACACCTTAAGGAAAATATTGTTAATTATTCAAATTTCAAAATTCTATTGATCTATTATTCCTTATTCCTTGTATGACAGGTACCATCTATACATCTTGAATAATGTTCAGTACTTGGAACAGTATTGACACTGCAATTTTGGGAAATAGAGTAAATACAGTTGTTATTTTTCATGACTAGCACAAATTGGATCCAGTAATTATCTTAAATCTAGATAAGAGTACATGATTATGTGTGTTCTTTTTTGTGGGTATATAATTTTTAACTCATATATTTAACTGTATTTGCTCTCAATTTCACGTGAAAAAACCTATGTAGTACGGATACTTTTATCATGGAGCCGTATCATGTCCGAAATGTATCCGACACATTTGTCGGGCACACATGTCATGTGTATTTTTAAGTGTTTGCCACGTATTCACGTGTCGTGTCCATTTCAATGTTGTTGTGTCCCTGCAAAATAGGAATAAACCACAAGAAGAAAATAATGAATTAAATAAGAATCAATGGTTTGTTATCTACAGGGGCTCACCTTCATCTTATGTGTATTTTGTATATTATAAAGATGTATAGATCTATAACCATCCAAACAAGTTCCTGACAGGAATGAACATGTGTGGTTGGCACTTTGGCCATGTGTTATGCTAGTTTATGAGGATGGTGGTGATTTTAAAGCACATGCATGATATTGAGTAAAGTTTCCTGCAAAGTTAGATGCATTCATCATGTTGAGATCTTTGTGGGAATATTCATGTTCATGGTTATTGGTGCTTTAGCCATTAGTATATCAGTATATGTTTGGACGTTAAATATCCTTAGTATTAAAAAAAAGTTAGTGAAGAATATTGTAGGGTCTGTATGCAGTCAAGGGAATCTTGAGCAATGAGCATAGTATGAAGCAGATGAAGAGCAAGAAGCCACTTAAGGCAGATTGTAGCAACATGTATAAATTTGAACAAACATTTCATTTTGTATGAGTCAACATTTATAGTACCAACCCAGACAAGACGATTGAGGTGTGATGATTCTGTTGTCGATGTTATGTTGTAGAATTTACACTCAATCTCATTTTCTAATTCGATAAGGAAACAATTCGTATATCGACATTGCGAGACGAGAATGGAGAATTATCACATGATAATCAGGTAAGATCATATATGTACAGTTGTTTTCTTTTGACAAATGAAAATGAGTAGGTGGCAAAAATTAGAATTATTCACCATTTTAATGTATAAAAGTTAGTTGTAAAGAATCACAACTAACTTAAAAATTAAGTTTCAGACATGTTTGTTAGTGTATTTAGGTTGTGTTTCCTATATGGACTAGCATTCTTATGACATGTAATGCCAATTTAGCCTAATCTTATTATTTGATGAGAAGAAAATATATAAGAGATTATTGGGTTTTTCTTATAAATAAGATTATTCCAATTGTACTGTTTTTAAGAGTAAATGAGCCCTTAATGACCCTACATGTATGTCATTCCCTGTTTCTTAGGTTGCGAAAACTACAACTAATTTTGGATGCGTGGAGGTGGAAGTGTCACTTTCAATTGATTTATTTTGTTAGAACCCCAATAGTATCCTTTATATATAATTTGAAAGGCTAAAGATTTCTTAGCGCATGAACAAGAAGTGATAGGGAAATATCCTCTTAGATGACAATTAAAAAGTATAATTGGTTTTATTTGTCAACCATGAAGTAGGTCCTTCGATTGGGATAAACCTTGGCTTATTGAATTGAAAAACTTGAGACGTCACTGATATGATTATATTGTGATTGGTAAGCCTAATTAGATTCCATTGTTATCTTTGATCTACTCAAGCAACTGATTCTGATGCAAAGTATAGGTATAGGGCGTGTTTGGTTATAAGAAGTGGGGAAGTGGGAAAACTCATTTTCCCACTTCCCTTATTTGTTTTGAATCGGAAATGGGAAATGAGAAAACCTCTATTCATTTCCCTTTTCCCTTTTACACTTTCCTTTTACTCTACTATTTTCTCACTTTCATGGTACTGCAATTAATTTTGTGGTCATATAAATTTCACTTGTAATAAATTGTAACTCAAAACCGTTAATTTTGATGTCATGTAAATCCCACATGCAGTCCAATTGCAGTCCTAAAACATTATTTCAGAATTAATTTTTAATTTAATATTATTTTATGGTCAACTTTGTGATCAATTTTTCACTTTCACTTCCACACCAAGCAGCGAAAAACACAATATACTTTTTCACTTACACTATCACATTACAACCAAACACCGGAAATATAAATTGCACAAATCTCAATTTTCCATTACACTTTCACATTTTCTATCCTCATTTCTCACACCTTTTCCTCTCATTTCCATCAAACCAAACAGGCTCATGGTGAATCTTGGTCAAGGATTGCATTGTCTTGGCAATATATATTACAAGCAAAGTCTAGGCGAATAGCTATTTGGTAAATAGAAGAGGTGGTTGTGAAGCTATCAATCAAGTAATAGTAAAGTCTAGGCTAATTTGATTCCATTGTTAACTTTGATCCAAATCAAGTAAAATTTTTCTAATGAGAAATATAGGAATTGTCATCCCTATTGGCAATATGGTACTAGCAAGGCTAATACCTATTTGGTAGACAGAAGAGGTGGCTGATGAATCTATCAAAAATGTTATAGAAGCTAATCAACATCGAAATGAGAAACCTTCCCAAATTGTTTCGCACAAAAAACAACCTTTTTATTCCTTCGACAAGGATTATGCTTATCATTGACGCATATTTCCCAAGTCCTTCCATATAATCTCAAAATTGTTACCTTTGACTTCTCTACTTTTAGCCCCTTCTCTAATCCAAATTGTTACCTTTGACTTCTCTACTTTTAGCCCCTCAACCATGTCACATTAGCCCTTTGCGCAGAGCCTGATTAAGACAAACTCTAATGCCCCTTTCGTTTCTAGAGTCTCACATACTCCTTATTACATGCTCATACGATCCGAGTTTCTATCATCTTGTTTTCAATTACTTCCTGTTCTTGTGCTAGTTGTGGTTAACTTGAGTTGTCACTGGAGCTTTTGTTAGTTTAGTGGTACATTCTTTTCACTCCAATCTAGTTATTGATAATCTTATTTGACCGGACCTTGTAAAATCATGGTTTGAATTATCAGTATCTTTATCGACTAACCATATACGGTATCAGAATTGCTAACTTCATCCTTATCGATCATGTCGTCCTGGTTATATTAGTCACGACTTAAAAAAAATTAGAAATGAAAATTTTTAGTAGTTTGTTAGCATAATTAGCAACATTTTGACATATTTTTTAAAATAATTGATAAAATTCTAATCACAATTTGACATAATATTACAAAATACAGTGGTTGGTGCAAAGACAAAACATATAATTAAATAACTAATTAAATTATACTTTTGCTATAAGTTATCAAACTTATTAAATAAACTAATTAAATAACTAACTTATTGTTTCCTTAACAAATTTAGATTCAATTAATAAATTAAAAGCATCTTAACTTAAATAACAATTCCCTTATTAACTTAAATAAGCCATTAAAGCATATAAGGCCTCCTAAAAAGGTAAAAGGATCCCATATCTAAGCCCATTAGCCACTAAGCCTAATACACAATATATAAAGAGATCTTATCTAAAGTTTTATTAAAACAACTCATAAGTCATAAATCACCAAAAAATACCAACCTTTTCTTTTCACCTCTTGAAAATGCTCTGCATGTGCTGATCTCCCCCCAGCCGCTGATTTCTCCATTGCGACTCGATCTCAGATGAACATTCACGAGTTGATATCACGGCTTTCATCTCCCTTGATTGAACCTCTCATTGCCTACGCCAACCTTTAATAGTTTCGCTGAGGTGAGTTGATGCTCAATGACCTTTTTCGGTCTCCAACCGCTTTCGCCACCCTTAATTCAGCTCCCATTGCCTTCGCCAACCTTTAAGAGCACTGATGTAAATTGATGCTATGATGACCTATCTCGAACTTCGACCGCCTTCGCCGCCATTGATTCAGGCTACATCGTCTTTGCTGCCTCTTCGCCCCTTTACTGACCTCCGATATGTTCGTTAAGGTCGATTCAAGCTCTCATCCCCTTTCTTGAGCTTGGACAGACTTCGCAATCTTGAAACTAGCTCTGCCGTCCTCTGACCAACTCTGATGAGCTCTGACAATGCCGATGTCCTCTCATTGGAGGTTAGTTCTCTGCTCTCTCTATGAAATTTGTCCCAATTCTCTATGAATCGTGAGTGAATGGGGAGAGTGGGAATTTATGGCCTGAAAAGCCTCAGATTCACTGTAAATATGTAGTTGATGGGAGACAATGTTGTGGTCACAGAAAAATTCCAAATGATGAAACGTCGATGATCATGGGCTGTTTGGCGTCAGACAAAAATGAAGGTTATTTTTTGGTTTTGGGTGCTATCGTACGAACCCGAAACCAAACATAAGTGAGTGATTCTAAAACTTTATAGCTGAAAGCTATGTTGCATGGAAACAAATACACCGACATTGGGCATGATAGAACATGACATACTGACACGCAATGAATTATAGATACATAGAAGTATCGTGTACGATATGTGTCTCACACGACACAACTCTACATTTGAAGTGTTCGTGCTTCCTAGGCCGAAACCAATTTCACTAGGTCAATATCGTATCAAGTTGACCTAAACCGATACCATATCTCGATACATATGATCAGCTGATATTTCAGCCCATGTGTTAAAACAATAAATTCTAGAGTTTTTGGGCATTGTTGTTTCCTGTAAAGTATTTTTATGAATTAGAGCATTCTACATCCATTTTGTAAATTACCTTAAGTTATTGAGCAATAGCCTCCATCATATGACCGTAGAGGTAGCTCTCAAATTTCTGTCTGAAATGTAAAATGTCAAATATAGTTTTCCACTATGTAGTTTCGTATGATCATCTCAAGATAATGTAAATTGTCATGGTTTTGTATGATAGATTCCAGATAATGAAAATGATCGCATATCAATGTCCAATGGCCAAAATATCTTCTGGCTCTTGTTTTTTCAAGAGAATGAAAAATGATAACACACACTGATGTGAACTGCCCAGAATATGTGGGGCGTTATATTTTAATTTCCATTTTTAAGGTTAAAGTTTTGAGACTTGTTCATGCTTTTTCTCCAAGGTTCTTATATAGTAAGATCTTCTCAGATTTATTAACACTTATCATCCTCAATAATGTATTCTATGCTAGCAATTGTTATTCATAGTTAATGCATTCGTGACAACTGCAAAGAAAAGCTTAACATCCACAGAAAGGCATTGTACATGTCATAGAAACCCCATTGATTTACGTATCATTTTATTTTTGCGTGCAAATTTATCTCTTCATCTCTATTATTTTTCTAGAAAACAGTTTTTTTATCATCTAATTTGGACATCATCTTGAAAATAAACTATCCAATTTGTTAATCTTTTTGGCAGGAAAATAGCCTCACTTTCTGGTAGCCATGAAGCTCTTCTATAGGAAAATTAAAATTTGAGGTTTTAATGAGCTTTTGCAAAATAACGTAATACTAGTTTTCCTTAAACGTACTTTTTGAAGGTTTTGTACTTCACCAATTTTAGTCTGCCAATCTACCCATTCCATGTTATTCTGTTGATAAAGTGGTGTAAACCCATTTAGGAGTCGGGATACTCCCCTGATGAGAAAAAGCAAGTGATTAGTTTAGCATGCATCTTATCTGGATAGAAGTGTTGTGTTTGCCACTCAAATCTAATGCTAACAACATATTTAGATAGATTCGAGCTGCACAGACCAAAGAAGGTTTTGTAGAAGCTGACCTGGTTGTTTCAAACCTTTTGTCTTTGCCACATAAGTGGATGCCTTATCAAGAAAGCTTATGAGCACAGATGCCCTGAAAGGGGGGCCATGTTGCACATGCAGCTGTTGGGACAGCCAGAAAATAATCAGGGCTGTCGAGGAGGCCGATAGCTGAAAATAATCAGAAGACATTGAAAGCAAAATAGGAGGAGAATATATGGAACATACCAAAACGTTAATAACATGAAGGACTCATAACTTTTGTTGACTGTGTTAGGTTGGCTGCAATCATGATAACATGTACTGCATTACCAACTGATACCCTGAAAGGGGGCCATGTTGCGCATGCAGCTGTTGGACAGCTAGAATCTGGTGTTAGGAGGCTGTCCGAGGAGGCCGATAGCTGAAAATAATCAGAAACATTGAAAGCAAAATAGTAGGAGAATATATGGAACATATCAAACTTTAATAACATAAAGTAAAGGACTCATAAATGTTGTTGACTGTGTGAGGTTGGATGCAATCAAGATAACATGTACTGCATTACCAACACCCATCTCCAGGACACGTCTTACCAACACCAGATTCCTGAGAGCTGTTTATTTTATTAGTTGCCTTCACTGAACTTTGCATGGATTGTTTTCTTCTTTATTTGCTATCTATAATTTTAAGCTGTTGGTAAAGTAGGATGTTGAACTAGTTATTCTTGAATAATGCTTGTGATTTAAGTCTTGATGAAAGATAACCAGCTCCTAAGCAAAGGGGATGAGTCGGATGACATTACACATGTAACACAACAACAACAACAACTAAGCCATTTGTCCCAAGTATTTGGGGTTGGCTATATGAACAAAAGAGAATTACGCCGGATCGGGCACATGGATTAGCTTTCTCCACTCATTCCTATCGAGCAACATGCCTTCACTAAGACCTTTAGCCTTATATCTTGTCTTATTATCTCCATCCATGTTTTTTTCGGTCTTCCTTGCGCTCCATCCATGTTTTTTTCGGTCTTCCTTGCGCTCTTTTAACTTGCCCTAAATTGATATGCTCTACTCGTCGGACTGGCGCATCTGTAGGTTTACGTCGCACATGACCAAACCATCGTAGGCGGTTTTCTCTCATCTTCTCTTCTATATAGGCTACACCTATCTTAGTACGAATATCCTCATTTCTTCTCTTATCTCTCCGCGTGTTACTACACATCCAACGAAGCATACGCATCTCTGCTACACTCATTTTCTGGGCATAATGTCTCTTTATAGCTCAACATTCTGTGTCATATAATAAAGCTGGCCTAATAGCACTATAGCAGTTCGATAAAACTTTCCCTTCAGTCATAACGGAATATTACGATCACATAAAACTCCTGTTGCGCTCCTCCATTTCAACCAGCTGGTTTGGATCCTATGGTTGACATCACTATCGATCTCCCCATCCTTTTGGATAATAGAACCCAAGTATTTAAAATGACTGCTTATCGGTATTTCTTATCCATCTAATCTCACAATATTATAATCTCAGATTCCTTGCTTATTGAATTTACACACTATATATTCTGTTTTGGCCCTACTTAATTTAAAACCTCGAGATTCTAGAGTTTGCCTCCATAGCTCCAATTTGGCATTTACCCCAGCTCTCGTCTCATCGATGAGGACAATATCATCAGCAAATAGCATGCACCACAGTATCTCATCCTGAATAGCACTAGTAAGCTCATCCATCACTATGACAAATAAGAATGGACTAAATGCAGATTCTTGATGCAATCCAATTGTGATAGAAAAATCACTTGTTATGCCTCCACAAGTTCTGACATTTGCCACTACTCCATCGTACATTTTCTTAATTATGTTAATATATTTGATGGGGACTCCCTTTTTCATCAATGTCACCATAATACCTCTCTTGGCACCTTATCATAAGCTTTTTCTAAATCAATAAAGACCATATGTAAATTTCTCTTCCTCTCTCAAAATCGCTCTATAAGTTGACGAAGCAAATGAATAGCTTCTGTCGTCGATCACCCCGGCATGAACCCAAACTGGTTCTCTGATATTGTAACATTCTGTCTTAACCTGTGTTCAATTACCCTTTCCCAAAGCTTCATGGTGTGACACATGAGTTTTATTCTACGATAGTTTGAATAACTCTGGATATCACCCTTGTTCTTATAGAGAGGTACTAAGGTACTCTTTCTCTACTCATTTGACATCTTTTTAGTTAGCCAGATCTTGTTAAAGAGGTTTGTCAGTCATCTCATGCCCACCTCTCTTAAGCATCTCCATACCTCAATAGGAATTCCATCGGGGCCAACAGCTTTCCTTAACTTCATTCTCTTCAAGGCCTCTTTAACTTCAGATTCGCTTATTCTGCGCATATAATTATGTTCATATCCTGGCACTGAATGGTAAGATCATCTAAGTCTTGAGTAGAACTACCATTAAACAATTTGTCAAATACTCTCTCTATCTTTCTTTAATTTCTCCATCTCGAATTAAAACCTTCTGATCCTCATCTTTGACACACTTCACAGTACATAAGTCTCTAGTCTTTCTCTCTCTTATTCGAGCAATTCTATATATATTCTTTTCAATCTCTTTGTGTCCAACTTCTCATACACTTCTTTGTACACTTTAGCTTTTGCATTCTGAACAGCTTTCTTAGCCTCCTTCTTGGCTAGCTTATACCTCTCAAACTCACTCCATCACAATTTTTCTTCAAATCTCTATAAGAGTCTCGTTTGATCTTAATGGCAGCTTTTACCTCTTCATTCCACCATAATTTGTCCTTACATGGTGGAGCACCACCCAGCCTCTTCATTTCACCATGATTTGTCCTTGCATGGTGGAGTACCACCCAGTGACTCACCAAGAACATTTTTAGCTACTCTTTTAATGCAGTTAGCAATTTTGTTCCATGCTATATTGGGTTCATCTTGGGCATTCCAATCTGCTCATGTACTACTCAATTTATAAAAACTCTTTGGTACCTTCTTTTAGCCGCCACCACTTAATCTTAGGGTCTAACTTACCTTTAATCTTCTAAATCTCCTTCTAATTCGGATATCTAAAATTAAGAGTCTATGTTGGGTTACTACACTCACCTAGTACTACCGTACAATCCATACCTCTATCTACTTTTCTAGTTAAAAAGAAATCTATTTGGCTCTCACTTGATTCACTTCTAAAAGTGATCAAGTGAGACTCTCTCTTCCTAAACTAAGTATTCGCTAAGATCAAATCATATGACAAAGCAAAATTTAGAATCGAGTTACCTGGTTCATTTCTTTCCCCAAAACTAAATCCTCCATACACACTATTAAACCCATAACGACTAGTTCCTACATGCCCATTGAGGTCACTGTCTATGAAAAACTTTTCTCTACTGGGTATGCCTTGCACAATCTCATCTAAATCCTCCCAAAATTGATGCTTACTTGACTCATCAAGTCCCACTAGACACTAATAATATTAAAATCTCCCTACCTAAAATAAGTTTAACTAGTAAAATTCTATCACCCTTTCTCCTAACCTCTACTACATCCTCAAGCAATTGTTTATCTATGATCACACCCACCTCATTACGATTTCTATCACTACCAGTATACCAAAGTTTATAATCCCAAAGCTCTATAATTCTAGCTTTTTCACCTACCCACTTAGTTTCCTGCACGCACAAAATACTAACATTCCGTCTAACCATAGCATTCACTAACTCTGCTAATTTACTTGTTAGAGAACCTATGTTCCATGATGCTAACCTAATCCTATATTCATGAGCTACTTTTTTTTACCCTCACCCGCTTATAAAAGTGTGGGAACCCTTACTCATTTGATACCACATCTGGGCGCCGATGTGGCGCGTCGTTTCTGGACGACGACCTAGCAACCCTTGCTCACTTTTCACTACACCCGGGCTCCGATGTAGCGCGTCGCTCAGTAGGGCACGCCCCAACGAAATGTAGTTCTTGGTTCATGTTCGCTCAGTAGATGACATTACACATGGCTAGCTAAATTAAAATTATAGTGATATAATACTGGTCTTGTGCTGTCATTCACAAATCTCAAGTACTGAGTATATTGTTTAGAGATTACCCAGTAACCACCTATATTTGAACCTTGATGATATCAGAATTATAGTTGGAAATTGGTGAATGGGATTGGGACACCGATGCTAGAAAGCTTAATTTTTGTTTGTACAGTACATGTCATGAAAGAAACCTGGGTATTTGCAATTCAGAGACGGGTGATATTTTTTCAAATCCACCACCATCAGCCTATTAGAAAGTTGCTCTATAGCAATCTATTGAGCAAGTTCTTTTACACTTTACAGTGGTCTTAGCATTATTGATATAAATTTATGTACTGTAAAAATTAACTGATTGCTCTGTTTTGCACTGCTGGCTTATGCTTGCTGGAGAACAAGGAACATCCTTCAGTCTCTCGCTAGAAAGAATTAATTGCTTTGAGTTATTTTTGCCTCTTTGCACAAAAATTGAACTTTCTGAGAACCTCTTTTTTGCAATTTTAGAGTGTGTGTTTAATGTTAAGGAGTTTTATGATGTTGGGATGAAGAATTGTGTCAGTGCATAGTTCCACATTACTTTGGCTTCTAAGCTTACAAAATGCAGTCACATTGAGTTTGCCAGATTTGGTTACATAATTGTCAATCCTTTTCTAGTACATAATGGTACTTGTAATTGGATTGCAGTTTTCTTTACTTACTCTTGACACTTTACCTTAACTCTTTTTACTCAATTAGTTTTGGTGTACTGAAATATCTTGCAATTATTTTGAGAACTGTTATTGCCTTGCTGATGGTTTCTCTTGTCCTTTCCTTCCTAAAGGTACCGTGCTATCACGAGTGCCTATTATCGAGGAGCTGTGGGTGCTCTCCTTGTTTATGATGTCACTCGGCATATAACTTTGAGAACGTGGAAAGATGGCTGAAGGAGCTTCGGGACCACACTGACTCCAACATTGTGATCATGTTTGTGGGGAACAAGGCCGATCTCCGTCACCTGAGGGCAGTCTCCACAGAGGATGCCAAGGCCTTCGCTGAGAAGGAGAACACATTCTTCATGGAGACCTCTGCCCTTGAGTCCCTGAATGTGGAGAATGCCTTCACCGAGGTGCTCACCCAGATCTACCGAGTGGTCAGCAGGAAGGCACTTGACATTGGCGACGACCCTGCTGCTCTGCCGAAGGGTCAGACCATCAATGTTGGAGGCAGGGACGATGTGTCTGCTGTGAAGAAAGCCGGTTGCTGTTCTTCTTAGTAGCTCCAGCAGCAAGGAGGGGAGACATTTTTCTTTGGTGTTATGCATCATCTCTAGGATTCTGTTTCACGGTCTTCTGCCTCTGATTCTGTGTTCAGCATTGTGCTGCTGGAAAAGTCCCTTTCTGCCCAACCCAAGGTTTTTTTGTGATAGTGTCTTTTGAGGGCTCCTTCTAGGTTATATAGCTATGGTAGGTTAGGTAATCAAGGATGTATTTGCTTTAATGCTGGTGGTTACTGTAGGCATTGAGTAGAATTTTATTGTTCCTTTCAATTATTTATTTATTTTTTTGTTATTTTTTAGATTCACCTGTGGATTACAGTGTATTTGTTAGAGATTCGTTTTCTTTGTGATTGGTTCTTTGTTCTTTTGCACTTGAGTTCTTTTCCATCTGGAATGGTTCAAAAACATTTAGTTTCGGACTCCAACCAATATTTCAGTGGTTGTGGTTTTTGTTGTGAATCATTTTCACGGCGATCTTTGTTCATTCTTTTGGCCTGGTCTCTTTGATATGTAGTTAATGCTTCCAAATTATTTTTGGTAAACATTTGGACATGGAATTATTGTTTCCTGTAGTTTGTCCTTGTAAAATGTTGTGCTCTTGGTGAGTTTGAGCTGCGGCTGGATCCTAGTAGTAATTTATTACTGAATCCGCAGGTGGAACTCCTAAGATCTGATCCGAAACTCACATGTTGCTTGTCATTGCCTTCTCTCGACTTTGAAGTTTGAAAAGGAGATCGATCTATTCATTTATGTTACACCTTCTTCGTAAATATCTAGTATTTATCTTGCCTGAACCTCTTCACAATTTGTTAGTGGTCTATATGATTTTGCAAACTCTAATATCAAGTTAATCATGACGAAACTTATTTCAAGCCTAAGAATCTGTCAAATAGCAGCGCATTTCTTTTCTTTTCTTTTCTATTCTGCTCTTTAATTTTTGAACAAAAATGACCACAAGGTTGTGATCCATATTTATTATGTTATTAAAATCTTTGTGATGACCTATATACTTACCAAATAATTATATCATATGGAAATTTTAATAATTCTATTGAGGGATGATATATAAACTAAAAGAGTTTTATAAATTTATAATCAATACGAAGCAAATTGGAATCATAAGATATAACCCGTCACGCTAGTAAACCGAAATGTATTGTCTCCTCAAGTAGGGTTAGGGAATATAATTACCTCACACAACCCAACTTGACCCGACCCATCAACAAGAAGATTTTTTTTCCCATCCACAAATGTGAAAGAAGAGCAAGTGTCTTTGTAGTACAGTGTTAGAATTTTTTTTGTAATGGGTAAGAGATTTAGGATTCAAATCCACTTGCACCAAAAAACGGCATATATTTCAAAAGAAAATGTGAATAAAGACAGAGCCTCTAGCTTTGATTTGTTTCGTACACATTCTCTCAAAGGAAAAAGGGGCCACACCTGATGTTAACATTGTTTTCCCATCCCAATGTGAACTGTAGGATTTTGATTGATGCTTTCTCTTTTCTTTAGGCATATTTGTTTGCCTTGAAAGTGAGTGAAAAAGTTAAGTTTTGCTACTACTTGGTGGACCCTACTTATTTACAGCCAAAATGTGTTTGTTTGCGAAGATAGAAAAACTGGGGAAAAGCTCGTCTATGTCACTATTTTTGGGTGTTATTTTTCGCCCAGTGGGAGAGAAAAAACTCGGAAAAACCCGGCTTCCGTCTCTCACCCCTGATCTCTCTCTGACACGGCAATGATCTCTCCATTCTCCGCCTCCCCTCCCCTCTCGGTCTCTCCCGCTGCTGATCTCCTTGTTTCCATCGTGACACCGTCCCTCTCTCACACCCCCTGATCTAAAGTTGCCGCCTCAACTTTCCTCTCTCTCTCCCGCCGTTGATCTCTCCTCTCCCGCCGCCTGCTGCCCCCTTTCGCTCTCTACCACCGCGTGAGACCGTGGCTCTCCATCTCTCACACCCCCAATCTCGACGCCATATTCTCCGATTTTTGTCCTCGCAGTGATCTTCTGGGTTGCGCATACTGGTTTTCTGTCTCTATTGTGGCGACCTACTCTCTGATTATTGGTTACTGGGCCTACTCTCCTCTCCCGACGCTTCGGTGCCCCCTTCTTGTGGTTGAATCCAAGTTTGTGGCCATTATATTCAGAGGTAATTTCAAACTAATTTGCACAATTAGCAAGAGTTTCAGTGGGTAAGGCACAATTCGTTTCCTTTGTTTGCAGGTGGGCGAGGTGGTTGAATTTCTGGTGGGTACTTCTAGATGAGGATGATGACGATGAAGTGGACTTGATCACTTAAACTATTCAATATCGTTTGGGGTTGTTAATATCCGACTTATACTAGTTGCATTCGGCACTTTGGTAGGATCTTAAGTCCTACTACCTTTAAACTATCAGTACTGTAATATTGATATTGCTATGTTTTGACCTCTTTGTATTACTACTTTATATTTCTGTTAGGTTTATGTGGGTTTGGAATGGATGTGTTGTGAGAATATAATGAGATATGTTTGTGGCATATGTTCTAAATGAGGCAATGGTGAAATCTCATTCTTCAGTATAGCTACAGGTAGTTTTAAACTGCTAGGATGACTATATAACAATGAAATAGGAGCTCTGAGCCTCTCACAAAAACCTTTAGACTGTTATAAGAGCCCCATATTTGATGAGTTAGCAACCAGCACAATTTTAATGCTTTGGAGGGCTAACGGGAGATGAAGGCATTTTTTAGTCTAAAAAAGATCTGCTTGCTGGTTTGTTGCCTGATTGGTTGTTGATAAAATTCCTGGGTTGCCTGTTTATCAAATTTCAGCCCAAAAAAGCAGTTGCTCTCTCTTTTTCTCTGTTTTGTTTTATTGTGGTGGCTGTTCGGCTGTTGGACAACAAGGAAAGAAAAGGATACTGTCAGATTTATGCTTGCTGGTTTGTTATCTGGGTTGGCTGTTGGTTTGTTGGTTGTTATTGGTTGTTGGTTTATTGCATGTTGTTGCATGTGCTGGCTGTTGTTGCCTGAGTTGGTTGTTGGTTTGTTGCCTGGGTTGGCTGCTTCACTGGTTTGTTTTCTGGGTTGGCTGTTGGTTTGTTGTTTGATCAAATTTCAGGGCTTAAAAGCAGTTGTCCTTTCTTCCCCTCTGTTCTTTTGATTGACGCTGTTGTATTTCTGCTTGCTATAGTATGATATTTCTGTTTGCTGGTTTTCTTGGGTTATTTCTGATACAAGCATCGCCCGCCAATTTTTGATTCCTTTCTCCCGACTGATCTCTCTCTTACTTATCTGCTCTTGGCAGTTGTCACAGTCTCTCACAATTCAATCACTTCAACAACAAAATTAAAACAAAAAAAAATGGCCGCTGACATGTTACTGCTCCGGTCAGTTTGGGGTGTCGAAGGTGAGATCGAGAGGCTGCAGCGCCTGCTGTCGCCAACCAGCGCTGTACTCGAAGATGCTGAGAGGAGATCCATCGGTGACGGAGCTCTGTGCAAATGGGTGGTCAAGGATCTTAAATACGCGGCTTTCGACGTAGAGGATGTGCTGGATGAGTTCCAGACTTTGTGTTTGTTAGCTTTGTGTTTGTGCATTCTCTTGGCATCAAACCACTACAAGTTAATGTTCAAACGATGGCATAGGGCTTACCATATCCAATGTTTACAGTATATACTCCAGTCTCATATTGTGCAGACTATGCCTTTCATGTACTGTTCAAAATAGGACCAAAACTTGTTTAATATCATTATGTATGCTTAGAATTTAACTGTTTCTATTATATTTGAATATCTTTTTTAGCAACATTTTCTTAATCTTTACTATACATAAGAAAATTTGAGTCCCTTTTGAAGCTTATCACTGTGTTGTCTCGTTCAGGGAAGATTCTTTTTGAGATCAGGACAAAAGATCCTTGATTTTGGTTCTAACAGAATAAAAAAACTTGGCGGTCTCTTTACTTGAAGTATTTGAGAACATCCTCATGAAATTGCCCACTTTTACGGCGGGCAAGAATAGCTTTTTATACCTGCCTTGTCTCTTTGCTGGAGTTGTGGTGTTTCTGGTTGCTATTGAAGTTTCTATACTTGAAGGTAGATTGCCTGTAGAACTTTAGTTGGTGTTGTGGATTTGTGCCATATACAATCAGGTGGCCATTAACTCATCGAAAGATATTTCCCATCCATGGGCCACCCCCAATCACATGATGTGAATGATAGGACTTTGCTTTTGAACTTTTGATTTATTGTCAGCACCTTCATGCATGATGCTTTTTTTGATACACCCCCACAGAGAAAATAGTAACCACTTGCTTTGTTGGGAAAAACAAATAGTGGATCAGGTCATTGGGTAGCGGGGAGGACCAAGTACAAAATGAGATTCTTTTTCCATTTTTGAGGAGAGCGGGTATTTCCACCCTCAAAAAGTGACGATGGCACCTAGCGGTGCCACTGGACACGGATTATTCGCGGATATCCGCATCCGAATCCGCCTCAAATCTGGATACGGATATCATTTTTTCACATCTGTCAATATCGTATCCGTATTCGTATCCAAAAGGTAGGTGAGGATACGGATATGGTAAAAATAATATCTTATTCGTATCCGATCCGATATCCGAATGTTGCGTGCTTCATAATGATATCGGTATGGAGAAGACTATTCTTTAATGAAATAAGGTATTAAATTTTGATATTTTGAGTTGGTGAAAAAATAATAGTGAAAAGTATTCGATTCTTGCAAGAGCACCACATGATATTTTGAGTATTTCGACATCAACCATGTCATCCGAATCGGCATTTAGCACCGGAGGACGTGTAATCTATTGTTATAGAAGTCAAATGACAATGAATACGATGAATGTATTGATATGTACACAATAATAATATAGTATGTATCACATTTAATATTGTAGTAGATGAGATAAAAAGTAATATAAGTATTTCTGTTTAATTTATCTTTAACCATATCCATTTTTAACATATCCGATTAGTATCCGCATCCGATCCGCTAATATCCGATTTATATCTGATATCCGATTTTGGCGGATATAGATATCATTTTTTCACATCCGTCAATATCCGTATCCGTATCCGAAGGTTGGGTGCGGATATGGATATGGTAGAGGTAATATCCGATCCGTATCTGATCTGATGACACCCTAATGGCACCTCAATATTGAAGACACCCTATAAATTGATGAAGGCACTCCCTCTTTCTTTAAAATGTCTAAACACTCTCCTTCCCCCTTCCCCTCTCCTCCGCCCCCCAACCCCCTCGCCCACCCCCTCTAATTTGCCTGTTCGGTCAGATCTGACCGAACATGTCAGATCGGAGGGGGGTGGGCGAGGGCGGAGGGGGAGCGGGAGATCAGGGGGAGGCCGGGGAGGAGGGGATGAGAAGCAGGAGGGGAGGGGAGGAAGGAGGAGAAAGAAAAAAAGGGATATACTGGACTTATCATCAATGAATGAAAATGTTAAAAAATAATGGCACACTTGTAATATTTTGCGGGTGCCTTTCTCATTTTTGTGGGTGGAAACTCCCGTTCCCCCTCGAGCTCTTTCTTTGTACTTGGGGCTGTTGACTTTCACAACTTTATTATAAGAGTTCTCATTCACAGATCCCAGCTTCAATTTTCTCTCATAAATCAATTGCTTCAGCAGGCAGAATGGCAGTTGCCATGGTTGCTACTCCGGTGGTGGATGTATTGATCAATACTTTGGGCTCTGCCATTTGGGCAGAGCTCGGGTCATTGTGGGGTGTCAAGGATGACATCGAGAGGCTAAAGCGGCTGCTGTCCATGATCAATGTTGTTCTCGAAGATGCCGAGAGCAGATCTGTCAACGATGGAGCTCTGCGCAAATGGCTCATGGATCTCAAGGACGTGGCTTTCGATGCGGATGACGTGCTGGATGAGTTTCAGACTGAAGCACTCCAGAGAGGCAAGAACGAAAAGGTGCACCAATTCTTTTCCTCTCATATATCAATTTTATTTCGCTATAAGATGGGTCACAAAATAAAAGATGTTCTTAAAAGATTTGATGAGATTGCCGAACAGAAGGCCAAGTTCCTTCTGGCAGAGCGAAGTACTCTAGCGAGGCATCCAGAACGAGAGACATTCTCTTATGTTGTTGAAGATGAGATTTTTGGAAGAAAGGATGATAAAGAGAAGATGATGGAGTGGGTGACTGAAGTTGATAATGATAGAGATGTTTCTGTCCTCCCAGTTGTGGGGTTAGGGGGACTGGGAAAGACCACACTAGCCAAGTTAGTTTATAATGACGAAAATACAAAAAAGCATTTTGATATTCAAATGTGGGTTTATGTGGGAGAGAAGTTTGATGTGAATGGTATTATGAAGGCAATTCTGGAGTGTGCTATGGGGGAAGAGTGCAAGTTCTCAAGGCTACAAGACATGCAACGTCTTTTTCAGGAAAAACTGCAAAACAAGAGATATCTACTTATTCTAGATGATGTGTGGATTGATGATGCATCGAAATGGGAAGCCTTAAAGCTTCTATTAAGAGGTAGCATGCACGGAAATAAGATTGTGGTGACCACTCGGAGCCAAGAAGTTGCTTCCATGATGAGCACGGTGGCTAGCCCATATAAATTAGAGGTTCTGTCTGATGATGATTGTTGGATGTTATTCAAGCAGAGGGCATTTGGACCAGGTAGGACAGAAGAGTCTTCAAATCTAGTGCATATGGGGAAAGAATTTGTCAAAAGGTGTGGAGGATTACCGTTAGCTGCAAAGTCACTTGGAAGTCTTATGGCCACCAAACGAGGGGAAGCTGAGTGGTTGACTGTTAAAAGTAGTGAAATATGGAGGTTAGAGGAAGGTATGGATGGAATTCTACCTGCACTTCAGCTAAGTTATTCTCACTTGCCACCTCATTTGAAGCAATGCTTTGCCTACTGTTCAGTTTTCCCAAAAGGTTACAAGATTAATAAGTTGAGACTGATTCAACTATGGATGTCTCAAGGATTTTTACAGCCAAAAGAAGGCCTAAATGCGGAGGGCATTGGCAATTGTTACTTCAATAGTTTGCTTTGGAGGTCTTTTTTCCAAGATGAAGAAAAAGATGATTTTGATAACATTGTGTCATGTAAAATGCATGATCTGGTGCATGACCTCGGGTGCCTTGTTGCAAAGGATGAATCATCCACCGTAGAGATAGATGAGAAGATAAGTTTTCCTAATGGATGCCGCTATTCTTCAATAGTTTCTCATGATCAGTCATCATCAACAATTGTTAAGGTTGCATGTGAAGTAAAAAAGTTGCGATCATTTTTTCTCTTGTTGCGAAGTTCTGCACATGTTGTAGATTATATGTCCATGGATGATCTTATGTTTTCAAAGGCAATATCAAATCTTACTCATTTACGGGCATTGTCCCTGGATTGTTTATCAAGAAGAAATGTTATTAGTATAGTAGGAAAACTAAAACATTTAAGATTCCTTGAGCTATCGTATCTCCAAGTCGAAGCATTACCTGACTCAATCACTAATCTTCACAACTTGCAGACATTGAACCTTCGCCATTGTGTATACCTTAAAGAGTTACCCAAAGGCATAAAGATGATGAGCAACATTAGACATCTGGGCATAGAGGATTGTTCAGAATTGACTGGCATGCCTCATGGACTTGGCAGATTAACTAACCTCCAGACACTGTCATTGTTCCCCGTAGGTGGAATTGGAAGTCATGGGACTATTGCTGAGTTACAACATCTCAACCAAATCAAAGGTGATCTCACTATTTGCAGTCTTGATAATGTTAAGGATCCCAAAGATGCCATGGAAGCAAAAGTAAGTTCCAAGGTAGGTCTACAATCTTTAATTTTGAAGTGGAATTGGTGGGAAGAAGCATCAGAACCATTAGCATCAACATCAGTTGATGTACTCAAATACCTTAAGCCTCACCCAAATTTGAAGCGTCTAGAAATACATGGTTACACTGCAAATGGCTTTCCTAATTGGTTGAGAAACAAGGATCTTTCCTTGACACTTCCGAATCTGGTTGAGATTTCACTGCACCATCTCCATTTGTGTGACAGCCTTCCTCCATTGGGTCAATTGCCCTCTCTTAAGCGTCTTATTCTCTCTGCTACGCTTGCCCTTAAGAGAATAGGAAAGAGTTCTATGGGGAATCAGCATCAGGCATTACCTTCCCATTGTTGAAGTCCATGCATCTGGCAAGTGCATATGCCTTGAAGGAATGGTTAGTGCCTGAAAGACATGCATTCCCTTCCCTTGAAATTTTGAAAGTTTCGCATTGCCGTAAATTGACAATACAGTGTTATATGCCATCCTCACTAGTTAAACTGGAAATATGTGGCAGCAATGAGGAGCTATTAGCAGCAGGTGGCTGCCTCAAAGGGTTATCCAGACTAAGGAAGCTACAGATTTATGATATGGAAGCATCAAAAATGGTTGGAAGGGGCTGCACTACCTCACCGCCCTCGAGGAGCTGGAAATTTTCGAGTGTCAAAATCTGACTTGCTTGCCAGAGGGTGTGATTCAACATCATTGCTCCTCCCTCAAAACCCTTGTACTTTCTTCCATTCATAACTTGGAATCTCTAGGAGGAGAATTAGAGAATCAGCAGCAGACTCCACACCTCTTTACATCTCTCCTCCATCTCACCATAAATCTCTGCCCGAGATTGACTATATGGCCGAAGTATCTGGGAGGTCTCACCTCCCTCAAATCTCTGAAGCTTTATGCTTGCACCAAATTGGAAATGCTGCCAGATGGGCTTCAACATCTCACAGAGCTCGAAGAACTGACAATTTCTGGCTGCCCCATTCTAGAGCGTCGTTGCAAAAGGGAGACAGAAGAGGATTGGCACAAGATTCTTCACATCCCTAATGTCCATATCATCCATGGTTCACAGTCGCGGTCTCGGCCGCCAACTCGGCGGGCACTGAGACGGATCGGTCTCGGTGACTCGGATCGGTATCGGGCGATACGCGCAAAACACTACATAGAAAGCTAAAAAATTCTGAAAAAATCACGATAAATCTTAAAAAATGTAGACATCCATATTCATGTATCACATGTCCAAAATATATCACCTAGCACACTAAACATAAAGCGAAAGTATAAATACACGCGTCGTCGTAGAAGCATATCAAAATATATGCACAATATAGTAAATTGAACAAACTACATTCATAAATACATGCTAATGTAGTTATTTCCACATTGAATTGCGAAGAGGCACAAAATTATCATCATAATGCCGAATCGACCGAGTCAATTCCAATTCTCGGCCTAATCAGTCTCCTCTGAGTTGAGTCGACCGACTCGTGACTCGGACTCGTCTCGGAGTGGGCCGAGACGGATACGACTCGGCCGACTCGTCTCCGACTCGGCCGAATCTTTGAACCATGATATCATCCCAGCAAAGTACATGACTCTCTCTCCCTCTCTCCCTCTCTCTTTCTTGGAATTACATGCCACTATTTTGTACAGATCAGGGTTGGCATAGAAACTCAAAAAAAAAAAAAAAAAAAAAAACATTGAAATTTTCCTGATTTCTATTTTAGATGCTTATTCAGCATGCTCGCAAAATCTATTATGATCTTAGACCCGACCATATTTCAGTTCTAGTTACACTACAATATCATCTCATATTGTGGATACTAAGTTTTTATTTATTGTTCAAAAGTAGAAGAGGCTTGTATGTTTTGTATGTTTTCTTTGGTCGTAATGGTTCCAATTTTTTCCTTTTATCTACAATGATTTTCATTCTTTTACTCAAAAAAAAAGGTTTCTGTTTTTTATGTGGTTATCGTATAATATGTATGAAATTCAATGGCTGGAGTCTCTGACTCCATCTTATTTTCAGAAAAAATTGAAAGGAAAGATTTTTTTTTTTTTTAATGGGATGTGATTAGAAAGACTTTCAAAGCATTCTAAAATAAAGTTATCCTAGTCCTGTTTCAAGTTCATAACTTTGTTTTCCATCTCCTTGGCAGGGAATATTTGCTTTCCTAGGACAGTTGTTCAGTGAAACAAGGTTTGAAATGTTGGTATTATGATTGGTATCAGCAGCAGGTTTTTGGTATCAAATCGGCAATGTCAATCATTTATCGGCCATTTCCTCTCATTGTATCAGCAATATTGGTATTGTTTCGATCATATCGGCAATATCAATATCAGGATTAAATATCCGTATCGGGTGAATTTCAACCCTTGAGTGAAACAATCCTTTGTTTCACAATATTGTTAAGAATATCCTTTTTACACTGATGCCTTTGGATCTGTGGAGGAGCAGAAACAATCAAAGATGGTGTTGGTGTTCCTAGTTGGAATGCAGGAGTTGCTGGGCAGATGGATTCTGTAATTGATACTGTTTGGTATGAGTTCTGTTCAAGTCTACTTTTATCATCCCCACCTTTGCTTGGAAGTTATTATTCTCCTATAAATTTGAAGAACTCTAATTTTTATGCAGGGCCTGAGTTGGATTTTCTCAAGGGAGAAAGTCTAGGAGCAAGAAAGAGACAGGTATTTTCAGCTACTGGAAATCCAAGTAATATAAATTTCTTTGTGATGGTGTATGTATGCATGTATCTGTAATATTATATTATGCTGGATGGTAAGTCTATAGAAGAAGTATGTTTGTAAATTAGGTGTGACATGATAGGAAAATATCTGGTTACTCTGCTGTACGAGGAATTTAGGTTGTTAGAACGAGATTTTGGCTGTCTTCTTATTTTGAGCAATGAAACAGAGGTAACATCACCATTTCTTAAAAAAATTAAAGAAAATAGTATTTCAACATTTTCATCAATTAATCCATTATACATCAATTGAATGTCAAGGGACTGGAATGATTTATGTGGTTCGTTCAGCAGGTAATATTCTTGGATGGTTGTCTTTCAAAAGTGGGGAGTCGAATCGACCAATCCCTTCAAACTCAGTGGTCTTGCCATTTGAAAGTCGCACAGTTCTCCATAATCCCTTTTATCTCCCTCCTCGTGAGATATGGCATACTATATCTCGGTTTGGATGCAAAAACCTGATGTTCAATTTCTATTATTGAACTTCTTTTATACGTGCGGCTTACACGTATTTTTAACTGTATAATTTTATGGAACTATGTTACTGAAAAAACAGAACTCTTAGCTGGATATGTGTTTCATTTGTTAAGGCTTCTGAATGTCCATAAGTTTGACCTTTAAAAGCTTTCATTGTGCAGTGATGCTTAGTTGCCTGCTATGTGATGCTTGGAAGGTCCAGAGCTATAAAAAGTGAAAAAATATTTGTTTCATTGCTCATTTTATGTGTCTTCTCATCATTTGAATGCCCATGAGTTTGACCTTTATATGTATTAAAGTGTCCCCCACTACACTAAAACTGTAAAGCTAAGCTGAGGATTAAGGGTAATACATTTATATTCCAACATGCCCCCGTAGGTCGAGCGCCATTTTTATGGACTGAATCCTGGCTTTTGCGCGGCGATTTTTTGTATTTAAATCCGCTTTTGAAATGTGCACTTGGTGGGAATTAAATGTGCATTTTTCAATATCATATTAAAGTCCCTGTCACTACACCAAAACTCCGAAGTTAACGTGAGGTTTAAGGATAATAAATTCTAACTGTATGCATTGTTATTAAGTTTGAATCACAACAATTTTTGCAGTCCTGATCTTCTAATATTATTAGTATGTTCATATCCGTTTTTGACCATTTATATATTAGTCTCACATTATGTTGTTTTCTCCTTATACAAATATCTACATCTTCTACAACCAGAGACAACCTTGAAATGCTTGCCTATAGTCTTAAGAACTGATAATATCGGTTCTGGTATTGGTTCTCTTACACCTCTCTTTTACCTTGAGATTTCTCTAGTTTTCATGTTCTCTGTATTCTGTTAGCATCTATTATTTTAAGTCACCGTCAAACAAAATTCTTTGTGCCAAGTCGCTTACTGTATCTTACTTCTGTCCACAGAACACGCTTTTCTTTTTAGGAGCTTGATATGTGACCATCATCTGAGAATGTCTGACTGCCACAGATTGCTGTATTTCCAGAGTGGCTGAGAGGCTCACCTAACAATAAAGATCTCGGAACCCTGAGTGGCATTATGGCGGGAGATGCTGCCAGGTAGGCTTCAATATCCATATCCTGTGATAACTGGATGGACTCTTTGGTTCTCTTTCTCGTTTGTTTTCTACAGTATACTTTGATCTTTTACTCTTTGTTTTTAATATTGAAAATTTATGCACACCCTATCTGTTTCATATCCTATTGCAGTTTCTTTGATTGCTGTACTCATGGCATCAAATTACTACTACTACAAGTCAAATTTCAAACTATTGACTGTGGCCTTACCGTATGTTCAGTGCAATTCAGCCCCTCATGCCAACAGACTATGTTTTTTTATTTACTGTTTGATATATATATATATATATATGTGTGTGTGTATATATATATATATATGTATGTATATATATGTATGTATGTATGTATGTATATAGACACACACAGAAATATATATATATCAGCCGACAGCTGAGAGTCTCTCAGCCGGCAGTCACGAGGCACAATATTAGCCACAACCTTCTGCAATCTTAAAGGACGACCCGCTATTGGGAATAACTGAAATTACTTAAAGCCCCTGTGGTTAAAAAACAAAGTTTTTCTAAGATAATATTAGATCTATATTGTTTATTATAATTTTCCCCACATTTCTATTAGATCTGTGTCTCCGTGCGCTGTCCGATCTAGAAATTACTAAAAAGACCCTAATGGGTAATCTTTTATATACATGTATCAGATCTCTCTCACCCTGTCCTTTCTGATGTCGAGCCCAATCATAATTCATACCCGACAACCCCATCTCGATGCCGGCCCTATCCACTTTTCTCTCCAACTGAATATGAATCAGGTCTCTTCAAGTGCAACTTCATCAATGAACGAAACAAATTTGGCAAAAAAAATCTTTTTTTTATACGCAGATATTATGGTTTTCAGATCAATAAAATGTTTTCTCAATTGTTTTAAAAGTGACCTTAGTCACAGTTTATAATTATATTAGGAGTGTATCATGTGAAACTTATAAACATGTCATTTTTTGTGCTTAATTGATATACAAATAAATTCTTTTTAAAGAAATTTATTATATGATATGTAAGGATTTTACTGACTGCGACCATAGTCGCAGTTTACCTATTCGCATGCCACACATAAACGATAAAAATTATGTTACATGTGACATGGGAATAAGAACTGCGACTATAGTCGCAGTGCTTTAACTATAGCATGTTGTGGATGAGTTTTTTGCTTTAAATGTAAAAACGGTGAATAAGGACTGTGACTATAGTCGCAGTTTACTTATAATTTTATATATTTGTTCTTCACTGTGACTATTGTCTCTTTTTCACGCATGAGAAGAACTTTGTATTTGTGTTACATACTGCGACCATAGTCGCAGTTTTTTAATTTGTGATATACAGTGAAATATACTGATTTGAGAGGATTGCGATCATGATCGCAGTATCATCTGTCTATATAGTTAACTTTGAACAGTGATCATGGTCGCAGTTTTTAACTTGAGTTAATGTATAGCGTTTAAACTGTCTTATTAGGACTGCGACCATGGTCACAGTTTCATGTATCACCATAGTTAATTATGGACTGTAATCATAATCACATTCTTTTTACTTGAGAGTAATTATTATCTGATTACTGCAACTATAGTCTCAATTGAGATGCAAAACTAATAACTTTTGATTTATAATCACAGAGTTCGATCATAGTTAACTTGTTAATAAAAGATTTATATTTTTTTTTGTAGTAAATGATTATATTTTTTATCGTATGATAATAATATTTGCGGGCAATATATTAGTCCACGACCATGGTAGCAGTATTTATAAAGCCACTCAAAAGTCCTGTGATCACTGCGATGCATGAAAGAAATGTACTTTACATGAAATCAGAAGAGTAGACAATCTTAGTTCTCGTTGTCATCACAACCATAAGCAGATTCGTCGACTTCATTCTTCTTGTCTTCCTCTTCATTATTTCTTTCCTCATCTTCTCTCTCGTCGACCGACTCGCTGTCCTCTTCACTTTCTTCCTCTTTCTGAGGGTACTTTGATACGTTGATAAATTCTCAAAATAGATCGTCAGTATCAAGCTCTTCTTCCGATCCGTGTTGAGAAGAACCTTCAGAGGATATGCTCAAAGAAAATGCTCCTTCAGCATCAGAGGGCATGTTTTCATCAATCATGTCTTTGTAAAGTGGCAGAGGAATAAGTTCCTCCTCATTAGCCCATGAAAAATTCATTATCCTCATGAAGAGGAGGATTAGATAAAATATTATTTGATGTAGTGAGATAGTCAAAAGGAATGAAGTCCACACTGCTATCAGATTCATTATAATCTCCTGAAGAAAGAGGACCAGTGAGAGAATGAATGAAGTTGAAATATGAGCGTCCAGAAGAAGAAGATGGGAAAGACATGATTCAAAAATGAATTTTTTGAGGAAAGTTCAAAATCAAATTGAAAAAGAAGAGATCTTTAAAATATATTACTTACAAGCATTATAAAAAGGCCAATACTGTGAAATGACGTGAATAGTAATAATAAATGTTACAGGTGACGGTTGAGTATTCGAAGAAGTGATAAAAAGAAATTAAATATTTAATTGAAGTTGTTATGGTGGGAGAATCCAAGGAGTTTCTTTTTTCCCAGAGGTTTATGATGTGAACTACAAATTAGCTTTTTATAAAATGTTTTTTTCTATATATTTAGATTTCATATGGTGCACATCTTTCCTTTATCGAGATTAATTTTAATGCACCTCTTTTTTTTGAGACTGTTGCTGTATGACGGTAGATAGGATATTAATTACTGCAATTAGGTCGACGTAATTAATATAGTTTTTTTATAAGATGTGATATACGCGGATTGCTCTCACGGTCGCAGGGCTAATCTACTTTGTTAAATCTGATTATTGCTAGGACTTTGACTTTTGTTGTATTTTATAACCGATCAAAATTCTGTTACATATGACATGCGAATAAGGACTGCGACTATGATCGCAGTGCTTAACGATAGCATGTTTCGTGTATTATTTCTATGCGAATAAGGAATGCGACTAGGGTCGAAGTCTTGATATAAGATTGAAAATTGTGTTATATTAAGACTGCGACCATGATCGCACTGCTAAAAGTCTGCGGTTAGAGTCACACTCATAATATAAGATTGAAAATTATGTTATACTATGACTGCAATCATGGCCGCATTGATAATATATTTTTGATTATATTTTTGATGTATGTGTACAGCGATCTTAGTCGCATTTATAATGTACATTGAGAATAAAGCATTTCTTAGTATCAAGACCGACCATAGTCGCAGTTTATTAAAAATTGCATGAAATATTATAGCGGCTGAGGTACAGATACCTCTATACAGAAATTGAGAATAAAGTATTTCTTAATACAAAGACTGATCATAGTCGAGTTCATTTAAAAATGCATGATATATTATCCAACAATCTTTTTTTCCTTTTATATTTCGATGTAGATGAACTAGGAAATTTTATAACTGCAGATAAATTCAACGAAAATTTGTCTGTAAATTACAAATATTTTTGATAAATTTTTTTTCTGGATGAATTTTTGCTAGGTTAGGCGGGATTATTGGTCAATTTGATTGGAAGTAAAAATGAGGGTATTTTAGTTAACTCGACTGACGGTTTTTAAGGCGGGATTTTTGTGTTTTATTTAGCGCTTACACTCTGCCACCGATATGTGGCATAGATTGGGCCACGTCACCGTTGGTTGAGGAACTCTCTCAGCTGGCGGCTGAGGTACATATACCTTTTATATATATATATATATATATATATATATATATATATATATATATATATATATATATATATATATATGAGAAAAATGTATATCAGCCTGCGGCTGAGAAAACTCTCTCAGCCTGCGGTGACGTGGCTCAATTTTGTCACCCCACTAACTTGCGGCCCGCTTTTAGGAAGAAGTTAAATTACCAAATACCCTCTTTTCAATAACTTTCCTTATTGTTTATTATTATTTTTTCCCCTTTTTTTGCCGCTCTTTATAGGATTTAGGTTATTGTATATAAATTACTTTTCGCCCTATTTCCTTACCTCTTTTATGAAAGATCTAGTTTCTACTTTTCAGCCTGCGATAAAATTTTTCCTCAAAATATAAAATCTTTTCAGATCAATTTTTTCAGCCTGCGATAAAATTCTACTTTATACTTAAATTTAAACTGCGACCTTACTCAGAGACTTTGGTCGCTGTGTACATTTAAACTGCGACCTTAGTCAGAGACTTTGGTCGCAGTGTACATGGTTAATTGCGACCAAGGTCGCAGTGTTGTTATTGATAAAGATGGCCAGCAACTGCAATCTAGGGTTGCATTACATGGACTGCGACTTAGGTCGCAGTACGTTAAGTAAGTGTTTCCTTTATATTAACATGCATAGCGACCAAGGTCGCAGTGTTGTTTTATTAAGTGTTGTTTTTGGATTAAGTCATTTTTTGAATCTAAATGAAAAATGAAAAGTTTGCTGAGGGGACGCGACTTGGAGTCACTCCGAGAGACGCGGCCTGTCATAAAGATTTTATGAGATCTTTAAACGTCAAGTCTACGTTGTCTACGCGTCGGCTCTTCATTGGGTTTAGGCGTTAATATCTTTTAATGCCAAACCGGCGCTGGCGGTTGGAGACTATTAAAGCCGACGGTTCTGATTAATGAACCATTAATTATGGTTATTATGGGCTGCCTATAAATAGGGCTCACCCTCTCCCTTTAACAGCCCATAATTAGACTGTTTTATTTCGAGAGCAATTGCTCTGAGAATTTCCGCCTTCTTCAGAGTCTCTAATAGGGGCCTGCCTCCATGGATGAAGATGACCCTATGGACGAACTTGATCGATGTTCGTCCACAAGGGAAGAAGTCATAGACCTCATCGTCCACAAGGGAAGAAGTCATGGTCCTCGTCGTTCACAAGGGAAGAAGTCATGATCCCTGACGAGGACTTAACCCTCACCAAGATCTCCTCGGACTTGATGCACCAGTCAAGCTTGCTGGTACGGGATGGTCAGAGTGGGTATGGCGGCGGGGGATGTGGTGGATATAGTGGTGGGTAGCATACCCTGTGAGGTCTCAAAACCTCCTCTCTTACCCCAGAAGTGACATCGAGGAAATTCCATGCTCATTGGATAACCTTCTGGTGGAAGAGATGTTCATAAACGAAGGATCGTATCCCGCCACTTTGGAGGGTCAGGTGGAATCGGAGATTCTGCTGCCACCAGACCTCAATAACACCACTGCTCTTAGTCAACAAGGGCTCTTTTGATGTTTAGTCTTCTTTGTACTGCTGTATTGTAACACTCAATCTTATTGTATAAGAGAGCGTCTTTTGATGTTTAGTCTTCTTTGTACTGCTGTATTGTAACACTCAATCTTATTGTATAAGAAAGCGTTTTGTATCATTTTCACATGCCTGGAGATAAATGCCTGGACATAAATAAAAATCATATTTGTTTTTTAATAAACTACGACGTTGGTCGCAGTCATGCATTGCAAACAAAACAACTTGGACCAGAGACGACACTGCGACCAAGGTCGCATAAGACTACATTGCAAACAGAAACAACTGCGACCAGGGTCAACACTTCGACCAAAGACTGCGACTAAGCAACTTCTGCGGTGACGTGTCACCTCGTCGCAGTGTTGTTTTTGATTAAGACTAAAGACCAGCAGCTGCGACCAAGGTCGCAGATTATTTTTTAAGACTGCGGCCAGCAACTGCGACCAAGGTCGCAGGGTTGTTGTTGATTAAAAATAAAGACCAGCGATTGCGACCAAGGTCTCAGTGTATTTTATTAAGTCCAAAAACCAGCAACTGCGACCAAGGTCGCTTTGTATTTTATTAAGACTACGGTTAGCAACTGCGACCAAGGTAGCAGTGTTGTTGTTGATTAAGACTAAAGACCAGCAAATGCGACCAAGGTCGCAGTTTATTTATTAAATCTGCGTCCTGCAACTGCGACCAAAGTCGCAACCTATCATTTTAAAAATTTATACGGGTGAAGTAATATAATTATTAACTGCGTCCATGGTCGCAATATATTCGTTTAGCGTAAAATATTTAAAATGAAGGTCTGTAACAATTGTACAGCATTTCAACCAAGACATAGTAGTAAAAAATGTAATTCACATAATTAACCTTAGAAAACTGATTTATATATATTTAAAAAAAACAAAATACAATTTTTTAAACTTCTAATCCTCGTCATCACCATCGTAATCAGATTCGTCGTCAAGAGTCATGCTTTCGTCTTCTGTATCGCTTTCCGTCTCTTCCTCCTCTTCAGCGTCAGTCTCATCTTCGCTTTCTTCCTCTTCATGTTTGTGTTTTGGTTCACCAATGAAGTCCCAGAACGGGTCGTCTGTATCAAGCTCAGATTCTGACCCGTAGCGAGGCATCGGTTCAGAACTATACATCCAATCATCATTAGATGATTGGCTTCTTTCCGGTGAAGACGGTAGAGAAGACATTTTTTTGAGTCTATTGACCGAACAGTGAGAGTAACGTGTTTGAGCAAAAATAATTTAGTATGTTTGTAATCCTTTTGCTGATGACCCTTTATATATTTTTAATCCCGGAATTCCAAAGGGTTTAAGCTCTCAAACCACGTGAATATCTCCCAACTTATTTTCTACCTTTTCCCAAAAATTGTGTATACTTCCTAGGTGACTGTTCAGTTATCCAAAACAGTTTAAAAGTTAATACACTATAAGTTTAAATTTCTTTGAACTCCAAAACAGTACATTATTAGTCGCATTGGGAACTAAATGATTAACTGCTGCGACCATAAATTGCATCAGTAGTAGGATTGCGACTATGGTCGCAGTGTTTAAGAGCAGCAGTCGCAGTTTGGATATGTAATTAAAAGAGCTTATAAGTTAATATAGTGAGAAAGAGACCTTACAAAAAAATAGAATTAAAAGCTTTTAAAAGAAGACAAAATATAATTGAATATCAGAAGATCAGGAAATCTTAATCCTCGTCATTATCCCCATCATAAGCAGATTCATCGTTTTCATTCTTCTGCTCTTCCTCTTCATCACTTATTTCCTCATCATCTTGCTGTTTTTGAGGTTTTTTTGTTTCACCGATGAACTCTCAGAATGGATCGTCTCTATATTGTATTAGGTCGCATAAAAACGTTTTGTTATACTATGAGTGCGATTAGTGACTGCGACTGTGTCGCAGTTGTTATATTGTATTAAGTCTGCGACCATGGCATGTTTTTTAAATTTTCAATGCTTCTGCTTATTTTACATTATATTGATCCAATTTTTTTAATTATATTTTATGGATGTATTAAAATTACTAATTTTATAACTGTAGATATATTCAACTGAAATTTTGTTTGTTCATGACTTTATTCCAGTTTAGAATTAAAAAAGGGTATTTTGGTCAATTTGTTTCACGATTGTTTAGGCGGGATTTTTTGATTTTTTTGGCGCCAACACACTGCGGCCGATGTGTGACTTATATTCAGCCACGTCCCGCCGGCTGAGAAACTATCTCAGCCTGCAGGCTGAGGTACAGTAACCCCTATATACACACACACACACACACACACACACACACACACTTGTGTCATTCCAGAAGGATTCGATGCCGGATCTTTCCCACTCAAATACAACCCTACGACGTTCGAATATAAGATCCATTCTGTTGAAGTTGATTTATATTATTTCAAGTATCTGTAAACCAAAAATCAAGTATTTAAATACTTTTTGCCTATGCATTAAGTAGGAGAAAAACAGACGGTCTAAATAGTGAGTTTGCTAGTTTAACAATGTAGAACATTTGAAACCTAACAAAAAAATGGTTTCTAGGGGTTTTTAAATGTTTAGATCATGATCACATGACCGGATCGAGAATTTGTATGTCTAAAGACATATATCTAACCAACTCACTACTTTCGGCTGTCCATTTTGCGCCGCTTGATGAATGAGCAAAAAGTATTCAAAACACTTGATTTTTGATTTTTTAAATAACATATATCAACTTTAACAGAGTGGGTCTTGTATTCGAATGTCAGAGGGTTGTATTTGAGTGAGAAGGATTCGGGCTCGAATCTTTTCGGAATGACACAAGTCTATCTCTCTCTATATATATTCTTTTATGTTTGCTTTGGATTTAACTATAACCCTAAACGAAACTAATATACAAAGGAAGAGTTTCCCAAAAAATAGTAATAATAAGGAATAGAAGAGGAGCATATATTCAGCATAACAGGCAAAAAGTCAAATGTTGTAATGTCATTGTGATACCCTGCTCGACATAGGGAATGGATGTGATGCAATCATATACTTTTAAACTAAGGTCCACCGATCACTTAATCAGTATAAGGTGGTTTTCTTATTCCAATTATTAGATCAAAGGGTTCTTCTTGATATTAAACCTTTTTCTATTTAAGTCTGCTTTGATACAGCTATCCTCTAATCCAGTGGTTAGTGACTTCTTTCTTTGTACTGAAAGAAAATAATTAATCAAACCTTCCAAGTGTAGGGATTGTAGCATGCCAAGAACATAAATCCTAGATGCACAAACATACACAAAGAGCGAGGGAGATAGAAATTTATGAGGTTTGGTTAGATGCCTACGTTCGCGGGGCAGAAAAGAGATCTATTGATGATCTACACAAGATTACAAGATGATTATAATTGGTTCTCTAAAGAACTCAGTCAGAAAATCATACTCCACAAAATGAGTTACATCCTCTATTTATGAGGAGAAGAAACCCCCAAATCCACAACATTTCGGGTCCATAATCACCTTTGACCCGACTATCGGTCGACCGGCTGGTCGACTAACCCATGCGCGATCGACCGCCCGGTCGACCGCGCAAAGTCCTGCAAGATTGCAGGACTTACTGGATTTGTTGGTCGACCAGTCGGTCGACTGACCGACTAGGTTTCTATCTTTCCTGTTTCTATCTTTCCTATCAACTTTGGTCGATCGAGTGGTCGACCGATCCAATGCTTGTACATGTCAGTCGACCGCCCGGTTGACCGAAGTCTTGTCATAAAGTTAAAAAATTCTATCTCCTGTTTTTGCCCACACTCTCTACACCAAGGTCATGGGTTGTTTGATTACTTGTAAGAGAGAGAAACTTTGAAAAGAACTTTATGAGACAGTACCGGGAGAAAGAATACTAAATCCATCGCTACAAGTCTCCTACTGTCCAACTTAAACCAAGAAGCAGCCATAGAAATTGATCATCTTTCTGGCCTGCTTCGCTCTTGCTTGAAAGCTTGCCAGATTATTTTCCTAACTCTTCATTTTTGCTTGAAACTTACCAGATGATCTCCCTTTCTCTTCTTCATTCTCGCTCGAAACTTTACCAGGCACTTTTTTAGTAACCAAACAACCTTCTTGTCTCTGTCTCATAAAAAAAATTCCATTAGAGGGGTGTTTGTGATCGTTACCTTTTCTCTTGCTAAATAGTTGTGTAACATGCTTGAGCTCCTTGTGGAAAGTTTGCCCACACTGGCAAGCCACAAGCATGGCATTAGCAGAGGAGAGATTGGTTGAGGTAAGAAGAAGACAGCTGAATGTATCATGATTCAGGAAACTATGGTCTGTCTCCTGAGCTGAAGAGTTTTCCTATCCAACTCATTTATTCATGATGACATAGTTACCAATGAAAGCTAAAACAGCTAGTTGGGCCCATACAGATGAAGTTAATATGGCAAATCTTAGCAAGGGACTAGAAAAATAATGGTATAACTTTTCAAGAAATAAATTATTTGTAACTCTTGTTATGTATGCCACTTGATTTACTTTGAGCATTTAAATTGTTAATAATTTTTCGCTTGCACTCTCTCTCTAATGAAATGACGATGGTAAAGTTTGCCTGGTCCAAGCGTGAAATACTACACAAGTTTGTACCTTTTGTAGCTTCTTAGTCGTCACACAATATCTCTATGGTTTTGGCTGCCCTGATTTTTGAGGCTGGCCCACCCAACACAAATACAAGTGTGCACCCCTGTCTGACACTTTTGTTAGCTTACATATTTATCTTATTTTCTTAAAGAATGCGTGCATTTTCTTTATTTTTTTATTTTGGAAAGGCATGTGGCCCATTATACTGCAAACAGAATTTATACAAAAATGAGTTTTCTTCCTGTCCACTACTTTAGACAAATTACATAGACATAGATGAAGTAATTCTGATGGGAAGAAACTAAGCCAAACATATTCACAAAATGTTAATTTAGATGCTGAAACCACCAAGTTATGGCTACAGTGTTGCCTTCCCTGTATATATGCACAAATTGTACCTCCTGAAATTGAGAAATGAAAAGTAGCCCAAATCCTCTGTTTATTTCTAAGTTCCAACATTTCACTATGACAGATTGCTTGATAATTCTTTGTAAGGTGATCAAAGAATCCCCTTCAATAGCGAGTTTACATGAGTTGCTCATGATTTGATAATGCCCACCAGAGTGACAAAAGTCCAATTTGGTTAATTGTGAATCAAAGGAGATGTTCTTTCGTTTGACTATCAGGGATAAACTTTGTTCATTTGCGCTACAAAGCCAACACCTCAACCTTAAAAGCTCCATCAAAATTGAATTTTAACCTTCCCTATGAGGATGATTCCACAAAACAGCTTGATGAATCTTGGTCTTACCTTTTGTAGATACCTGAGTGGCTTGGATAGTCTTAAGTAATTGGTTATCATTTTGGTCAAATTTCTCAGGTTTGATGGAGATTTGTTCTCAACTAAGGAAGAAGCAAGTAGACCTGACATATAGCCAATCTTGTTACTTTTGTTCAAAGAGGAGTCAATTTCATCGCTTCCAAACAATCCATAAAAGATAGAAGACCACAATGCAACTTCTTCATATCCTTTCATGCAGACAAATATCTTGTCAATGTAGAAATGCAAATGATTCATATATGGGTAACTCAGTGGTAGATTGAGAATTTTGAGTCAGCATGCCATAAGAATTTAGAATCCCTAAGAAGGAAGGAAAGATGATAAATTGATTATTCAATCATTCTTGAACATCGAGCACGGTTTACATCAAGTGGGACTCCTTCGTTTATAAAATGCAATTTACATAGGATGAGTATGAAATGTTTCCATAAGAAATGTGCTATTAATATAACTCCATTTAAATGCAACCTAAGAAATTAATTTCTACATAAGTTATGACATCCAAGAACATAATTGTTGGTGAGAAATTGGATCACTAGTATAGAAAAGATATATAATGTCAGTTTAAAAGCGATGTTATAGTGAAACGACAATTCGAAGTTTTTGCGGGCGATGTTGTAAGTCCAGACTTACAACGTTAGTTTTAAAACGTATTACATAAAGGATACCTCATCGGTTCATATAAGAACCGATGTGGTACGTGAATTTATTTTTTTAAAAAAATTATTCTCGTCCCCACCACCGGAGTCATTCTCGTCATCGCCGTCGGCCGTTCTCAACAACAACAACAACAACAACCACGACAACAACAATTCACAAGCTCATCTATCCAAACAATTCAAAAAACAAAAAAATTGAAGAAAATCAACAAAAAAAATGATGGGGAAGCGAGATCGGCATCGGAGATCGGCATCAGCGAAAGAGATTTCTTGAGGACTTTTTGATAGTGAACTCTGATGCAGGCTTGGGTCTCCCTGAACACCTATCCAAAATTTTCAAAAACAGTCAATAAAAATCAAAACCCAGATGGCAAATCAACCGAAAACCCAAAAAAATCATCAAAATCGAACCTTTCTTTCTACCATCTCAGGATAATTGTCCTGAAATAGAGACATGATTTGGTTGGAAGCAACCCTGCTCTCTCTTGGTCATGTCCTTGAGATCGGTGACCTGGATGGAGTTCACACCCCTAGGCTTGAGCTGCAACAGCCTAACTCTCCTCTCCATCACCCGAACTCTCCATCGCAAGAACTTCTTCAGCTTCTCGCCGTCCGAACACTCTGTTGTACATATCTTGGTCCTTGAATACCCCGTAGGGATTGTAGTAGGGTGGCTGTCGCGGTCCCAGCCGTGCATGTAGGTGACGATCCCCTCGAGCTCCTTGAAGCCCATCTCCTCGTCGGCGATGGCGTCGGCATTGAAGTCCCGCTGCCAGTCTGCGCATTTGAGGAGAAGGGCGTGGGCGTGGGCGTGGGCAGCATTGGGCATGGAGGAACTTGAGGAGGACAACATCAGAGCTGTCGTTGGCGACTCGTGGGTTCTGCAGAAAAGAGAGCGAGAGAAGGAAGGGAGAGGGTGGAAGGGGGAGCAACAAATATATGTTACCTTTAATTTCTCGAGGACTTTATGAATATCAAGGGGCTTGTGTGGGTTTCTCGAGATCTGGACTCATCGTTGGATGATAAATCGATCCGCGAGACAGTAACCGGCGTGCGTCTCATTTTTGAGACATGGGGCACGACCTTTTGGTCGAAGTTTTTACCTCGGTTCGTAGGTCAGAACCGAACTAAAAGCTCGATTTTTTATGTCAGATTTGTACGAAACCGACATTAAAAGTTAATTATTTAACGTCAATTGAAATTAACCAATGTTAAACATAGGAACGACGCCGGCGTATTTTAAAACAACGTTAAAAAAAGAGATTTCACGTTGATTCTTTCAAAAAAGACCGACGTGGAACCGTTTTAATTTTTCAGAAAATCACTGATCCAATCATATAGTCATTTTATTTTCAAAATTGCCATCGTCTTTTGATTCATGTCAGTTTCGTAGGTCAACCGACGTGAAATAAGCGACACGGAATCACAAATCTGTACTAGTGGACAGTAATAATTCCAATATATAATGTTGTACTATTTAGTGCCTACTTAATACAAATAACATACTCTTACTAAGGACTCACTGGTTGACAACACTTCCCATGAGGAGTCGTAGCAATACTAAGCATGGGCAAAATCGATCTTAGCGCTCGATATACGATGCTGAGTTGCATGAAGAATGATCTAATTAGAGAGTTCAAGCATAATGAGATTATCAAGGACATACAAGATACACATTAAGAGAACTTTGGAGTGGTTGAGTACCTCAGCCAGTGCTACATACCAAATTTGATAAATATAAGAAAAATCAACAACTTACCATTAAAGAACACCTTCATATTATCATTGCGGTGATTAGAGACTTGAAGGGCGCATATGATAAGTAATGAGTAGGAGATCTAGGGTCTTGTGCTTTCTTCTGGACACCCCATATAGCACCCTTCTGAAGCACTCAAGGGCTCACAAGGACAACATGAAAACATTTTGCGATCTCATATCTCTCTTAGAGTTCAAGGACAAACAACTTGTGGCATAGCCGATGAGAATGCAACATTTCGTGTTGAGAGCACGCCTACCCCGTGTGTGCGGTAGCTAGTTGCTAAGATAAAGGTATCATGCATTGGGAAGCCTTATGAGAAGGCAAATCGTAAACCGATGAAGAAGAGATGCGACAAGCGTGTTGAAAGAAGGATAAATCCAAGATGGGCTTGTCAGAGCGGCAAAGAGTTGGAACACTGCGCGCTAGAGTATATATTAAGAAAGGAAATACTCCATCTTTTCCTTAACGCTTTTGGTTGCAGTCAGCTTTATTGTAGTTTCTTACTCTCCTCACATGTGGGTTGTAGACTTAGCATCATCGGACCATATAGCATAAAACAGTGGCAACGTCGTGTGAAGTAACAGTGCGTTCCAGCAAGAAGTCGAAGACTATTCTTGGAAGTTCTATGACATAATCTGAGCAATTCGAGAAATTGTGTGAAAAGAAGGGGGCTGGGCAATGGGTAACTACTCCTTACACTCTACAACAAAATAGCATTCTCATGAATAATCACCTATTTCACACCGTACTACATGGTTTGAGGACCCTGAGTCTACAGCCCACATATGAGGTGAGTAAAATTCTGATTGAATACCAAAAGCTTAAGAAAAAGATAGAGTGAGTTCCTCCTTTGCCTATGGGCATTCCAGTGCAGAGTTACCCAACTCCCTACATATGTGATAAGCCATCCCCGCTTTATCCTTCTTCATTGGTGACTTATTTACCTTCTCATAAGGATTCCCCATGTAGAGTACCTTTCTCACAGAAACCGGCTTAGGCGCACACAGGGTATGTGATCTCTCAACACGGAGTACTGCACTCTAATTCAGGTCGTGCATTAAGTTGCTTTTTCTCAAGCTCAAATGAAGTCTAAGATCGGCAAATGGTTTCACGTCAACCTTGTAAACCATCGGGTGCTTCAGGAGGTTCCAATCTGGGGTGTCAACACAAAAACGCAAACTACCTTAGATTTTCTGCTCATCACGTGCCTCATGGCCTTTAAGTATGTTATCATTTGCGACAATAACATGAAGGTGTTTCTTCATGGTATGCTACTGATTTTTTTAATGATGGAAGTATGTAGCAGCATGACTGAGGATACACTAAAGTTCTCTTAGAGTGTATCTCACATGTCTTTGGTAGTCTTGTGATGCTCAAACTCTTCAAGCTGATCAATTTGCATGAACTTCAGCATCATATATGGAGCGTCCTGATCGATCTTCGCCCAGGTTTGGTATTGTTTCTTCTCTTCATTAGACGACGTTGTCAGCCACTGGGTTCCTTTTCTCATTAAAAGCTGATAAGGGGTTTCTGCCTAATGTAGGTACGTGATTTTTACGGCACCAAAAATTGTTATTGTTGTCAAAAGGATGCTCAAAACATAGTGGCTGTGATCAGGCAAAGAGCAATGATTTTTTCCTTTAATTTGGTCAAACTGACTACATAGAACTAACAAGAGGGATTAAATCAGGCAAAGAGAAATAGGTTTCCCTCTATGCAATCACTCTCATAGGTTCTACAAATTGCAGGAATAGAAAAACCACATATTTCTAAGGATGCATAGGGGAGTACAAAGAGAACTCTTTGTTAGGATTTTGCCTTATTTTCAAAAGGAGATGATGGTCCAAAAAGATCCAATCGAGTTGGAGAAGATAGCTTGAAGTAGAAGAAGCAAAGAAAGCAGGTGCAGATTAGTTGGCTTATAAAGTTTATAAGTCGACTAACGCACAAGACCAGTCGACTAGTAGTCGAATAGGGCAGATACAGAGGCAGAAACAGAGAGGAAGCATCATACAGTAATCGACTTATAAATTTTATAAGTCGACTAATGGAAGGGATCCGTCGACTAATCATAATATAAGTTGACTAATCGTGGCGTTTCCTGAAGCAAAATTAATTTTCTTTTTAGTCACAGGTTTCCTTTTCTGGTGGAGTACGAATATGATTCAATTTCTATTCAATGAAGGTTTGTTTCTAAAGGTTAAAGGATCTAGAATTCTTCTAGATTAAGAATATCAATTCCTAATAGGATTGATCAAGATTCTTCAAGCATCTAATAGTCAAGATTATCTCATAGTCCAAATAGGAGTTACATTGTAAAATCCTATAAATAAAAGTTGTAACCTAGTATTGTAAATTAATCTCAAGTAAAGGAGATCAAAAAAATCCAAGAAAGTGAGGAGTAATGTGAAGGTGCATAGAGAGAAGGTAATATTTTTGTAATATAGGTTTAGATTAAAGGGGAAAGTGAATACTCTTATTACATCAAGAGGAAGGTTAGACCTATTTGTATCAAGTTTATTAATAAAGCTCTCTCAAGTTCTCTCCCCTTGGACATAGGTCAAGTTTGGATCGATTCACGTTAAATTTTTGTATTATTCTTATTACTCTTTTATCTAGGTATTGCTAGCTTACTTTACAACAGTTTTTCTTTTGCAATATTGTCATATTGCCTGCCAAGTTTCGCAAACGTCGATTCCAGGAGTAACAATCGAAGTTAAAGCGCCAATTGTTACAACATTTGGTATCAAAGCTAAAAGTTAACGAAGGGTGATATGTCGAAGATAGGAAGTTCTATGATAAAGTTCGAGATTGAGAAGTTCAATGGTAAAAAAAACTTCAGTTTATGACAAAAGAGGGTGAAGGCGTTGCTAATGCAACAGAGACTTCACAAGACCTTGCAGGGTAAGTCATCAAAACCTGCATGTACGTCAGATGAGAATTGGGAGGAGATACATCTAAAGACGGCAAGCACGATCCAACTACGTCTTACAGACTAGGTGATTACAACGCGATGGATGTAGAAACGATTACGGGATTGTGGTCAAGATTAGAAACATTGTATATGACGAAAAGCCTCTCCAACAAGCTGTATCTCAAGAAACAACTATATGGGTTACGCATGAACAAATGGACAACAATATTGGAGCATTTAAACTTTTCAACAAAGTCATCAGCGAGCTTCTAGCTGTTGATATCAAGATCAACGAGAAGAACTAGTTGTTGATGCTTCTCAGTTCGCTTCCACAGTCATAGATCACATCGTCACCACCATGCTCTACGGTAAGGAAACGCTCATCTTAGAGGAGGTCACTTCAACTCTATTATCTAATGAGATCAGGAAAAAAAGCCAAATCAAGAGGAGATTGCAAGATCAGGTTTGGTGATCACAGGAAGGAAAGGAAGGGGAGAAGGAAAGAAAGGTCCGGTCTTGTTAAAGGCGTGTTACTTTTGTCACAGGGAAGGTCATTGGAAGCATGATTGCAAGTATCGGCAATAGTGATTGAAGAAAAAGGAGCAAGTTGCGAGGCAGACATAGCGAATGGTGTAGAAGACACCGAAGTATTAATGACTTCTTATATTGAAGATAACACTTCTCAAGAAAAAGAATGAATATTTGATTCAGATAGTACGGTTCATGTATGTTCTCAAAAAGAGCTGTTCAACTCCTTGGTTGTAAAGAAGGAAAGGATTGTTAAGATGGTGGATGGCTCGGCTTGCGAGGTCATCGACATTGGGCCAGTCAAGATTATAAAAAGAGATGGGACGGTGCGCGCTCTGGGGCTGTTCGGTATGTCCCGGAGGCACGATACAATTTAATATTCATAGGGGTGCTTGACGAAGAAGGATGCCGGATTCAAGTGCAATAAGGCATCGTCACAGTTAGCCAAAGAGACAGTAATCTTGAAAGAAAAAAGTTTGGAGGGTTATATAAGCTCAAGGAAGGAAATTAAGTTCGAGGTGGAGTTTCAAGGATAAGCTTGAAAGGGAGCTCATCGCAAGGTGGAGCTTCAAAGAAGACTGCAATGGGACGTGAACCAGATTAAAGTGTTGCGGGAAGGAGAAAGGGTGCATTCGGGTAAGGCTCGAGATGGCCAAGCCATGGCGGTAAATCTGCCAAAGGTCCTGGGGAGGGGCAAGAGTTAACGGCTTCACATTACGGTTACAACCAAGAAAAGAATCAATGTAGTAATCCAAAATCTCAAGGTATTTTACTAAAGGATTGAAAAGCAAGTCAATGTGGAGATTGTAAAGATTTTGTCTTGTTTTCAAGAGGAGATGATGGTCCAAGAAGATTCAATCTAGTTGATAAAGATGATAGGTTGAAGCAGAAGAGGCAAACTAAGTAGGTGCAGATTAGTCGACTTATAAAGTTATAAGTCGACTAATACACAAAACTAGTTGACTAGGGCAGATACAGAGAGGAAGCGTCATACAGTAGTCGACTTATAAATTTTATAAGTCAACAATGGAAGGGATCAGTCGACTAATCATCATGATAAGTTGACTAATCGAAGCGTTTCCTGAAGGAGAATCAGTTTTCTTTTCAGGCGCAGGTTTCTTTTTCTAGTGGAATAGGAATAAAATTCAGTTTCTAACCAATGAAGGTTTGTTTCTAAAGATTAAAGGATTTAGAATTTTTCTAGTCAAGGAGATCAACTCCTAATAGAATTGATCAAGATTCTTCAAGCAACCAATGGTCAAGATCATCTCATAGTCTAAATATAAGTTGTATTGTAAAATCTTACAAATAAAATTGTAACCCAACATTGTAAATTAATCTCAAGTAAAGGAAATCAGAAAATGCTAAGAAAGAGAAGAGCAAAGTGAAGATGTATAGAGAGAAGGTAATACTCTTGTAATTTAGGTTTAGCTTAAAGGGGAAGGTGAATACTCTTCTTGCATCAAGAGGAAGGTTAAATCTCTTTGTATCAAGTTTATTAATAAAGCTCTATCAAGTTCTCTCTCTGTGAACGTAGATCAAGTTTGGGTTGAACCACGTTATATCTTTGTGTTATTTCTTATTACTCTTTTATTTAGACATTGCTATTTTGTTTTACAACAGTTTTTCTTTTACAAGTATTGTCAAGTTTCGCAAACGTCGATCTCAGGAGTAACAATCAGTGTTAAAGCGCCGATTGTTACAGCACTCTTTGGCCATCGAGACTCGCCCCTTTCTCTTCAACATCTCGACTTCCCTCGTTGTGTATGGTTAGAAGTAATTTTAAACTAGCTCGGTATCGATGGGTCGACCTTCTCCTTATTCATTGTTCTAGATGTGGAGATGTGAAGCATGTTATGGCTATCATTAGAAAAAGCCTAAAGTTGGAGCAAGATGAATGTATATTTAGTTTACTAAGATTCCCTTAGGCGTCCGTTCGCTTCAGGAATATAGGTTCTTGATTCTTTTGCAATTCATTTTTTAGTTTCTTTGAGATTGAGATTGCCTGATTTCAATAGATTGTAATCAATAAGAACTTACAAACTGGAAAAGAAAAATTGCTATAGCTATCAGTGTTATATTAAACCTAATCAAATGAATGAAAAGGGAACCTCTAAGAGTGAGATATTATATTATGTCTATGTTGTGCTTGGACAAAAACTATCGATTGTGGCAAAATTAGTTCAAATTCTTTTAGAAGCAAATGCTTTGGAATATTCCATTTTTGTAATGGTCACCTCTTCGAAAAGAGGAGAGTACAAGGGTAACTATCACCTTTCAATTTCTCACCCTTTAATAGATCAACAATAACATTCTTGGATGTCATGACTTAAGTACATAGAAAATAGTTTCTTAGGTTGCTTTTTTTTGAATTATTTTAATACCATATATATTTGCAATAAGTAACTAAATTTAATTTGTAAAGTTTGGTTATCGTGAGATCCAAGCTCTTTGGCATGCTTGGAATCAATATCGCACTACTAACCAAATTTTAAAATTGTAATTGAATTGTCACACTGGAGATATTAAAACGTATTTAGGAGCTGGATCTTTAATTCACTTCCTCTAAATACTACCTCCCATCATTATATTGCTAGCCCATATTATAATTTCCCGTGTGTTATTTTATTTCTTAAACACAATAAAAAACTACCAAAATTTGTAGAAACTGGCTAAAAAAGAGTCAAAGATAGGCTTAGACCCGATTACACTTGAAAGAAGCCTGACTGGGCCTAAAAAACACTCAAAGCATCCTCTTCCCACTTAGCTAGAATACCCGCACTCCCGTGTAGCTGTGCTCGTGTGTGGCCCTAATGTGGCACACCACTGGCACTGGCCTGTGGTGGCTCACATGCACAAGCACATTATACGTTAAAATCACGCCTCATTCTGGCCACGCCCATACATGGCCCTAATAGTTACTAACCCCACTACAAGTGCCAGGCCAATGTGGCTACCGTACACAAGGGCATACGCAGCTCGCACAGTGCCGCTCACATGTGGATCTTGGCCTCATGTAGCTACCCTCGCCTCAAAATCCCATAGCGTGCCGCCATGACCCTGTGTCATTGCTCAAGCCATGAGGGCATTTGGCTTTGGCGTGAACAATCCTCTCATAGCCCCCTAACATTTTAAACATGTGCCTATGCTCTTAGCTCATGTCAAGGAGCCAAGAGGTCTGGCGCAACGTAATCGCCTCGTGCGCTCGGACAAAAAGCTGAGTGTTCTGATGCATGAGCTTCATGTTGGCAGCAAGCATGTGCGGGCTCCTTGGTGCTTATGCATGTGGCGCATGACAGCGAAATGGATCACGCGTGTCGACTTGACGATGCATCTTGCCCAATGCCGCCACCTTGCGCACTCAGCGTGGGGCTATTTGTTTCGTGTAAAAGGCCGTAATTCGTAAATGACTTATAGTTCAATTACAACTATGATATTTGTTTGGACTGTAATTCGTAAAAGACTTACGCAACTAAACTATCACTCAATTGTAACCCAATTACTGCTCACTTACAACTCACTTACAGTTAATTTTGTGGTCATGCAAATTTTATTATTTTTTATATTAATATTAATTTTTTAATATTTAGTATTTTAGTATTTATTTGCAATATTTAAAATTTTTAAATAACTAAATAGTTAATTTTGTAGTCAACTTTTTCACTTACGACTTACACATTACGATAACCAAGCACCGAAAAATACAATACACTTTCTCACTTACAACTTTATATTACCAACTAAACACCATAAAACTTACATTCATGTAACTCATTTACAACTATAAAAGAGTATCAATTACGACTTACGAACTATGGCCAATTACGACAACCAAACAGAACCAAAGCTGAGCATGGATGATGCGTGCACTGCAGTCTTGTCTGATGTGCTCAACCACGACCGAAAAATGTAATAAGAAGAAAAACAAAAGAAAAATGTTTTCAAATATATAAAAGAATAAATTAACTATCAACTCCTCTTTCTTTAGTTCTTAGATTTTCCATTTTGAAGATCACCATAAATGCACTCATTACTCGCTAGCTTACATGATCCTAATTAGAAACCATTTTAGGCAATGGTTGTGTATACTTCAGAGAAATATTGTATCCAATGTCCTGTTTTTGCATCTGAATACGAGATTCGTTTCTATATTCATAAGTCATATCTGGCCTATGTGTTAGGTTTCTATGTTTCTTTCTTTAAACATTTGAGGAAAATATGGTATGCTTATGTAAGCTATCTAAGCATATAGTTGGAGAATGTGTTGTGTTTGGTTCTTGACTTTATGTGTGCTAGTTTAGAGTCATAATATAATTTACTATAACAATACTCTTACATTTCTCCCTGTCAGGAGAATACTCCAATTAATCTTTTAAGAATTATGACAAGCTCCTCTTCTGTTCGTAGTATTACTTGTCAAGAATTCAGCACTAATTAAGTGAAGGCTGACATCTGGTCGATAGTCGCCTGCAAACCTTTGTCAACTCCTTCATGGAGCCTTACCCCATGGCTGATCTTATGTTTATAGAAAAATATGATGAAGACAACGATGATGATGGTCATCTTTGTCATCGTTGTCGTCGTCATCTACGCGTGTATTTGGAAATTATTGAGCAAAAATTCCTTTTTCTGGAAACTAGCAATTTTTTTTTCCATTTTGCTGATCAGTTGAGTAATGTTCGGAACTTGATTTTATAGAGAATTGATAGTTATTTTAAACTTCTATCTCCTTTTGCCTAGAATGTTTTCCAATTTGCATAAACTGTGAAGAAATGTACATTCTTCTTCACACATTTTCCTCTGATCTTTCTTTTCTATTGTCTGGGTAGGAAGGCAGATGGCTAAGGGCAAAATCTCCACTATGGTGCATGCAGTAACATAAAAGAGAAGGATGTTGCTGCTATTACTGAAGATGTCTTCGTATTTGAAATCTTGGCAAGGCTTCCTGTGACTTCTCTATTAAGATTCAAGTCTATATGCAAGTTGTTGGGATTTGGGTCGAACAAATGGTCTCACATCGGCTAGAGGGGAGATGGTCTTGGGTATATAAGGATTTGAGCAACTCCACTTAAAAGGCTAGTCTTTTGTGATAGTGCCTCACGTCTTTCAAGTGGTATCAGAGCCATGCTCCCGAACTTAGTCGTGTGCGCGCGTGATGCACGCAGTGAAGAAATTAAATCTCGATTGCAGGGAGACTCTTGATTCGAGAGGGGATTGTTGGGATTGGGGTCGATATTTCAATGTGCAGAGCAAATTCATGCGCCCACAGCACTCAAATTGCCTGTTCTTTCTAGACACAAGAATTGACACCAAAACTGATACTGAACTGCTTGTGTGTAAACCAAGTACGAGACTTTACAATCTCGCCAAAAGGCAGCCACAGTGAAATTAGTTCCCTACTGCTACGAGGTCTGGGTTGGGGGTTTGTTGTATTACAAAATTGACACCAAATTTATTGAAGTGTTACAAAATAGGATGAAATGAATTGTGTTAATATTCAGATTTTTAAATATATAAGAAATTAATGCCCCATTTTATGGTTTGTTTTGTGTAGATACAATTGCTATAATCAACTTTTTGTTCATAATTACAAGTTACCATGATATAATTGATTTGTGACTCAACTAAAAGAGGGAAGAAAGATAATCAATCATGATGTCATGGGGATTGAACAAATGACCATCACATTACAAATGTGATACTCTAACGTCTGACTAAGCAAGTTTACTTAGCAGTAAAAGAAATAACACAGAGGTATTCAAGAAACTACAGGATCATAGTTATAGCTATGGATTTAATATGAACTATGCGATAGTTCATAATTCCAAAGTTGTTATAAATAATGTAATATTGTAATATATATGACTAAATAGAATTATATTCTAATAATTAAATTAGATTGCATAAGGTCGTTAGTACAGAGGATAAGAATATAAGACGAGTAAGATAAAAAAAGTAATGATCTAGATTTTAACCATGGAAAGTTATTAAAATGGATTTAATATTAGCAGTTATAACCTTATATAGTTCTCAAAAGTAATATAACTTGCTTACTGCAATTTCCATAAATAATATTTTGTTTGTTTTCTTTTTCTGGGTGTTTTTTTTTTAAATGAGCAAGCAAGCTAACAGTAATAACCAGTAAATGGGGAAGAAACATGAAGTTATACTTTAGTTTAGAAATTGTATGCTACATAGTTGAACTTTTTTATGGTGTAAAAGCCAAAGATTATGTCATCTATACAGTTTGATTTGCTAAAGTTTTTTCATTAATTCAGTTATATTAGATATTAATTGACTAATGCTTATATTTGCAAATGATATGAAAAATGAAATGTCGGAAAACATGTAAAAAGCGTGTAGCTACTAACTGTGTTATTACCTTTGGCTTCACACAAAAGTTGTTACATACTCATTTTTTTATGCTTCAATATCTCATTGCCATGATATAAGACCCTCTTACAAGTTATTGCATATGTATCTTCTTTGAAACGAATTTTATATATAGTCTTCTTCATTATTGTTTGATAGACTTTCATCGTATTTAATCCAATAGATGGTAGATATTTGCACCCGTTGGGTGTCATGACGGGTAATCAGAATGCTTTTGGGATGGGTGGTAAAGGAAATAACAAATGGCATATCATATTCCTTTTGGTCTATACACTAAAGTGAATTTCTCTTTATCTTAATTTGTACAAATGTAGTCGTCCATAATGTTTCCAGATACTACGAAGTGTAGTTCACTTTTAAGTGATCCTTTTAAGTTCTAAGATTGTTTTCCCTATAAATATTTCTCTGTTATTGTTTGAGATAGTCAGTTGATATCATTCCTAGGGTCTACCTTTTAGTAATTGTTATTGGATTAAAACATGATTTATTGTCATGTTCTTACTAGTATATGAAAATTTTAAAATAATATAAACAATTAGAACTTAAACTATTGTTTGCGTTATGTGAGAATTAAGGAGACTTTGTAAAAAGCATTTCATAAAGGAGAATTTGTAAAGAGGACTTTTGGCTTCCAGTGTGATCAAAACAATTGATCTTTTTCTATTTAATAAAATTTGAATTATTATCTATGCAAGTTCTTTAACCAAAGCGTTATTTTGTACCTAATGCTAACAGATAGCAAGGTTTAATAAGAGGGTTGTAGTTGTTTCTATTGAATTACAAGTGAAATTAATAAAGAATAACAAAGTTCTACGAGTTCCATCTAGAAACTAGATTGTAGTAATAAAGTTCCAGTTCCAAATTTCATTTACCAGGCAATTTAGTAAATCACGAGATATTTTATGAGGAGTTGTTGAATCTTATTTTTTTTCCCCTTCCATTTACTGGGCAACATATAGCAGTAAATCTAAGGCATTTCTGAGAGTTCATAGATTCTAAGAACCAAGTTAAGATCTCTTGATACAAATTTCATTTACCAGATAATTTAGTAAATCACGGATATATTATGAGTAGTTGTTGAATCTTATTTTTTTTCTTCCATTTATTGGGCAACATATAGCAGTAAATCAAATGCATTAGACCTTATTGTTTGTTCATACAATGTGTCCTCAAGCGCGTAGTGGAGCATAGATTTTCATTTGCTCGGTATTGCAATAGGTTATAGCGAGTCCTGGGTTCAAGTTAAAGTTAAGATGTTTGTTCAGAAAGATAAAACAAAATAATTTGAATGTAGATTTATAACCAATGGAATGGAATTTTGGACATTTGCAATACATAATTTATTGCATCTGTTGCATAAGACTTGCCTAAAAAGAATTCTGTCATTTGGATTACAGTACATATTATGAAGCACTCATATGAAACTGATTGGAGAGTAGGGAAACAGGTGAGCCACATTCACATGTAGCACTCATAAAGACGTTTGAAAAAGATACAAAACGATCATCTAATTTTTTTCTCCTTTTTGTGTTCAAAATTTCATCAATGTAGGGTCTGTTTGGGTAAGGGTGGAAGTGAGGAAGTGGTAATAGTTCCCTTTGGAACTTGAGAATTGGTTAGTAAGTTTTCCGGTGTTTGGATGTTGTTGGGAAGTGTGGTTGGGAAAATGTTATGTCTTTTCTGGTGTTTGGATGGTATTGTGGAAGTGGAAGTGGAAAAGTTGACCACAAAGTTGACCGTAAAGTAATATTAAAATAAAAATTAATTAAGAAAAATAAAAAATGGACTGTAATTAGAATGCAAGTGAGATTTACATGATCAAAAATTGACTGTTTTGTGTTACAATTTATTACAAATGAGATTTACATGAACACAAAATTAACTGTAGCACTCTGAAAGTGAGGAAATGATTGTGTAAAAGAGAATAGAGAAGAGAAAAGGAAAAGGGGTTTTCTTATTTTTCTTTTCCGGTGTTTGGATAGATAGGGAAGTGAGCAATTATACTTCCCCATTTCCTTACTTCCGCCCACTTGCTTGCAACCAAACACCCTACATCTATATCAATAATAGAAGATGTTTCGAAACTCCTTCTCAAAAAAGTATTAAAAAATTAAAACGGGTTTATTTTTCTTTTTTGTTTGTTTTGGGAAGCAATTGTAAAATCAGAGTGACGATAGAGAGACTAATTAAAGAACCGTGTGTCTGCAGGCACTTGTGTGGGTTATGCCGAGTTCCAGGCTTCTCACCTAACTATATGAAATTTTATTCAGCTTTCACGTGAATTTCACACGTGTTAAGCCGTCCGAATTAGAAACCAGTTGTGTATCTCATGTCTTTGCTTAATCAGCCAAAAATTTACCTACGAACATGAAAAGCCAAATATAGTATTTGGGGCCTAGAACTCTGTCCCATGTTCATTGGTGTGGTGGAGATTTTTTGCCGCGAGCTAGAGTGTGTGAATAAAAGTGATGCCTAAAAAACAAAAAGAGGGGCACACAATTCTGTTTTTACGTGGATATTCAAATCGAAAAAAGAAAGAAGTCATGAGGAGGAAGAAAAAGATTCCACTATAATTATCAAGTTACAAGAATTGCAGAGAATTTGTTGGTATATTTCTGAGTTAGAATCGATTGAAAGAAAAAAGATCTCCTTCTCACTGGATGAGAATGTCTATTTGTACTGAGTTGTTGGCATGGAGGCAAATGATGTGGGTGTGATCTCTGCTACTGCACGTTCTTCACAAGCGGATTTGTTGTAACAGCCGTAATTATTGGCGTTGGACTGTTAGAATTGCATGCAGAAAATCTCGCCACTGTCCATAACCGTCCGCATTGGGTAGCATTACACATTATGAACGCGGAAGAAAAAGGAGAAACGAAATTACATGTGGACATCTTGGTGGCCGTTACTGGGAACTTCTGAAGTGAAATCGAGAGCCTTGGACTGCAGATGGCTCCAGATGGATATAGTCTTCAGAGCTGAAGCTGGAGATTACTCTGAGATGACTTGAGACAGCGGAGTTTCTAAGGTGGAAGAGTCTTTTCTATAAAAGTTGACTCTGGTGCTATCTGGAGTGATCCGGGAGGATGTGGAGTGGCGGAGTCCTCGGGACGGATCAAGAATTGTCAAAGTCTTAGTGATAGGCTTTCAGTTGCATGAACACATGTCACCATCTTGATGAGGGTCAAATTTTTTACCACTACCATTAGGTACACACCAATATCTCCCAACTTTTGCCATGTATCGGTTTGTTGCCGGCCAAGTTCATTCCCAAAGTCGGATGCTTATTTTAATTGGATTTTTTACTTTGCTGTTTGAATTAGGCTGGCCTATTTTTTTTTTTTTTTTACTTTTTTTAATTGATCAAGCACAACTTAATATTATAAAGTACAACCCACAAATTCACATTAAAAACAATTTAAAATAATCCATAATCAGACAAACTCCAATGCTTCTGGTCCTTGAGATATAATACCTAAACTGAGGGACAAGGTGCTCGAATGTCAGACCAAGAGTATCAGCTCGTGAATATCGAAGTGATAAAGCCAGTAACACCCGTTGTCCGAGTTGGTGGATTGCTGATTCAACGAGAATCAGGTCACTCCAAATGTCGCCCGCACGTGGCTTAGTGGTACCTCTGACTTTGTTAAGAGTTGTGTCCGCTTACGAGATTCACGGTTCAAATCTCATGCTGCGCGGACATCGAGTCATCTTCATGCGACCCCTTTCTTTAATTAGTGGAAACAAAGGTAACCCCGAACCTATGAGTAGGGTTTTTACTGAACCTAACATAAATATGAACTCTTCATTTTCTCTCAATTCTATCCATATTTCTCTCGGGTTGCGACTAACTTGAACGTCATGGGATAATAGCCTTAAACTTTTTCTAAGTCAATAATTAGAATCGAGTTCACTCTTCCAGTTTATACACAAATACACCCATCACTAATTATCCAAGTAAAATATGCTGTTTGACAATTGCAGGGAATTGAGCATGAACAGCCTCCTTGAGAGGGAGGAGTGTTACCAGTAGGTTAACCTGATGGTTCATATTCACCATTTGTTGTTGTTTGACGAAATATATATTAGTCATATGCTTGGTGTGCTTCTTAACAAAACTCTTGTTGCATCCACTGTTCATAATTCCAGCTAATATAATTACTTTTATCATTTTTTGGTTACTATCCCATCATGAAATCATAAGGTAACTTCTCTAATGATTTCGGTATTTTCTGTTGCACTGTTGCCTCACATTTTTTAGATGAATTTTGTTAATAATGATGCACATTTCAACTGAACTTTGCTGATAAGTACATACCATTGGGGCTTGAAAAACCATGAGAAACGCTTATTATTACTATTTTTATATACAATTATCGAGTTATTTGTAGTTATGTAATTTACATTTCAATAACATTCGTCGGAGGATGAGCCTTCTGACAAATGAAAAAAAGAAGCGAAAAATACTATTTGGCAATTATAATTAAGATGGTGATGTGATGTGATTGAGGCATTGGAGAGGTAACCAAAATGACGAGAAACTAATGATGGGTTAGGGATTCTTTCTGCACTCTTAAATAATGGCGCTGTGCTTAAACTAGAGAACGTGCAAAAATAGTTCCGAGTAAATATGTTCCTTTCTCGGAACTAGGCCATAGCCACCAAGCTTGTCCTTTTCACTCACCGATTAAGAACTCGTTTCAAAACCCGAACACCTCGTTTCGCTGTCGACTATATCTAGAAACTTCCGCTGCCAGTAAAAGCTAGAGTGAGCTTATATATGATTTTGTTTCTTTTTGTTAACTGATAATTTATTTTGTTAGTTTTTTATTTTTGATTCTTATTGTTATTTATAATTAAAAAAGAAAAACAGAATGGATATCCTCTTCAAACAAAAAAAACATTTTTTGACAATGTAAAAGAGTTATTTTTGGCCTCGCAAGGGGATTGTCACATTTACTTTCCGAGAATTTTCTTATACATAGGATTTTTCTTCCTCTTGGCTCATTAAATAATAAAATTACAAAGAAAGTTCTTAACTAATTAAGATGTCAAATATAATCTACTCTTATATTAAATGATATTAATTCAATGATCTAGATTTTTTCTAGTAATAGGGTCCACAATTTAAATAACCACATGTGGATTCTTAAAAAGTATGACAAAGATAAACTGAGAAAAATTACAGAAGAAGAAGAAGCAATAAACAAAAGAAAAGAAAAGGTAATCTCATAAAAGTATGACAAAGATAAACTGAGAAAGATTAAAAATGAAGAAGAAGAAGAAATAGAAAAGAAGAAAAGATAAGGTAATCTCATAATTTAAATAAGTCAAAACAAATTCAATCAAGTATTTTCTTTGATAGATCTTTTCGTATTTGCCCTTTTTTAATATTAGTTATCTAAGTTAATTGAATTAGTATTAAGTTTAGGTTTAAACATTAAATATTCTATAAATTGACAAACAATTAGATTAATTAGACATTTGTGAAAATGTTTATCAATATAACCATAATCATGTATTAAGGTAAATTTATATGTCTTTATTTATTTAATGTATTCATTTTTATACTTTCTAAAGCTGGATATAAATGTTACATAATTTAAAATTTCAAATTGTCGTAGCAATGTGATTTGGATCATGAAAATTCATAGTTCACACAACTCTATAACAAATACTAAATTAGAGCTAATGAATTTTGTGTCCGTGTAGGAATTTTGAGGAAAAAAATAATTATCATGTTACTTGATTTCAAATCATGTTTGTAAAACATTATGAAATTTGTTCCCACTTGTGAAATTTCCTGGCTCCGCCACTGCTGGCACTTATAACACGCGCTTAAAACGAAATTGCGTATAATTTTGTGATGTTTTAATAAATATGTTAGCATTTCACACATCTTTTGATTCATGTCTCATATTGATTCCACTGCATAATATCATAAGCAATTAAATAATTAGATCAAAAGAGAGTTTATGATCTATTACTAACATCATTGTGCCAAGGTCTTTGCTATGATGCACCGATTGTTCTTGATAACTCACGTACCCATATCCGATACGATTCTCATTGGTTACTTGTTGGATTCGTATCAGGTAATTTTATATAAACTCAACATATATACAGTAATAAAAGATAGGAATCAAATGCGTTTGGGGCCAAGAAAAAAAGGGTTTTATAGAAGAGGTTCATGCTTTCTTTGTTAAGGTAAGAGCAAATGATCTGATTCGCGATTAGGAGTAGGGAACAATGCAAGAGAAAGAAATGAAGGGAGAAGGAAATCTGCTCAGAGATAAGCACACCTGCAAAAATATAAATAGTAATAATACTGGCAACACTTAAACACCACATCAAATAAATAATTAATAACAATATAGATATTACTAACAACGAGTAATATTAAATCACATGATAAATAATTACATGTACACATTTAAAATACCAGTATATTTTATCCAAATACCGTACTTCAAAATAGGGATATTACATTCTACCCACCTTAATAAAATTTCGTCCTCGAAATTTCAATAAAGCGGGGAATGATAAAAGAATCTAAAATTAAGAGAAAACATAACAAGCTTCCACGTCGCCTCGTTAGGACACCACGATTCCGCTGCGCGCTCTGATCTCTGCTACCAGCTTCAACATGGAGTAACCGATCTCAAGAGATAGAATTAGGAGGAATGAATAGGAAGGAAGGATGAAATCAAGATGGACATCCAAATCACCTTAAATGAAGTGTTGGAATCATGAATATCAACAGATCAAGAACGGAATTCCAAAGGGAGGGCGATCGATTTCCAAATGGAATCAATATTATCACGTGAATAGTATATGTATATTGCAGTGTCAACATAACTGTTTCAGGTTACAGGTAGGAACTAGGTTCTCCTTTATGTCGAACCTGGCTCTGATTCCACTCTGTAACGCCCCGATCCTAAAGATACGGGGTCGTTATGGCGATGTATATACGCGAGAATAATACCCCACGTATATACGCTAAGCCTAAGTTAACCTGAACAAGTTATAATTTGGAAGCATAATGATCAATGAACACTGCAATAATACATATAGTGACAATTCTAAGGATAGCAGATAAATGATGGCAAGAACATGGTAGCTGAAAGCAATGAATGCAGAATCAGGAAATGACAGAATATAAAGAAGTGAAATACCAGAAATAGAAGAAAGAGCGTCCAGTCCCTCGCAAGACGAACAGTCTCGTCGAACCCTGCACATTAGAACAACCGTCCAATAGCTGGACGTGCAAACCAGGGTCGTCAGAACGCGACCATAATGAGTGTGTGTGTAAAGGGGAAACAGCTCGTGCAGAAGAAACCATGTGCATATATAATAGTAAGAACAACTGCAGATAGAAAGATTAAATAACACAATAAATAACTGAACAGTAACACATATGATAAAAACATGAATACAGATAGCAGACAAATGGCACAACTGTAAATATGCAATCAATGTCAAGGCGTGTAATCTATCACATGTCACTAGGTTGACAACCAAGTCTGGTCATAAGTCTGGTCCTGGTCATGATAATCTGGTCATGATTATAATCATGAGTCTAACATAGTGATATATAATTAGGTGATTACAGTCAGTCACAAAGCATCAACAGTTTATTATTAATTATGTCAGCGAACACCAATTGTCACATATAATAGACGCATCCCATACTACGCCTACCACACATGCCAATCGATGCCCTTAAGTTATTGAAACTGATCGGTTGGAGACATTGTCCATGCTTTAGGTGGGTCCCGTACATACCCGGGACCACGGCCTCAGTTTCCTGGCGCTGAACCAGGCTGTACCGCTAGGTACTCAGTAACAGTAACAGTAATCTCACTGTGAAAACAGTGGAACAGTAACAGTACAGATGGGATGTCAGTCATCCCCCAGGAACCCTGCAGTGGAACCCTCAGTCGGCTGCGCAACCTGTATCCTAGGTCCACCCAAAATACAGACGCTGTCTCCTCCATCAATTTTTCCAATCCCAGTGTAAGTTGTTCAATTACTTTATTATTCATTCAATTCAGTTAAATCAGTCAATGTCCATGTTCTCTAGAATATTGGGACGATACGGTGACAGTAACAATAACAGTACAGTAACAGTAAATTAGTGATCGTATACACGGTGAACAATATCAGTAACAGTAACAGTAACAGTAACCGTGTATACGATGAACAATAGGACTGTACAGGGTGTTACGGTCAAACAATCATTTCCAGTGACATGAATAATAAGTTATCAGTTAGGTATCATGCATGACCAGTCAAGTTCAGCTCACTAATATCCAACTAATTCTCACCTGTCTTATCATCAAAAGATAATCAAATCTATTAATGAACTGATAACTGCTATCTGGTGACCCTGAGTACAAGATCACTGACATCGAATAGATCACCATCATAATAACTCAATCTCTATCAATAGGTGTAATCAATAACTATGCATGTCCTCGAGATCAACAAGTCAACACATACCCCAATCATATTAAATAGGAAACATCCTCAAACACATGTGATCTAGAATATCTACTCCACTACTCAGTCATATCTAGTATGTCCTCAAATACTCACTAATAAAGTCATTTCTAACTACTGATCATCATTCAATGTAAATAACATAAGTCCCAGGTCAATCCAAAGTCAACACAACCAACTCATGATTCCAATAATACATACTCCACAAGTATCATTACCAATCAAGCAATCTGATATAATAATCGTTATTCCAACATATATCAATAATCAATACTAGTCCTCTCACTCTAACATACAACTCTGATTCATAAGTATGTTCAATACCTCAAGAGTTCACATTTCTATCAAGATCATACATTAGTTCCCAATACTTGACAAGATACCCAATCCATGCATATAAGATCTATCATGATAAGTCAAGTCATTCCATCCATAATCTGTCCCTCGATATCATATACATCATCTATATCCATTACACAACTCATGGGTGAAGTCCACAATCCATAAAGTAACCATACACAGCTGACAGACAGGTATCAATCGACTGAAGCCATTTACAAGTCGACTAGATAAAGTTGTAGTCGACTAATCAAGTGGCCAAGTCGACTACTCCCAGGGCCAAGTCGACTAGGGCTAAAAAGGTAGTCGACTATACTAACTGTTAGTCGACTACAAAAGTTGTCAAGTAACAGAGGTTACAGTCAGAAAACAGAAAGTCTACAATTTCCTGGGAGGAGGGTTAGTCGACTATAGGCATATATTAGTCGACTAACAGGGCCATTAGTCGACTAATAAAGGGTATTAGTCGACTAATAGACCTCTGTCAGCTAGAAACAGGACATACTGATACCTGATCTCTCACACCATAAAACATGTATATGCATCTCCTCTCTTACACATATCAATGCACACAATCACTACTTTACTCTATGCACAAGTATACCATTGAATCATAATAGAATCAAATACACATATCTACGAGAAATCAAAAGGAGGAGGAGAATACACTCACTTTGGGTGTCGTTCGCTGCTGTGCGCGTCAAGGGCCGAGTCGCTGCCGCGGTCGCTGTGGTGCCGTTCCTCGCTATCGGACTGCATGGGAAGGTGGCCAAGGTGCTGGGGAAGGCCTGGCTGCAAGCTGGGGATCTCGCGCTCGCCGGAAGGGCCCGGAATTGCCGCTCGCTCGCTGCCTGCGTGCTGGATCTGGGTGGTTGCTGCTGTTGATGGAAGGGAAGCCCTGCTGTTGTCCGCTGCTGCTGTTGTAGAGGGTTGTGATACCATGCTGCCGCTGTCGTTGCTGCTGAGTGCTCGCTGCCACCTCTGCTGGTGGCACCTGCTGCTGATGGTTGTCCCGATCTGCAGGAGGGAAGGCGCAGGTGGAGAGAGATCCGGCTGCTGATGGATCTGCTGGACCTGCTGCCAAGGGGCCTGGATCTGGTGCTGCTCCTGGTCTGCAGGAGGTGCTCGGCCATGCTACACTTGCCATGGGCGCTGCTCAGATGGGGTGGACGGCTGGCTTGTGGAGAAGGGCGACAAAGCAGGGCTGTTGGAGGCAGCCGCTGGTCTGGACAGTGCCCAAGAGATGGGATCTGCTGGTGCGGCCTGAAGGGTAGGGAGGTGCTGTGCTATTGGTGGAGCAGCTGGGTGGACGGCCAGATGGAGATGGGGAGTACGGGGAGAGGGTCTCGCTGGTGGTGTTGCCGGCCATTGGATGGAGAGGAGGAGAGGGGAGTGCGGCTGGGAGTTGTTGGGATTGGGGAGAGGATTAAGGGAGAGAAAATCATGAGATTAGGTTGGGATTTTGAGGAGATTTTGGGGGGATTAGATATTTGGGTTGTGGGTTTCGGGTTTGGCCTTGAATTAGATAATGGGTATTAGGTTTCGATTGAGTAATGGGTTAGGATCCAATAGGTTAATAGGTCTTGGATTGGTGGGCTATTGGATCTAATGGGTAAATGAGTATCAGGTTGATAATGGGTTAAGAAATCCAAATGGGTATGGGCAAGCTCAATGGGTAATGAATCCGGTATAGGATTAGGAGTAGGGAACAATGCAAGAGAAAGAAATGAAGGGAGAAGAAAATCTGCTCAGAGATAAGCACACCTGCAAAAATATATAGTAATAATACTGGCAACACTTAAACACCACATCAAATAAATAATTAATAACAATATAGATATTACTAACAACGAGTAATATTAAATCACATGATAAATAATTACATGTACACATTTAAAATACCAGTATATTTTATCCAAATACCGTACTTCAAAATAGGGATATTACAGACGGCAGTGCCAAATTCTTTATGACAGATTAGATTACAGACTAAGACGCTTCTTGAGACTACGTGTTAAGGAGAATTTTTGAGAAAGATGAGGATCAGGGTTGTGACCTATATGAAGCCTTGGCCGCGAAAACCATTCAGTGGGAGTCTTGCCTTGAAAAAACTAACCCTACAACTTTCAGGACTGGTATGCATTCAATTGAGTCCTCTTTAGCTGCTGAGACAAAAATCACATAACTGATGAGGAGATTAGAACTACTCGAGGCAAGGAACCCAACTCAGTGAACCAGGTTAACATAACACAAGTGATCAGTCCGGGTTGCACCTATTACCATGCTCTAACCCACTTATTTGAGGAGTGTCCAGCTTACCAAGCTCAACAAATATTCCCTAAAAATATGAATGCAGTCTATATCAGACCCAATTACAATCCTTACTTCAAGACGTACAACTTAGGATGAACCATCCAAATTTTTCTTGGAGTCAGTTTGATCCTGAGCAGCCAAGGCAACAACTTTCATGCCAATACACTGCTCAAACACATCAACCCAATTTCATCAGAGTCAATTAAATTTTCAACCAACTTACCAGCACAACTTCTAGCCCACTTATCAACATCAGCAACAAAGTCATTCAGATAAGAAAATGTCAGATTGGAAAGGCTGATAGAAGCCTGGCTCAAAACTTAAGCCTCAATGATGAACAATCATAACCAAGCTATTAATAGGCTAGAGGTTCAAATAGGTCAATTGGCTAACTCACTAAATGAAAGACAAAAAGGAACACTGCCTAGTCAGCTATTGCCTAATCCCAAGAACCCCTTCTCTATTAATGAAGCTGAGATATAATTTCGAAACAATACAACACTGTTCATATCTTGAGATTCGATAAACAAGTTGATAACGAGATTTCTAATCACCTAATTTCTAACAATCCAGTGTTAAATTCTCCTGTGACTGTACCGCAAGCTCCAAATGATCCATCTTCATCATCAAATTCACAACCATCCACTTCCAAGTCTAACAAAAAGAATAAAACAGATGAGCAAACTTACAAGCCTATTTTGTCATTCCTAATAGGCTAGCAACCAACAAGACCAATGTTCAAATGAAAAAGATTAGGAAAATGTTTAATCAAGTTCAGATCAATGTGCCCTTCTTGATGTCATACAACAAGTCCCATCATATGCAAAATTTTTAAAAGACATGTGCACCAAGATAAATAATATTTTGTTTGTTTTCTTTTCCTAGATTTTTTTTTTTTTTTTTTTAAAATGAGCAAGCAAGCTAACAGTAATAACCAGTAAATGGGGAAGAAACATGAAGCTATACTTTAGTTTAGAAATTGTATGCTACATAGTTGAGCTTTTTTATGGTGTAAAAGCAAAAGATTATGTCATCTATACAGTTTGATTTGCTAAAGTTTTTTCATTAATTCAATTATATTAGATATTAATTGACTAATGCTTATATTTGCAAATGATATGAAAAATGAAATGTCGGAAAACATGCAAAAAGCGTGTAGCTACTAACTGTGTTATTACCTTTGGCTTCACACAAAAGTTGTTACATACTCATTTTTTTTATGCTTCAATATCTCATTGCCATGATATAAGACCCTCTTACAAGTTATTGCATATGTATCTTCTTTGAAACGAATTTTATATATAGTCTTCTTCATTATTGTTTGATTGACTTTCATCGTATTGAATCTAATAGATGGTAGATGTTTGCACTCGTTGGGTGTCATGACGGGCAATAACAATACTTTTGGGATGGGTGCTAAAGGAAAATAACAAATGACATATCTAATATTCTTTTTAATTATACACTAAAGTGAATTTTACTTTGTCTTCATTTGTACAAATTTAGCCTTCCATAATGTTTCCAGATGTATACTAAGTGTCATTTACTTTTGAGTAATGCTTGTAAGTTCTTAGATTGTTTTCTATACAAATATTTCTGTTATTGTTTTAGATGCTCAGTTGATGTCATTAATAGGGTTTAACTTTTAGTAATTGTTATTAATTTAAAACATAGTTTATTGTAATGTTCTTACTAGTATATGAAAATTTCACATAATATAAATAATTAGAATTTAAATTATTGTTTGCGTTATGTGAGAATTAAGGAGAATTTGTAAAAAGTATTTCATAAATGAGAATTTGTAAAGATGACTTTGGCTTCTAGTGTGATCAAAAAATTGATCTTTTTCTATTTAATAAAATTTGAATTATTATCTAGTTCTTTAACTAGAGCGTTGTTTTGTACCTATTATAATGCTAACAGATAACAAGGTTTAATAAGAGGGTTGTAGTTGTTTCTGTTGAATTACAAGTGAAATTAATAAAGAAAAACAAAGTTCTGAGAGTTCCATCTAGATTGTAAGAATAAATTTTAGATCTCTAGTTCCAAATTTCATTTAGCAGGCAATTTAGTAAATCACGAGATATTTTATGAGTTGTTGTGGAATCTTGTTTGTTTTTCTTTCATTTACTAGGCAACATATTAATCAAAGGCATTCTGAGAGTTCATAGATTCCAAGAACATTTACCAGACAATTTAGTAAATCACGGATATATTATGAGGAGTTGTTGAATCTTATTTTTTTTCTTCCATTTACTGGGCAACATATAGCAGTAAATCAAATGCATTAGACCTTATTGTTTTTTTATACAATGTGTCCTCAAGCGCGTAGTGGAGCATTGATTATCATTTGCTCGGTATTGCAATAGGTTATAGCGAGTCCTGAGTTCAAGTTAAAGTTAAGATGTTTATTCAGAAAGATAAAACAAAATAATTTGAATGTAATTTTATAACCAATGGAATGGAATTTTGCACATTTACAATACAGAATTTATTGCATCTGTTGCATAAGACTTGCCTAAAAAGAATGTTCTCATTTGGATTACAGTACATATTATGAAGCACTCGTGTGAATCTGATTGGAGAGTAGGAAGAGCCACATTCACATGTAGCACTCATAAAGATGCTTGAAAAAGATACAAAACGATCATCTAAATGAGTGCTTTTCCTTTTTTTTTCCTTTCTGTGTTCAAAATTTCATCAATGTAATCTATATTGCATGTTTGGTTGCAAGTGGGTGAAAGTAAGGAAACGTGGAAGTAAAATTACTCAATTTCCTATCTATCTAGACAACAGAAAAGGAAAAAGAAAATCTCTTTTCATTTTCTTTTTTCCCATTAATACAATCACTTTCTCACTTTTAGGGTGCTACAATTATTTCGTGGTCATGTAAATCTCATTTGTAATAAATTGTAATTCAAAACAGTTAATTTTGTGATCATGGAAATCTCACTTGCGTTCTAATTACAATCCATTTTTTATTTTTCCTAATTAATTTTTATTTTAATAATATTTTGCGGTCAATTTTTTCATTTTCGCTTTCACTTTCACATTATCATCCAAATACCGAAAAAGACATAACATTTTTCAAACCCACACTTCCAGCAACATTCAAACACTGAAAAACTCACTAACTAATTCTCAAATTTCAAAATGAACTATTATTACTTCCTCATTTTCTCACTTCCACCCCTAGCCAAACAGTCCCAATAGAAGATGTTTCGAAACTACTCCTCAAAAAATTATTAAAAAATTAAAACAGATTTATTTTTCTTTTTTGTTTGTTTGTTTTGGGAAGCAATTGTAAATCAGAGTGACGATGGAGAGAAACTAACTAAAGAACCGTGTGTCTACGGGCACTTGTGTGGGTTATGCCGAGATCCAGGCTTCTCACCTATCTATATGAAATATTATTCAGGTTTCACGTGAATTTCACACGTTTTAAGCCGTTCGAATTAGAAATCAATTATGTCATGTGATGTCTTGCTTAATCAGCCAAATATTTACCTGCGAACGTGAAAAGCCAAATATAATATTTGGACGAAGAACTCTATCCCATGTTTCATTAGTGTGGTGGAGACTTTTTGTGGCGAGCGAAAAAGTGGTGTGTGTGAATAAAAGTGACGTGCAAAAAATCAAAAAGAGGGGCGCACAATTTTTTTAACATAAAAATTTAAATTGAAAAAAAACACGAGGAAGAAAGATTCCATTATATTCTCAAGTTACAAGAATTACAGAGAATTTGTTGATATTTCTGAGTTAGAATCGATTGAAAGAAAAATAATCTCCTTCTCACTAGATGAGAATGTCTATTTGTAGCTGTTGGCATGGAGGCGGATGATGTAGGTGTGATCTCTGCATCTGCGAGATCTTCACAAGCGTTTTGTTATAACAGCCGTAATTATTAGGGTTGGACTGTTAGAATTGCATGCAGAAAATCTCGCTATTATCCATAACAGTCCTTCAACATTTGTTTTCTCTACTATGATTAAATTATAAAATATCATAATTACATATATGAATATATAAATAAAATTACTTAATTATTGTATTCACGATGTATCCATATCAGTGATTTTTTTAATTTTTGTGTATCCACATATATATATCGTATTGTATTCTTATTTATATCTGTGTTTGTGCAACCTTGCATCCCTCCGGACTTATCTAAAGTACGAAGTATATCTTTTGGGGTTTTTTCATTGATCAGCCAACTAACAACACCAGAGGTAGGTGATACTATAGACTTCTTCTACAAACGAAAATGCCAATCAATCAAGAAAAGTGTAATACTTTGTTCTCGAAATATGTACTTAATTACGTATCCAGTTTTCTATTGAATTACAAGTGAAATTAATAAAGAAAAACAAAGTTCTGAGAGTTCCATCTAGAAACTAGACTGTAGGAATAATTTTAGATCTCTAGTTCCAAATTTCATTTAGCAGGCAATTTAGTAAATCATGAGATATTTTATGAGGAGTTGTTGAATCTTGTTTGTTTTTCTTTCATTTATTAGGCAACATATAGCAATTAATCAAAGGCATTCTGAAAGTTCATAGTTTCTAAGAACATTTACCAGACAATTTAGTAAATCACGGATATATTATGAGGAGTTGTTGAATCTTATTTTTTTTCTTCCATTTACTGGGCAACATATAGCAATAAATCAAATGCATTAGACCTTATTGTTTTTTTTTATACAATGTGTCCTCAAGCGCGTAGTGGAGCATTGATTATCATTTGCTCGGTATTGCAATAGGTTATAGCGAGTCTTGGGTTCAAGTTAAAGTTAAGATGTTTGTTCAGAAAGATAAAACAAAATAATTTGAATGTAATTTTATAACCAATGGAAAGGAATTTTGACATTTGCAATACAGAATTTATTGCATCTGTTGCATAAGACTTGCCTAAAAAGAATGCTCTCATTTGGATTACAGTACATATTATGAAGCACTCATGTGAATCTGATTGGAGAGTAGGAGAGCCACATTCACATGTAGCACTCATAAAGATGCTTGAAAAAGATACAAAACGATCATCTAAATGAGAGCTTTTCCTTTTTGTCCTTTCAAAATTTCATAAATGAAATCTATATTGCGTGTTTGTCATGTAAATCTCATTTGTAATAAGCTGTGACTTAAAACAGTTAATTTTGTGATCATGAAAATCTCACTTGCATTCTAATTACAATATAATTTTTATTTTAATATTGTTTTGCGATCAACTTTGTGGTCAACTTTTTCATTTTCACTTTCACATTATCATCTAGATATCAAAAAAGACATAACACTTTTTAAGTACACTTTCCAACAACATCCAAACACTGAAAAACTCACTAACCAATTCTCAATTTCCAGAAGGAACTATTACTACTTTCTCACTTTCTCACTTCCACCCCTAACCAAGCAGCCCCAATAGAAGATGTTTTGAAACTCCTCTTCAAAAAAGTATTAAAAAATTAAATAAATTTATTTTTCTTTTTTGTTTATTTTGGGAAGCAATTGTAAAATCAGAGTGACGATAGAGAGAAACTAAATAAGAATCGTGTGTCTGCATGAACTTGTGTGGGTTGTGCCGAGTTCCAGGCTTCTCACCTGACTATATGAAATATTATTCAGGTTTCACGTGAATTTCACACGTGTTAAGCCGTCCGAATTAGAAACCAGTTATGTCATGTCATGTCTTGCTTAATCAGCCAAATATTTACCTACGAACATGAAAAGCCAAATATAGTATTTGGGCCTAGAACTCTCTCCCATGTTCATTTGTGCGCTGGAGACGGGCACACAAATTTTTTTACATGGAAATTCAAATGGAAAAAAGAAATCACGGGAAGGAGGGGAAGGAGGAGAAGATTCCACTATAATTTCAAGTTATAAGAATTACAAAGAATTTGTTAGTATATTTCTGAGTTAGAATCATTGAAAGAAAAAAAAAATCTTCTTCTCACTGAATGAGAATGTCTATTTGTACTGAGCTGTTGGCATAGAGGCGGATGATGTGGGTGTGATCTCTGCAACTGCACGATTTTCACAAGCGCGATTGGTTGTAACAGTCGTAATTATTGACGTTGGACTGTCGGAATTACATGCAGGAAATCTTGTCATTGTCCATAACTGTCCGCATTAGGCAGCGTTACACATTATGAACGCAGAAGAAAAAGGTTAGACGTAACTACAAGTGGACATCTCAGTGGTCGTTACCGGGAACTTCTGGAGTGAAATCGAAAGTCTTGGACTGCAGATGACTCCAGATGGATATAGTCTTCGAAGCTGGAGGTTACTCTGAGATGACTGGAGACAGCGGAGTTTCTGAGGTGGAAGAGTCTTTGGTATGAAAGTTGACTCTGGTACGATCTGGAGTGATTCCGGGAGGATGTGAAGTGGCGGAGGCCTCGGTACAGATCGAGAGTTGTGGAAGTCTCAGTGCGAGGCTTTCAGTTACATGAACACGTGTCACCATCTTAATGAGGGTCAATTTTTTTTGCCACTGCAATTAGGTACACACCAATATGTCCAAACGTTTGCCATGTATGGGTTTGTTGCCGGCCTAATTCATTCCCAAATTGGATGCTTATTTTATTTGGATTTTTTACTTCGTGTATGAATTAGGCTGGCCTATTTTTTTTTCTTTTTTTAATTGAGCTAGCACAACTTAATATTATAAAGTACAACCCACAAATTCACATTAAAAACAATTTAAAATAATCCATAATCAGACAAACTCAATGCTCCTGGTCCTTGAGATATAATACCCAAACTGAGGGACAAGATGCTCGAATGTCAGACCAAGAGTATCGGCTCGTGAATATCGAAGTGATAAAGCCAGTTAGTCCCGCTGTCCGAGTTGGTGGATTGCTGATTCAACGAGATTTAGGTCACTCCGAATGTCCCCCGCATGTAGCCTAGTGATACCTCTTTGGCTTTGTTAGAGTTGCATCCGCTTACGAGATTCACGGTTCGAATCTCATACTGTTCGGATATCGAGTCGTTTTCATGCGATCCCTTTTTTAATTAGCGGAAAAAAAGGTTACCCTATGAGTAGGATTTTTACTGAACCTAACATATATATGAACATTTTTCTCTCAATTCTATTCATATTTCTCTTAGGTTGCGACTAACTTGAACGCCATGGGGCGATAGCCTGAAATCTGACTCTCATTGACTCTTCTTCGGCTCAAGCCGTACCATCACCCAGTGCACCTTAAACTTTTTCTAAGTCAATAATTAGAGTCGAGTTCACTCTTCGAGTTTATACATAAATACACTCATCACTAATTATCCAAGTAAAATACACTAACAATTGCCGGGAATTGAGCACAAACAGCCCTCCTGAGAGGGAGGGGGTGTTACCAACAGATTAACCAGATGGTTCATATTCACCATTTGTTGTTGTTTGACGAAATATATAGTAGTCATATGCTTGGTGTGCTCCTTGGCACAACTCTTGTTGCATCCACTGTTCATAATTCCAGCTAATATTATTACTTTTATCATTTTTTGGTTACTATCCCATCATGAAAATCAAAAGGTAACTTCTCTAATGATTTCGGTATTTTCAGTTGCACTGTTGCCTCACACTTTTTGGATGAATTTTGTTAATAATGACGCACATTTCAACTGAACTTTGCTGATAAATGCATACCATTGGGGCTTGGAAAACCACATCTCATAAGAAACTCTTATTATTATTATTTTTATATATATTATCGAGTTATTTGTATTTATGTAATTTACATTTTAATAACTTTCGTTTGGAGGATAGCCTTCTGACAAATGAAAAAAAGGAACCGAAAAATACTATTTGACAATTATAATTAAGATGGTGATGTGATGTGATTGAGGCATTGGAGGTAACCAAATGGTGAGAAACTAATGATGGTTTTGGACTTCTTTTTCCACTCTTGAACGGTGGCTGTGCTCAAATTAGAGAGCTAGCAAAGGTTGTTCCGAGAAACTTGTTTCTTTCTCGGAACTAGGTCAATGCCACCAAATTTGTCCTTCCCCGTCACCAAAGAAGTCATTTCAAAGCCCGAACGCTCCCTTTTGCTGTTGACTAGAAACTTCCGATAATTGTTTCTTGTTGTCAACCGATAATTGATTTTTTTTAGTTTTTTGTTTTTGATTCTTGTTGTTATTTATAATTAGAGAAGAAAACAGAATGAATATCCTCTTCAAAACAAAAAAAAAACATTTTTTGACAAGGTAAAAGAGTAATTTTTTAGCCTCATAAGGGGATTGTCACACTTACTTTCCGAGAAGTTTTCTTATACACAGGAGAAAATGTATTCTCTTTACATATTTGCCTCATTAAATTATAAAATTGCAAAGAAAGTTCTTAACTAATTAAGATGTCAAATCTAATCTACTCTTCTATTAAATGATATTAATCAATGATCTAGATTTTTTCTAGTAATAGGGTCCACAATTTAAATAACCACATGTCGATTCTTAATAAGTATGACAAAGATAAACTGAGAAAGATTACAAAAAAAAACAAAGAAGAAGAAGAAGAAATAGAAAAGAAGAAAAGAAAAGGTAATCTCATAAAAGTATGACAAAGATAAACTGAGAAAGATTAAAAAGAAGAAGAAGAAGAAATAGAAAAGAAGAAAAGAAAAGGTAATCTCATAATTTAAATAAGTCAAACAATTCAATCAAGTAATTTCTTTGATAGATCTTTTAGTGCTTGCCCTTTTTTAATATTAGTTATCTAAGTTAATTGAATTAGTGTTAAGTTTAGGTTTATAAATTAAATATTCTATAAATTGACAAACAATTAGATTAATTAGACATTTGTGAGAATGTTTATCAATCAATATAACCATAATCATGTATTAAGGTAATTTTATATGTCTTTATTTATTTAATGTATTCATTTTTATACTTTCTAAAGCTGGATATAAATGTTACATAATTTAAAATTTCAAATTATCCGTAGCAATGTGAGTTGGATCATGAAAATTCATAGTTCACACAACTCAATAACAAATACTAAATTAGAGCTAAAGAATTTTGTGTCCGTGTAGGAATTTGAGAAAAAAAAATAATTATCATGTTACTTGATTTCAAAATCATGTTTGTAAAACATTATGAAATTTGTTCCCACTTGTGAAATTTCCTGGCTCCGCCACTGCTGGCACGTACAGGTACACGCGCTTAAAACGAAATTATGTAAAATTTTGTGATGTTTAATAAATATGTTAGCATTTCACACATCTTTTGATTCATGTCTCAAATTGATTCCACTGCATACTATCATAAGCAATTTAATAATTAGATCAAAAGAGAGTTTATGATCTATTACTAACATCATTGTGCCAAGGTCTTTGCTATGATGCACCGATTGTTCTAGATAACTCACGTACCCATATCCGTTACGATTCTCATTGGTTACTTGGTTACTTGTTGGATTCCTATCAGGTAATTTTATATAAACTCAACATATATACAGTAATAAAAGATATGAATCAAATGCGTTTGGGATGAAGGAAAAAAATGGTTCTATAAAAGAGGTTCATGCTTCCTTTGTTGAGGTAAGGGCAAATGATCTGATTCGCGATTTCATAAGAATTGAAATAAAAGAAAAAAAAATAGGGGATTCCGTCGTTTCTATGGTTACTTCGCAAACTCTGTTTTATTTGGATCCATTTTTCATCTCTTCAGAATTTGGACTTAGTCAATTCATTTGTAAAGAAGGAACCCAAGAGGATTCTCTTGGATCAAGTATCAATAAACTTTTATGAAATGTTTCACGAAATTCAGCCAATTGTCTTGATCGTAAGATATTATTGAGAAATAGGAATTTGTGTTATCAAAGGAACACAAATTCCTCCAGAAATAATTTCACCCCACAACACACTGGTTTTATACAGTTTTCCCCCTTTTAACTTATCTCATAAGTCCTACAACATTTGTTTTCTCTACTATGATTAAATTATAAAATATCATAATTACATACATGAATATATAAATAAAATTACTTAATTGTTGTATTCACGATGTATCCATATCAGCGATTTTTTTTTTAATTTTTGTGTATCCACATATATATATATCGTATTGTATCTTTACTTATATCTGTGTTTGTGCGACCTTGCATCCCTCCAGAGTTATCTAAAGTACAAAGTATATCCTTTTGGGGTTTTTTCATTGATCAGCCAACTAACAACACCAGAGGTAGGTGATACTATAGACTTCTTCTACAAAAGAAAATGCCAATCAATCAAGAAAAGTGTAACACCTTGTTCCCGAAATACGTACTTAGTTACGTATCCAGTTTCCTGATCATATTTTTGATTCACTTTTCGTATTTATTTTTATTTTATGATTATTTATGGGATTGTTTTGCATTGGATCCGGATTCGTGAACTCGGAATCAGCCCTAGTCTGAACCGGGACCCGATCCTAGTGTATTACTCGATTTGATCTTTTCGATTTTCAGATTTGACTGGTTTTAGTTTCAAACATCGTTTTCCAATATTTTAGATTTTTCATGATTTTTTGAAATTTTTTGAATTAAATTGTAAAATCTTTAAAATCGGTGTCGACCGTTATTGTTGGTCAACTCCATGATTTTTAATTTATAAATAGAGTTAAATTTTTAAAGTATACTTTCACATTATTTCTTAGAATCACATTCACATTTTTAGGGATTTTTTTGAATTTATCGAAATTCAACTGGTTTTTGTGTCGACCGGTATCGCCGGTAGATTCAAGGATTTTTATTTTGAAAGCGGAATTGAATTTCTGAAATCCGATTTCATCATTGATCCTTAATATAATATTTACTATTTTTGAAAATTTTTAGAGAGCTTTCCGAATTACTCTAGTTTTCTGACATTTTAGATATTTTCGGTGTTTTCCTGGATTTTTGCTCATATGTAGATATTTTCTTTTTCTTTTTTTTCTTTCCTTCCTTTTTATTCTCCTCCACTACTTTTTCCCCTATTTTTCTTTTCTTTTCCTTTTTTTCCCCTTCTTTCTCCTCCACCCATTCCCCAAAATATCTACCCCTCTTATATCTCTTATTTCTTCTTTCTTTTTTCTTTTTCTTTTCTTGATGATGAGAATTCTCTAACTGGGGGAAGATGTTGTTAGATTGAGGTTCATTCCCTTTACGCTTTAAGGACTTAGTCAAGAAGTGGTTGTACAACTTGCCTGTTAGTTCTATTTCGTCATGGGATGACTTTGTTAAGATTTTTCTTATGAAATTCTATCACATCCATAAGACCGCCCTCATCAGGAAGAACATTATGCAGTATAGATAGGAAACAAATGAACCATTCTGAAAGTATTTTGAAAGGTTTAAGAATTTGTTAGCCCAGTGTCCTCATTACGGAATAGAGAAGTGGCGACAGAGTAGATTACCAGACTAAGACGCTCCTTGAGACTACGTGTCAAGGAGAATTTTTGAAGAAAGATAAGGATCAAGGTTGTGACCTATATGAAGCCTGGCCGAGAAAACTATTCAGTGGGAGTTTTGCCTTAAACAAAATAACCCTACAACTTCCAGGACTGGTATGCATTCAATTGAGTCCTCTATAACTGCTGAGACAAAAATCACATAACTGATGAGGAGATTAGAACTACTCGAGGCTAAGGAACCCAACTCAGTGAACCAGGTTAACCTAACACAAGTGATCAGTCTGGGTTGCACCTATTATCATGCTCTAACCCACTTATTTGAGGAGTGTCCAGCTTACCAAGCTCAACAAATATTCCCTAAAAATATGAATGTAGCCTATATCAGACCCAGTTACAATCCTTACTTCAAGACGTACAACCCGAGATGAACCATCCAAATTTTTCTTGGAGTCAGTCTGGTCCTGAGCAGCCAAGGCAACGACTTTCACGCCAATACACTGCTTAAACACATCAACCCAATTTTCATCAGAGTCAACTAAATTTTCAACCAACTTACCAACACAACTTCTAGCCCACTTACCAACATCAGCAACAAAGTCATCCAGATAAGAAAATGTCAGATTTGAAAAGAATGATAGAAGCCTGATCCAAAACTTAAGCCTCAGTGATGAACAATCATAACCAAGCTATTAATAGGCTAGAGGTTCAAATAGGTCAATTGGATAACGCACTAAATGAAAGACAAAAAAGGAACACTGTCTAGTCAGCCATTGCCTAATCCCAAGAACCCCTTCCCTATTAATAAAGCTGAGGACATAATTCCGAAACAATGCAACACTGTTCATATCTTGAGATTTGAAAAACAAGTTGACAACGAGGTTTCTAATCACCTAATTTCTAACAATCCAGTGTTAAATTCTCCTGTGACTGTACCACAAGCTCCAAATGATCCATCTTCACCATCAAATTCACAACCATCCACTTCCAAGTCTAACAAAAAGAATTAAATAGATGAGCAAACTTACAAGCCTATTTTGTCATTACCTAATAGGCTAGCAACCAACAAGACCAATGCTCAAATGGAAAAGATTAGGAAAATGTTTAATTAAGTTTAGATCAATGTGCCCTTCTTGATGCCATATAACAAGTCCTATCATATGCAAAATTTTTAAAAGACATGTGCACTAAGAAAAGAAAAATAAATATTCCCAAGAAGATCTTCCTAGCATTCAACATAAGTGAGTTGTTAACTGGGTCCATCCATGTAAAATACAAAGACCCGGGAGTCCAACCATTTCATGCATCAGAGGACAGATCACAATAAATCGGGCACTACTTGATCTAGGAGCCAGTATCAATTTGCTTCCCATTTTTTGTACATCAATAACTCAAGCTAGGCGACCTTCGTCCAACCAGAGTTACTATACAATTGGCTGAGGAAACTTACAGATGTTCTTATATGGGTCGGGGAGTTCATTTATCCCGTAAACTTCATCGTTCTGAAAACACAACCCGTGCAAAACCCGAAAGCTTAAACCCCGATCATTCTAGGACGACCCTTCCTAGCAACTACAAATGCAATCATAAACTGTAGGAATGGATCTATGTATTTGACTTTCGGTGACATGACGAAAGAGGTAAATGTTTTTCACCTGGGAAAATAACCTCGAGACTTGGATGACCAATCATTCGAAGTGAACTTGATTGAAGGACTCACAAGTGAACATGAAGAGGAGATAGAATAAGATTCTGACAATGAATTCGGTTTGGAGCCAAATGACTTCAATCTTGACAGATCATTGAATCCACAGTTGAATGGGCAACAAACGCAATCCCAATCATTTCCTTACAAGAAGAATAACCATTAATAGATCACATCCTTTCTGCAGAACTAAAAGTTCTTTCTAGTCATTTCAAGTATCCGTACTTGGATGAAAAGGAAGCTTTCCCTGTGATCACAGCTTCTCATCTTACAGAACAATAAGAAAAGGATCTTCTTGCTGTGTTTAGGGAAAATAGAGAGGCCATTAGTTGGACCATAGCCGATATAAAAGGGATCAGCCCATCCATAGTACAACATAGGATTCACCTCACTGAAGAGGCCAAGTCAAAACGTGATTCGCAGCGTCGACTGAACCCAATTATGCAAGATGTTGTCCATACTGAAATTGTGAAGTTGCTAGACAATGAGATCATTTATCCCATATCCGATGGCCAATGGGTTAGTTCAGTCCATACTGTGCCCAAAAAGGCAGCCTTTACTGTGGTAGAAAATGATAAAAAAGAATTAGTACAGACTCGTCTTCTAACGAAGATACGAGTTTGTATTGATTATCGCAAACTGAATGCTGCCACATGTGAAGACCACTTCCCTCTTCCTTTCATAGACCAGATGCTCGAGAGATTGGCAGGACATGAATATTATTATTTCCTGCATGGATATTCAGGATACAATCAAATCTCAATTGCTCCCGAGGACCAAGAAAAGACAACTTTCACCTGTCCATTTGGAACGTTTGCATACTGACGAATGCCCTTTGGTTTATGCAACGCTCCTGCAACGTTCCAACGTTGCATGCTTAATCTTTTTCAGACATGGTAGAAAGATTTTTGAAGATTTTTATGAATGATTCTCTATATATGGCGATTCCTTTGACCAATATCTGCATCATCTGAAGTTGATTTTACAAAGATATATGGAAAGAACTTGACACTCAACTGGGAGAAGTGTTATTTCATAGTCAAACAAGGAATTGTCCTAAGGCACGAAATTTCAAGTAAAGGGACTGAGGTTGACAAATTTAAAGTGGAGGTGATAGCAAAGCTCCCTGAACCTAAATGTCTAAAAGACATTAGATCGTTCTTAGGGCACGCTGGCATTTACAGAAGATTTATTAAAGAGTTTAGCAAAATTACTAGACCTTCAACTAATCTTTAGAAAAAGATGTACCTTTCCATTTTGATAAGGAATGTCTACAAGATTGGGAAGAGCTAAAACGAAGACTTGTCTCGGCACTAATAATAACAGCACCTGATTGGAGTAGACCCTTCGAAATTATGTGTGACGCCTCTGATTATGTTATAGGCACTGTTCTAGGACAGCGTATTGATAATAGACATGTGATTTATTATGCTAGTAGGACGCTCAACAAGGCCCAACTCAATTACACAGCAACTGAAAATGAATTTTTAGCAGTTGTGTTTGCGTTGGAGAAATTTCGCCAGTAGGGTCTAAGACAATGATTTTCACCTACCACTCTGCCCCTCAAGTATTTAATGCAAAAGAAGGATGCAAAGGCTAGGCTTATTTGTTGGATACTTCTTTTACAAGAATTTGACCTAGAAATAAAGGATAAAAAGGGCGTTGAGAATGTAATAGATGATCACCTTTCAAGGATTCCCAATGTACAAATAAAGATGATACCAATCAATGAAGAGTTTCTTAACGAACACATCTTTGTGATGTGTAAAAAGCCCTAGTATGCCGATATTGCAAACTACCTAGCAACCGGTTGAACACCTTCGAATTGGTCAAATCAGGACAAGCACCGCTTTTTAACACAGATACGGTTCTTCTTTTGAGATGAACCGTATCTATGCAAATATTACCCTGACCAGATCATTAGAAGGTGTCTTCCTAAGGATGAACATCAAAGCATTTTGATATTTTGTCATGAGTTGGCTTGTGTGAACACTTTGGTCCACGAAAGACTGCCGAGAAAGTCCTTTAGAGTGGTTTCTACTAGCCCACTCTCTTCAAGGACGCTCATACTTTTTGCAGACTCTGTGCAAAATGTTAGATGATGGGTCGAGTCACACGCAAAGACATGATGCTCCTTACACCGATCCTACAAGTAGAAATTTTTGACTTGTGGGGCATTGACTTCATGGGACCGTTTCCAATGTCTTACAGCAACCAATTTATTTTGGTAGCTGTACATTATGTTGCTAAATGGGTTGAAGCTGTTCCAACTAGGACAAATGACAACAAAGTTGTCATCAAGTTTTTAAGAGAAAACAACATTTCACGCTTCGGACTCCCCCGTGCGATAATAAGCCATAGCGGAAGTCATTTCTACAACCGGGCTTTTGAAGCCCTAATGCGAAAATACTCCATTTCTTACAAATTATCCACGACATATCATCCTCAGACAAATGGGCAAGTGGAGATAACAAATAGACAAATTAAACTCATATTGGAGAAGACCATAAGACAGAATCGTAAGGACTGGTCCATCAAACTTGTTGATGCTCTATGAGCTTATCGGACTGCCTACAAAACTGTCCTGAGAATGTCTCCATATCGAGTTATATCTAGAAAACAATGCCATTTGCCATGGAGCTTGAGCACCGTGTGTTGTGAACAATCAAACAACTGAATTTTGACCTAAAGAAAGCCAGTAACTTGAGAAAATTGCAGATTTTTGAGCTGGAAGAGATACGAAATGAAGCTTATGATAATGCTCGGATTCTAAATATAGAACAAAACTCTTCCATGACCGATCTATAAATCGGAAGAATTTTGTCCCCGGAAAAAGGTTCTGTTATATAATTCCAGGCTCCGCCTCTTCCCTGGTAAACTGAAAACCAGATGGTCAGGAACCTATCTTTTACGCACCATTTTTTCTCATGGTGCTATTGAAATCTCTGATCTCAAGAATGGTAGCATTTTAAAAGTCAATGGTTAAAAACTGAAACCATTCTACATCACAGAGCTAGAATCACACGAGACTTTTGAACTAGGTCTTTACGACCCAGTCTACACGTGAACATGCTCTCCTTCAAATTTCCCTAGTATTCATTGTAAATCCATTGGGACCTGTCTTGTAAAATAAAAAATATAATAATAAAAAGATTATTATATAATAAAAAGAAAATAAAAAAGAAAGAAAAGTAAGAAAACAAAATAGAAAATAAAAATAATATATAGGAGTTAAGTGCTAAATGACACCTAGGGATTCTCTCCTATATATATATATATATATATATAATATATATATATATATATATATATATATATATATATATATATATACCCATTTTAACCAATAAAATTCAGAAATAAACCCTAGGTAATTAATTTATGTTTTTACCTAAGGATAAAAAAGAGAACACACCTTCTCAGGCCTCTATAAATTCTCTCTAACCCCACTCCCGTTCCTTAACCTAACTCTGAGAACAGATCTGAAGAGGGGAGACGAGCGCGCCGTCACCAAAAAAAATGCCTGCCATTGCCACCCTATTTCTGTCGCATTTTCTCTGCCATAGCCGCAGAACTGCGGCCATCCTGAGGTGTTCTGTACGCCGTAAAATTTTCCAGTGGTCGATTTCTTCTGTAGCTCTCAGATCTACAGCGCGCTTTGTAGATCTCCGTGTGGCTCTGTGCAATTCAATCTTTGTTTCCCCCCACGTATTCTGGGGGGAGGTTTATGAATTTCTTTCTTTTTCTCTGAATTTTAATTCATGACACCTACTATTTTTGCTGAATTTTTTTCTAGGATCCTTAGTAATGTCAATGGATATGGCAATGTATTTCTTGATATGATTAGAGAATGGAATTGATTTACTTTGGTATATGATAACTCTGAATATGAAGCTTACTATCGTCTTGAGCTTTTAAGTTTTTCTATTCTAATCTTGACCAAGCCACCATTGATTTTGAGACCCATCAATTACTGTGCATCTGGAGACTAGGGACATCATTGTCACCATTGATATGTTAGAGGACTACATGCAAGTCCCCAGCAACCCACATCATAGTGACCCCCTTTGATTGAATACATGACTATCATGGGTGCTCGTTGCACTGAACAAGACCGTGGGCTCAAAGCCAATAGCACTTTTAGGAACGTACATTCTGTTGGACGCTGAATCCAACACAATATACTTGGCCTTGACCACACCACTTCTTTTAATATGCCAGTACTGCAGATTATCTATGATTTAATGACTAGGCAGTACACAGTTTGTATAAACATGATCATATTTAACCGTCTTATCACCAACTCCACACGAACAAGAGGTGCCAAATATTCACATCTTGTATTCGTGACTCGTCTCTGTAAGAATTTTCTTACCAAACGACGACTTTGATTCATATGACCGAGTATTTGTTGCACCAGAACAGGCAACGAGTGTATATAATAGTTGTCTACATGTTGTTTAGACCGCTAGTGTTAACCTGAAGATGTCTAAGCAGAGTCCTCTTCTGAGGAACTCTTGGAGGAGGATAATGAGCCTGTTTTTTGGCAGCAGCCCCTACCTACTGATTCTAGAGCCTTCATGTCTTTCATATGGAAAGACATGAAGAAAATTTTTAAGGGACAGATCAGGTTAAGGAAGCAGATGGAGGAGTAGACCACTCGTCTGGATTGTATTGAGGAGGGTTTACAGATGTTGCAGTCGGCCGGTCCAAGCACCACAGTTAGTCCGAGCCGTAGGACAGGGTGATATCCTTTCATTACCTTATTTCATGCGTGTATTTTATTTGCATACATTGGGGACAATGCATGAGATAGGTATGGGAGGGTGGATACTAACATAGATTTTTCATTTTTTTAGGATTTTTGATTTTTTTTTTAGGATTTTAAATTCTTAAAACTAACTTAGATTTTGATTTTTTTAAGATTTTCTTAGATTTTGATTTTCTTATATTAAAAAATAAAAAAAAATTTGTGATCCATTTTTAAAAGAATTGACTTGATCGTAGGAATTAGGAAAATTCTAAACTAGGATTTCTTGATATAAGTTAAAATAAGAAGAATTGTTGGATCTTTAGGTTAAGAAAGAAAAGAATAGAAAGATAATTAGATTTTAAATTTTTCATAAGCATTATATACATTTACATGTTGAGGGATTAATCAAAGACTTGGTACCTTATTTATACATATAAAATAAAAAAAGAAAAACATATGTGTTAGAAATTAATAAACACTTGATCACTAATTAAGCTGGTTAGTTGTGCCTTAAAAAGCAAGGCCAGTCACACCAGTCACGCCTAAATGTGGTTGAGTCCTTACCATTCATGACCTGGTTTATTCGAGTTCTTGAACCTTAGGGATGTATCCTCATCTGGTGCCCTAAGACCATTTGGTCTTGGAGTCATCGGTAAAAAGCTCGCTACATGGGTAAATTAGAAAACCTAATGAAGCTAAGGAAATAAATAAGTGTAAATATATATATATATATAAATAATAAAATATAAATAAATGTATCATAGTTTAAGAACAATTCCTCATATATATAAATGTATATATATTAGGCTTGATAAAAAATCTGGTGCTCTCTCTATTTTTGAAACTTAACCTAAGTTGAAGACAAAACTTCAAATGGAGACTTATAATAAGAAGAAAAAGTATGGAGTAACCTAAAACCAAAAGATCACTTAAATTCTTGCAAATATAGATCATAAACTTTCTTTCTTTCCTTTTTGAAAAATCACTAACATTTTTCTTTTTCTTTGGATTTTGTGGGTGTAATCCGCTGAAAAACCTCAGGAGACAACACTCCTCCTCTAGGGTAACCTAGAGGTTTAACGACTTGTTACACATGCTCAGTGCAATCGTGTCACCTACGAAAGTGTTGTAATAATGCAGTTAGGATTTTTTTTTCTTTTCTTTGCTTATTTTGCTCAAGGACGAGCAAAAGCTAGGTATGAGGGTGTGATTAGTGTTTCATTTTGCATCATTTTTAATCACATTGTCATGCATTTATCAATAAAAATAAGCTTTTTAATGGCTACCTCTCTTAAATTTCAGGTCCACTCTTTAATGGAGAAGAAGGCCCAAATTCAAGTTAATTCAAGGATTTAAAGGGGATTAAAAGAGCCCAAATCAAAGAAGCTGATACTTGTAACGAACCAGGGAATATCCACGTGGTTCTAGAAGCTCCAGCTGGACACATGGGAAGTAACAGAATGTCAGAGCGATCAGGCGCAACGGCCTAGATTCTGTCGCGAAAATATGGCTTTAGCCGCATTTCTGCGGCAATTCTATGGTCGTTGATGCAACGATTGATCCTACGGCTACGATTGATAGCAATTTAGCCCCTAGTGCCTGTATAAAATCCTCCAGGACCTCTGTTGAAAAGGAGAGGAGAGAATAGCCATCATTTTAGGAGAAGGCTTAGAATTTCTTTAGGTTTCTCT
>JAVJIF010001275.1:0-150082 GCA_038442645.1 Agave tequilana
GATAAATCCATTAAGGATTTTTATTAATATTTGACCCCTCTAATTTCCATATTCCATAACTAATTTCGGAGTCAAATTTGTCAACCACCTCGTCCAAGAATGGTGTATTAAATGATAGAACGGTTGACTTGGACTCGGGAAGGACAGGAACTAATACCGACTCAGGAAGGTGACTTAAGTCAAGTAAGGTTCAGGAGTCGAAATAGGTTCAGAAATTGGGTCCAGTCAAGAAATTGAAACTCCAGTCCACATGTATTTTCCAACAATGGAATGTGACCTAATGTGGGGATTCCAGTTCAGAAATGATAGGTGGTGGAATCAAAACTGACTCTAGAATATTATTCAAGTTTGGTAATAAAACAGGAGTCAATATTGATTCAAAAAGTTGAACTGGATCACATATGTGAGAATCTAGGTCACATATCTCATTGAGTTCAATATCAAAAAATGGAGAACTTGCCAATTTATCCATGGGATTTTCAAAATTGTAAAGTTGGTCAAGTTCAACATGATCCTCAAAGATGGGTGATTCAATTTCTTTATGAATTGGTACAGGATCCAATGTTGACTCCGGGAAAAGATCGAAGTCAGGTGAAGGTACCGGTCATAATCGAATCAGGAAATGGAATTGAATCACTAAGTTGGGGTTCAGGATCATAATCATTTTCAAGTTCTATTTCAGGGAAAGGAAAACTAGCCAAACTATCAATATCATGTGGAGTTTGGGTAAGTTCACATGGTTGTTCTGAAATAGAATCTTGATTTCCAAACAACATGACTCTTTTGCTCTAACAGAATGGTAAGTGACATCAGGACGGTGGGAACGTAGAGATTCGACCATCATATCTATGTCACGATTTCTAGCATTTTGAGCATGAGTCATGGCTTCTAGCATCTTTTCATAATTGATGGGTTCATTGTTTTGATGAAAAGATGAAGAGTTGTCTTGGAAGTGGTATTGAAATTGTGAGTCCATCAGATTTTGGGATTTGTGTTTGGACTCACGCATACTCCGTTCCAAAATTGATGGTTTCCTATTTTGGACGGGTGGAACTGAGTATGAATCTTGAACATAATGTGGACTGGGGGGAGAAGGAGGGCAAGGTGGTTGGAAATTATGCTCGGGGAGGTGAATCCCACTGACTCGGTGAAGAGTTGAAATCATTATGAAATTATAGTTATTAGATGGGGGGTATGGGTCATATTGATTCGGATAAGACCAATCCGGCACACTAGGTTGGTTAAAGTCATGATATGACGGGTTGGAAATATCCGAAAAAGAGTTTTGATGTGCAATATGGATTATTATTATAGTTGAAAAAATTATTATTATAGTCCATTCACACAATAGAATACAAACAAAGAAAAACAACCAATAAAAAAAAAAAAAGAAAAATTCTAGCCTAGGTTAGGTAGACTTAGGACCTAGACGACTCCTAACTGGTTAGACTGTCCACGGGAGGTCTAATGTTAGACTTTAATCACAAGCTAATCAGCCAGGTCAAGGCAAGGTTGGTGGGAGTTTTTCCGTCAAAGACGTTCCTTAATTAAATAACCACCAACCTTCGGGCTTTCGGCCCTCAATCCCTTTCCTAGACCACTGATTTGCAAGAGTTAGATTCCAACATTGTTCCCCATAGGATAATCTCCTAATTGAGTCCGAGATGTCCCTAGGGCCAACGTCTACTCGATTTTAGTTAGGCTTGGGTTAGTGAGTGATTGGATTCTGATTTTTTGGGCTAAGGAAGGGTGATTAAATCCCCACCTTATCTTGTTATTGGGTGGTGCCCTTAAGATCAGTTTTTGTACAAGTGTACAAGATAATAAGATGCACTCTAAGCGATATAAATCAACCAAGAGATAGTCCTATTCTAGATGCAATGCAAACATACCTTGCTCCAGCACTCTTCAACAGTAAAGTAAATGAATTGAAAAGACACGTGCCTAGAAATGCAAATGTCTAATCAATTTTTAACTTTGCAAAAAAAAAAATTTTTACTGTTGATTATTACAGATATAAGGTGAAGCATACAAGAATTTAAGTACTGCAGCAGATGTATTTTGCAGAGTAAGCAACCCTGCAGAAATTTGGTCAGTAGTTAACTCCTCCTTTCCGCAAATCTGCGGCTTTTGCCGTGGAATTGCGGCAATTCAGAGGACTTCTGGTTTCTTGCTTTCAAGAGCAGAAGCCCAGAGCCACTTATATGTCACTGCAATGCAAAGTTTCCTGTTTCTTCACCTGGTACCTGCAACAGAGAAGAAAATTCGTTTAGTTCTCAAAAATTTGCAATAAAAATTCAGATTTCAATAAAAACCGTTTATACCTCCCCGGCAACGGCGCCAAAATTTGATTGAAGCTAAACCTGCACAAAAAATACGAGAATATAGAACTTAGAAAAGGAAATGTGCAAGTGCTTAATACTTCCGCTATAGCAAGTGGCTAATGCGGGTCGTGATCCACAAGGAGGGTTTGCGATGGAAGCGTTTACAGTTTTATTGAAATCGTTATCAAAACTAAGCGAAGGTTCTTCTCTGTTTTATGTTATGAAATGAAAAGAGGTATAGTTATAGGTTAATGTTAAGAAGAAAGTGGTAGATGAAGAGGATGGAAAAATCAGAAAACAATGAAGCGAATATGTACAAATGAAGTGGAGGAAAAAGAATGAAACGATTGGGAAGAAGTGGTGAAAGAAATCGTGTTGGCGATCTATACTATAGCGATAAAAGAAAAGAAAGAAAGTTTAAGAATTACTTACCTAGTTTGGTGATGACTTACTTGGAAACCTGTGCAAGTTCTACCTTTGCTTCGGAGGCGTTCAACGCATAGATCATAAGCTCGAGCTCAGTCCCCGTGCACATTATATCGTCAAGCCTAGCAAGAACGAAGTGATGCAGATCTTGGAAGAGGAGAATGTCTTCATGAACTATCGCTGGCTCTCACGTAGCATCGGTGTACTTGCTTTGGATTTCACTTGTAAACTCAACAAACACACCAAGGTAAAGTAGAAAGAGGAAGAGGAAAGCAAAACAAAAGAAAGGAAAGTAAAGAAACGAACATACATAACAGTTTACCTTTATTGCTTACTGAGACAATGAAAGAAAGAGGAGGAGTACATCGGTGTCACTCTCACATCATCAGCCTCTCTCTCTTACTTACATGAATCATCATCTAACCTAAGCCTACATACAAGTTACATAAAAAAGAAAAGAAAAAAACTAAACCTAGAAATGAAAAGCTTGGCTAAGTCCTATCTCTGCCTTGGCCTCCATTTTCAGTGCAAGCAAATGCCTTTTATAGGCAAAACCCTAACAACCAAGATCCCGGGGAGGTCGGGGGAGCAAACGCTCCCCCTAACTCCCCAAGATTGCCGCAGATTGCGGCTTGGGGCGCAATTCTGCGGCACTGGTGTGGCCAGGTGGCCACACCCTGTTGGTGGGTCTGTCCGGGGTCTTCTTCTGGCTTTATCCTTTGTTGGTTTTATCGTTGGAGCTTCGGATTCTGACGAATGACCTTGATTTCTTGGCTTTAACCGATCGATTCTGAGAGGATTCTTCTCAACCGGTTTCAACCTCTTGATTTTTGCCCTGATTTTATTTGTGCGAATTTAACTCTGATTTAATTCAAATTCTGGTGGGCTTTTGGGCTCATTTCTCTTCATCTCCTTAAGGATTGGCCTGCAAATAAATCAAACAATTAATTAGGACTATGCAGGCTTTTATTAAAAATAAGTATGAAAAAGTGACATTAATATGCAACATTAGTGACCAATCAATAAGTTTATATGGATTCCTAAGTATTTAAGTATTCATGATAAAAATACATATATTGCTTCATACATTCATGATATATGCAATTCTTGCAATTATGTGTATACTAACAGGTGGAACCAAATTCTAAATGGATTTGGACTCCTAAAGGTTAACATGTTCTTTTATGTTTGGTACCATCTAACGTTTATCTTGCAGGTACCATATAAAAGTTGATAAGAACATATTTAATGATATATTTGTTGCAGGGGGAGAACAAAGTATTTCTATATTTGTTATAACCCAATTTCTGCAGGGGGTGGAAAATATAACATATTTTCTGCAGGGGGAGCACTTGTGCACACAAAGCATCATCATCAAAAAGGGGAGAATGTTGGAACATGTTTCGATGAAGACTTTGTGAAGCATTTCATTTGGAGCTCTAACACACGACGAATCAAGAGTTCTTCATGATCAAGATGTCCCAAAGAGAGTTGATATGATGTGGTTTGTAATTGTGAAATAGCATGTAAAAAGCCTTGATGCACACACACATATCATAGTCAATTAGTCGACTAATACCTATATCAAGTTGACTAATATACTTGGTAGTCGACTAACCATAACCCCTAGTCGACTAGTCTTGTGTCCAAAAGAAACCCAACTCTCTGTTTGTGCATTAGTCGACTTAATAGTCAAACATAGTCGACTAATAGCATTTGTAGTCGACTAATCCCTTGCCCCTAGTCGACTAATAGCTGATCAGTCGACTTATAAGAAGTTGCAGTCGACTTGATTCAGTTATCCAGAAACCTGTCACTCGAACTATTCATGACCTAGTCGACTTATACCAAAATGTAGTCGACTACTATTTGGAAAATTGCCTTGTATAGTCGACTAACTCAAAAGGCAAGTCGACTATAGGCAGTTTCTGATAGTTGGACGGTTTCTCTTATCTGGTCTTTTGTGCAATGTTTTCTAACATTTCAAACATTCAAATTACACCTGTAACTACCCTAACTTATCCTAGTCTTCAGCTTTATAAAGGGTAGTTAATTCAAAGGCCAAATAACAATCCAAATCTTCAGTTTTCCAAGTCAAAATTCTGCCAAACCAGAAAACTGAATTTTCCACTTCAGTTCTTCACCAAAAGTCATATTCCATTGTGAAGTCCTCTGAAGTTTGTCTCCTATACTAGACCTTGTTCACATACACATTCAGTACCAAGGCTTATAGGAAAAGTGTTGTAATACTCAAAGCAATCATTGTACACGGGTGTCTTCTTGGTGTAGAAGTAGTTGTACATGGTGAAGTGTGTTCTCTTGGTGGAAGAGAAGGTGTACACATTTGGCAAAGGGAATTTGTCAAGTGGTGTGCATGGTTGTGATTTTGGGTGTACAAAATCAAGGATAAAGGAAAATCTCAAGTGGGTGGCTTGGGGACTGGATGTAGGTCATAAGGACCGAACCAGGATAAATCTCTCGTGTTTGCGTTTGTCTAACTTTCTGAGATTTACTTTTCCTTTTATTGCAAGTTATTTATTTGTTTAACTTAATCCTTCTTTGTTAGTATTTGTGTTGATTTGGTATTTTAGATCCATAAGTGCCAACAGAGAAAAGTTCCGCATTTGGCATCATCTCGGGACCAACACTGACGCGCTTTCTCAGCCTCCATAAGAGCCTGGACCCGCAACTCCTCCTCAGACAGAAATTTCCTCGCAGCTAGCTGTGCTTGAAGAGACTCCAGTTTGGAGGAATGAGCAGAAAGGTTCTCCTTAGCCTGTATCTTGGCAGTTTCTAGCTCCTCCAGCTTCTTCCTAGCAGCGGCAAGCTTCTGCTCATTTACCTCAATCAAGGCTTCTGCCTTGCCTATGGTAGCTCGAGCCGTGGCAATAACCTGCTCTGCGCTCTGTATGACGATTTCAGATTCCCTTGAATCGCCAATCAGCTTTTGGAGGTTAGCCTGGAAATGCTGGAGATGGCGGGTCTCTTCAGATATTTGTTCCTCCATCTCCTTTCGCTCATGTTCCTGAGCGGCAAGAAGCTTATTCAAGGTTGTCCGAGCCTCATCTATTGAGTCAGCATTTTCCAGGGACTTGAGCTCTTTCAGATCGCTTCCCAGCTGCTCCACCAGCATCAGGCATGCCCTAGCCTGTGAGGGACCCCCAGTATGACTAATGTTCTCGATCTGATTTTCGAGAAGTATTCGGGCAAACTCGAAAGAGCTGCCCCCAGAAAGGATGAGGCCAATGCAAGATCGCACGGAAGCAAAAAATTGCTGCACCATTTGACGTGCTAGCTCTCCCAAGTCTCGGATACTGTTAATGCTTCGGGAGAGGACCACCTTTAAAGCAGAGAATGAGGTAGTCGAGCCCTTCAAGACCAAAGCAACAGATCGCTATAAGCTCTTATAAAAGCTATCAACTAACTCCGCCACGAATTCATTCTCGGCCTCAACTACTCCCGGTGAACGAGCAGCCTCTAAAGACAAAGTTTCCACCGGTTTTACTGACATAACTGTGGAAGGAAAGTAGAAGCACTGGCTGGAGCAATATGAGGAATCGCCGGTGATCTCGGAGGAGTCCTCATTGAAACCAGTACACTAGCCACAATCGACGTAGGACTGGTGACGACTTCTGGGAGAGCTGGCTCAACCACCAGTGTTGGAGAAGTAGGACTGGCAATCACCTTTAGCTTCGCAATTGGCAGGATAGGCAGCGCTGGCGAAACCACTGGCAGTTCACTTACCGATGTAGTTGTAAGTGAAATTTGTTCCGTAACTACTATCCCCTCAGTCTCTTTAAAGCCACTTTCCGGTTCACTGTGATAAGAGGGCAACCCGTGATACAAAGCATCCAACTCAGCAGCGTCCGCCGCAGTCGAGGTACTTACTTCATCCCTGATTCCCTCAGGAAGCTGGTTGGCTTCTTGAAGTCGATGCACCCAAAGGTAGAACACCTGTAGTAAGACTCTGTTTAAGTAAGGTATGATCGATATCAGGAAAGAATTACTCACAAAAGGTCAAAGCACTACCAAAAGATGATATCGTCTCAGTCGCCTTGGCCGCAGTTTCTCTCCGAACTTCTCGACGCGGCATCAGTCCTCTCAGGCTCCATAGGAAGTCTTTGGCAGAGTCAACACGGATGGCCGGCCCACCCTCGCTCGCCGAACCCTCGGTGGTCCACCCTATGGAGCTGGAGGCCATGGGGCTTCCTTTTGAGGTCCCAGCACCTGAAGGACCTACATCGGCCACATCACCATAAGATTTTTCCGAGACGGCAAAATAGCTAGCCTCATCGCCTTCTCTATAGGTGAACAGGGGATCATATTTGATTTTTCCGAGACGGCAAAATCCGAGACGGCAAAACTAAAGCTCCCCCTATTCTCCTGCGACCTCAGCTCCCGGGTCTCTCACCTCCTCGGTTCCTGATTCATGAAGTAAATAATGAGCCGTATGGAATGTATAAGAGTATATTGCAAGAATGGAGCTGATCATACTCAGGTCCGGAACAGCTTTACCAACGGTCTGCCTAGGAGCCGACAGCTTAATGACTAATGGAGCAAGAGAAGGAGGCACTGCAGATGATTCGCCCTCTGCAATAACAGTAGGAGCGTAGCGACGAGGTTTCTTCACTACCCTCTTCCTGCGAGATTCGCTTGGACATCGGGATCTTCTTCCTCCAAATCCTCCACCTCTACATCTTCTATCGGGGTTGTGCCTACCCCACCAGAAGCAGCTGTCGGAGCCTCATCACTTGTATCCCCTTCGAAGCGGGACATCCTGCGTCCGAAGCCTTGCTATCATCAATAGCAATGAATTCCCCGAGGCCTGGGACGCGGACCCTCTTACCCTCGCTTCTCTCAGTGACTTTCCGCTTCAACCGCTGAGAGATCAACTTCACACCAAAAGAATTAATAGAAAATCTAGTGGGTGTGGAGTTCGAAATTCTATACCACTGGCAGAATCCCAGGGTCGTTAGAAGGTTCGGAGTCCTCAGCGGCATGCACAGCTGCGCCTCAGTACAGCCAGCAATATAAAACCGCCAGGCACGAGCTCCATCGATGAGGCTCCCCATGAAGGCCAGGTTGCTGTTTAGATTACCTATGTACAGTTGGTCATCCCCAAACTGATGAGCAAATCGACTCAAAACATAGGGCTCCAGGTAACAGGTGTCCCCGCTTCTATACAACAAGTGGGATGGCCGGATGCTAATCAGCCATTCGAAGACTCCCCGACTCAACGACGTCTGCCTTTCCCCTACATCCTTGAATTCTTCACCATAGCCTGCATCACGAATGTAGGGAAAGCACCAAAAAGACTGTAGACGTCATGACGGCACAGCAGTTTGCGGACCGCAGCACATAAGTCGGTGACCACGAACACCCTTCGAATCGACGGAGAAGCGCCATTTGAACACCTTCTGGGGGCTCCTCACCGGCTTGGATGATAGAGGGGCAGTGAAGGGCGAACCGTGCCATCAAATAGTATATGGTAAACCAATTCTGGGGCTTGGTCCGTCGCAAGGCGAGATAGTCCCCTTTCCCCGCTTCATCATTGGTGGCCTACAGAAAGCCTCCGTCAACGCACGAAGGCCTCTTTGAATACAGCACACCATTGCTGGAAGAAGTCCAAGAGAACGATCATGGACTAGACGAACAATCGGTAATAACACAGTTGGATGAATGACGTCGCTAGACGGAGATGGCACCACGTATCTCTTCAACCAAACTGTTAAAAAGCCAGCTAGAAGTGCCTTTTGGGACGTCGGTGATGAGCCTGGTGGTGGAAACTCCGAAGAATATCACCTTTCTCATAGGGTCCATCATCTTCTTTCAAAATCAAATCCCCTTGAGAGTGCTCTTGCATCCGGCGAAAGATGTCTTCATCTGCAACTCCACAATGAGCCGCTTCAGGTGTACCTTCCAGGTCAGGGAACAAATAATAATTTTCCCACCTCTTCAAACTGCATGAAGCTTCCTTATGGCTCCCATGCATGCTTGAGCAAATGTAAAGGTGGCACATCAACTCCCGGTAAGTCTCAAACAAGGCGGGCTCCTACTTCTCCAGAAGTGCCACTTCCGCCTCACACGGAAAATATTCTTCTTACGGGAGAGACCCCAAAGGCAGAGCAGAGACTTTCCCACATCTCGTGCAAAGCCATGCCCAATTCGCCAAAAGGGGTGAGAAGGTCCCTGTAGCCCGGTAGTACAACTCAAAGATGGCGTAAAAGTTCGCTACGCTCATTTGAATGCTGTAACAGGTCGCCCTGACGGCCTTATATAGTCCCAACCTCTCCAGCTCCTCTTCAAAATGGGCAAGGACATATAAAGTCAATTCCCTCCACCATGCCTTGGGAGGATGAATTCACTCAGGGGTCCTGAAATCAGTGGCTGGATAATTACCATTAGCCTTAAAGAGCTGATTTCCAAAAGTCTGAGCCACCGTGAGATTTTCTCCCACTGGGATGTCCGGAAGTACGTTCCCAGGGTGGAGACCCAATACACAGCGAGGAGGACCCGCCCTTGTATAACCGGGGGACGGAGCTATCAACTTCCCCACGTGAACAGAATCGATAGTCCGCGTCAGTTGCCAGTGCATCTATCGAGCCCTCGTCACACATTGAAAGAAGGACAAGGGAAAGTGGCGCTTGCTAGATGGGAGATAATACTTCTCGCCATCCAGTTTGAAAATCTACTACCCCTCTCCGGCTAGCAGCTGGTGATCATTGTCTGGCGCTGCATCCCCGAACATGAAGTGGGCTTCCGATAGATTTTTCGGTCAGAATCTTCAAGAGGAGCAGTAGTTAAGATGCTCCTCATGGTGCGCTGATCCCCAGCATGAATAAGTGCATCCCGACTAGGAGAGCTCTGCTCGCTGACAAGTGAAACCTGCCCTTAGAACTACAGGCTAACATTGTCGTCCAACCCTCTGGCCGTTCCAAAAAGACTGTTCAGAGGACCAGGAGTATAGTGCACTGCAGAGACAAGAAGAAACTAAATTAGTTCAGTTGGCGAGAGAAAGCCAAATCCAGAAAAATTTTAAGGCATAGCTTTGCCCCCCTCAAGCGAGATAGGCCTAGCTTTAGCTCGCCCTGAAGCTCAGCTTCGCATCTGCAGCTTAACTCCGCACTCCACATGAAGGCAGGATGTAGAAAAATATCTAAGTATTAGCTTCGCTTTGGAAGCTTGACCTCGGACAACAGAACGCGACAAAGCCCCAGGGGCTAACTTCATCAGAAAGGTATTGTCGCCTAAAAATTATTTTAAGGGCATTAAGATCCTTTTCAACTACGCTCTGAGGGTTAGTTTCGCATCCTATCATTCGACAGGATGTGAACCGCCTAAGGTTAGCTTCGCATAGAAGCTTGGAGAAGAAACCCCTTCAGTTCTTAGATTCCCAATCAAGAAGTCAAGGGAAATTAAGAGACTTGAACCCCCTGAGATCACTGGATCACAATGAATCGTTCTAGATTCATCATGGAATAGCCAGGAATTGGCTTTAAAAGAGAGATGAAAATCTCTGAATAAAAGGTAAAGATCCCTACCCGCGATAGGTCGTTCGATGACAGGAGGAGAAGTTCCCTCCGTCGTAGAGGTTGCTACCTCTTTTCCTGCCCGTCTTTTGGGAGCCATTAGGAGAACTAAAGAAGTGCTTGAATTTCCAAACAAAGAATAAGGAAGAAGAAGAGATTTGGAGTTCTCTGAAAATTCAAAGAGAAGTGGTGCCTTCTCTTTCAGCCTAATCGGGTTTTTATAGGCGGATGATTGCCTAAATGTCGCCTCCTTGAAAGGAGCGCAGGCAGTCATTTTAAATTAATTTGAAACGTCGCCTAGAGCGCCTTCCCGAGAAGCTTTACTTCAGCCCCGCTAAGGGCTAACTCCGCCGTGAGTTCAGTGTTGACTTCACGCGACGCTTGAATAACTTTGCTGAGAAACGTGCCTTAGCTCCGCTAAAAGCACATCTCTAGCTTCGCGAAAATTTTGTGCTAGCTTTGCCAGAAATTCACTCCTGACTTAGTTGAAAATTTGTCTTCAGCTTCGCTGGAAGCTTAGCTCAGCCAAGAATTTTCATTTCCTCTTAAAGAAAAGACTTACCTAAAGCTAGTCCACTCCAGGTGTTCTCGGATCAAAAAGGAGGGAAACAGAGCAGATAGGTAGAAAATAAACACTCTTATTGATTCAAAAGTGAAGATATATTGACACTACATCAAGGTGGTCTTTCGTACACCGAATCATTGCTCCAAAGGTATACAAGTTGTCCTATCTACTTCCAAGGTGATAAGCCAAACCAACTGGACACGAAAGGCCTTCCTCTTGCACAAGGCCGTAATCCTTCGCTTAATGGCAGATTTTGTCATCAAGAAGCTGGATCTTCTTTGATGAAAATTGGCAAAGGACTGGTTGCCACCAGAAAGCCAAATCTTCTTTGATTAAAATTGTTAAAGGAAGGATCTGAGACCTTACAGGTGACGCCCGCTTTCCCGAAGTGGATCATCTCGGATAAGCGACTACCACCTCTCTTCCCGAAGTGGATCATCTCGGATAAGCAACTGCCAATCTCTTCTTGGAGCACGCATCAACTGCTCCAGTATGTTCCTCCTGCTTAGGATTAAAGTTTCAATTGGAAGATCAAGAGGCAAGTTTCTGATCTCTTTCATCAAGACAAAAAAAACTGGTGGGCACAGTTCACTGTAATGCAAACTGGAAACAGGTTAGCATTAAATCAAAGAGAAAACTGTGAAGACGAAATGCTAAGTCAAATTCTTTGGGCGAAGCAGCTCATATCCGATCCAGTGATGCTTCAATTAAGCAGAGGATAGCCTCGCTTGCACAGTGATGATGGGCTAGCTCAGCATAAGCCGAGTCTCAGCTCCGCCTAAGGCAGTTAGACTGAAGAAGTCTCAAAAAGGGCTAAGTCCTAGCCTCACCTATATGGCTAAACCAGACTGGTCCAGAGGGACGCAGTCTTGACCTCACCTATGTGGCAAGATTGGGTCGACCTTGAAGAGACTAAGTCTCAATTCTCGCCTACGTGGCAGATTTAACAGGCAGATTCAATAGATCAAGACAGGAACCCTACATGAAAAAGTCTGTTTATAATCAAGCGAGAATGATAGCTTCGTCGAGAAGCTGGAAAATAGAGCTGAAACCCTTCTCTGCAAATTAGTCAGATACAGAATGAAGAACAAGGAAAATCAACTCCTGAAGTAGCTGGTAAAGATAAGATTAAGGGAGGTAAGCTCCCTAAAGTCACTATTCTATTGGTAAAAGTCTCTGGATGACTGAGACTCACCAGTTCTTGATCGGTTAGTGACCAGGGTGGGCACCCCCACTATTTCAGAGATCTGAGTCTCCTTTCCTGAGCAACGAGAGGATGTCATGAACAGACTGTTCCTCTGAAAAGGACTTCAAGTGTCCTACTTATAGGCCTCATGGCCTGACCACACCACCGTTACTTCAAACTTGAAAGCGCAGGCGAATTTAAAGCATTTAAATGCTTAACCTCGAGAAAGGGAATAATCCCTCTCGTAACTAGCCGAAAAGCAGTTAGCCTCGAGAAAGGAACGTCGTTCCAAACACCGAGTTAACACGAAGCTATCCAGATGCGAAGCTATTTAGAATCGCAAATCTACACGATTCCTCGGCGAACTTATTCTAATCCAGAAGCAGAATTGAAAGCAGAGCTGAACTCAACCACTATGGCGACGTTCGTATTTCATATGTCATCAATCAAAGTAGTTCAAAGCATTTCAGAGTTTGAACCATTCCGTTGCAAACTTGCGAAAACTTTGAAGGGGGTCTTGTTGACACTCTAAAAAAGACAAGATTCCTAACTGGCCTGAACAATGTCTAACTTGTTGACATCTACAAAAGACAAGCGGCAGACAAGCTGACGACCGGTTCTTCACCCATCTCAAAGGGGACGAATCAGCAACTTGGATTTTACTAATCCAGCGAAGCAGACAGTAAGCGAAGAAAAACTCGTGAGAAGGCCCAGGCAGGTCCAGAGACATTAAGTTAGCTTAAACTTAGTCTCGCACGAGCCCACGAGATAAATTCTCGCATAAGAAGCCAAAACTGCTTAGCATCGCAGAAAGCTCCTTCACAGTCTCGCTGCAAGCTAACTTACAACTTCGCACAGAAATACTCAGTCAACTCCGCAGAGAGTTAGCTTTGCTCGAAGCCCAATGCAGTTGCGCAAAAGGGTAATTGATAAGGTAACTTTGCCACAAAGTTATCCAGCTCCGCTGAAGAGCTTTCTTTTAACTTCGCTAGATGCTCCTTCCAGTTCCGCTGTGAGCTCGACGCGGCAGCTCCACTGCGGGTCTTCTATGGTCACCTTTGACCAATCAAATCTCTAGATTAGATCAAATCCAGATGAGATCAAATCTAATTGAGATCAATTTGGACAGTTGCCTGCCATAATCTTTTGACTCTCCCAATCAGGTAAGAAGATTAGAAGAAATCTTTTAATTATTTGGAAAGAATCAAGGGCGCATCCCTCATTTAGCAGAGCGGATCAAGAGATCAGCACTACTTGTTATTCCTAACTTCGCAAAAGCTATCTCTAGCCTCGCGGCTTCCAGATTAAAACAGATTGACTCAATCTATTTTCAGATTTTCAAGGAACAATTATACCCCTACTCTCTCTATAAATATCGTACCAAAGGCGTACAGAGGACGAACTGAGACCCCCCCGAAGAGAGAAAAAAAGACAGAGATCTACTCTTTTGCTTCCAAGAACTCAGAGAATTACTTCTCCAATCAGGGTGCTAATGCCCTAAGATCTTCCTCCCTTTCAAGGAATCTCCGGAACAAGGTAAGAAGGAATTCCCAAGTGGAGGCAGCTCAAGAAGTAACAAGAGGGTTCTACCTACCTTCTGTTCTCTGATTCCCCGAACCAGGCGAGAAGGGAATCCCATCAGGCAGCAGTCCGATTGTCTGATCAATCGCATCGTCAAAGGGATAAAGTGATCGCGCGCTGACCAGATTCCTACCGGCACACTTCCCCAGAAATCTCAGAGGAGATCTATCTGTAATCTTTTTACTGCAAAGAATTACTTGTAATTTAGCTCTCAACCTTTTTTTGTAAGTTTCCCCTTCACAAAATCAATGAAAAACAGTTGGATGGGCGACCATGCCTTGTATGCTCAAATTGAATTTTTTTTTTAACAAGTTCATGATAGGGTGGAAGGTATGAGTTATACACTTGATTCTCATTGTGTTTTCAATTGGTATCACAATTGATATTTATCTTGTATACTCATATTTGTTTCTATATATGTATGCTTCAAACTTCAAATAGTATCAATTTCGATTGGTATTTAACTTTTCCATACATATTTATGTGTTTTCATTGTGCTTATTATATCTTTATATCTTTAAAGCACAAATTTTGCTATGCTAAGCTTGATTTAGTCCTTCATGACAATTACTTTTCAATTGGTATATTACACAAGCTTATGCATCGTTTTTATGAAAATTCATGTTTTACCTTTCAATCAGTTTTGTTTACAATTGGTATCTTACTCCCACTCTTTATGTTGAAAAATTGATATCTTAGTTTTCAAGTGGTTTCCTACGCTCCTAATGAAAAATATTTTCAATTGGTATATGTTTCATTTTCAATATTGGTATCAAGAATCTTAAATTGATATTATTCTCTATTTGGTATCTCTATTGCAAAATAATTTTAGTGTTTAACCAAAAAGATTGGTTTATGTTTTTAATTGGTATTAAAAGTGTAAAATATTTTCAATTGATACAAAATTTTTTTACAATTGGTATCATAAATTGGTATCATGATGTTTCGATGTATACCTTCACACTGAATTGATATATTTTTCAATTGGTATCATAATGTTTTGATTTGTCTTGCTTATATGCAAGGGAAGCTTAACATCTTCTCTATATATAGATTCATGATGAGTGTATGTCATATTGAAGTGATTGACCTTTCTTTGATATGTAGTACGCGTGTGTAGTAGGAGCTTCACATCTCCTTTTATACATTGTATATTATGCTTTATGTGGTAAGGGTTTATTTATCTCTTTTCATATAAATGCATGTATGCAGGGGGAGTTAACTTCACATCTCTCCTCTTCATGAATGTATATAGCATATATATCTTTATTGTTTGCTTTATGCGAAAAGGGAGAAAAATTTTATTTATACCCTTTAGTTTTTGTACCCCTTTGTTGATGAATTGACAAAAAGGGGAGAGATATTTTAGAGTTTGATATATGCATGTTTGTTTAATATGCATATTTATTTGCATGTTTATTTAAATCTGTTATCTCTTACCATTGGTATTAGAGTATCTTTTGTTGGTATCAAGAGCATTTGTTGGTATCAAGAGCAACATTTTTTTAAGAACATTTTTATTTTAAAATTGGTATCAAGAGCATGTTTGTTTCATTGGATCATGTTTGTTTCATTTCTTTGTTTTATGCATGTTTATGCATATATTTATTGAGCATTCATTACGTATCTTTATTGTTTATTGCTATGTATAAGTTAAGGGGAAGCGTCTATGAAGCTTAACTTTAATCCATGCATATATAACTCCATGAGTTTTGTCATCATCAAAAAGGGGTGATTGTTGGCCCAGAGACCCTTCACTCTAGTTTTGATGATGATTTGCTCATGTACTTATAGTTTACTAATAATCTTATGAAATTTAGTTTCAGATATTTAATCAAGATATTAGTAGGTGATTAGCTTCAACAAAGGTGTTTTGGAGCTTTCACATGTTGATTCAAGAGCTCGAGCGTCAAGTTCACATTTAGTACTCGGATGAAGTCAAGCTCGGTGGATCACGTTTGGATCGAGTCAACTTGGAGATGAAGTTCTACAAGAACATATCGGTTTGTTTAGTTTAAGACTGGTTTAGATCTTATGTTAAAGGTAGATAGTGTTGATATGCTCAAGTTCACAATATGCACACACAAGTTTAAAGTTTCATGTTTTGGTTTTTGGTTTAACCGGTTTCGATTTTTCATATATATGGTTTTCATGAATAGATAAAATCAAAACAAGTTTATATGCTTTAATGAATATTAGATTTGATCTTTATACATCTATACTTCTTCTACTTAGAAAAACTTATGTTGATAGTCTATTTCATGAGTTGGAGTTTTGTATTTAAACAAAACTTTATTTTTGGATTTCATGTCAAAACATAGATATAATATCTTTCATGTATATTAGATTCTATCCATATACAATATGCTTCAAAGTTGTTTAAATATCATGTTTTTGTACTTACGTGTGTTTTGAAAAAATCGGATTTCCATTTCAAAAATTCAAGTTTTGGAAAATACGGATTTTGGTTTAAGACAAAATTTCAATATCACAAAATGGTTCAAATAGTTTGTAATATGTGTTGAATTTTTGTCACACATATTTGTATTTTAAAGATCTAATAAGAACTAATTTTTGTGAAATTTATGTGATTTCATGAGATTTTTTAGAAGGTAAAATAACCAAGTTTTTAATCCCTTAATATTAACTGGCTTGCCTTCTGCCGGTTGCCGGTCGACTGGACGGTCGAACGCGACAGAAGTCAGTCGACCGGTCCAGTCGACCGACGTGAACAGACGTGCACGGCTGTTTGAACTGATGGGCCGGTCGACCGGGCGGTCGACCGTCCAGAGAGTTCTGCTCTCTGGAAATGGCCCCGGTCGACCGGGCGGTCGACCGGCAGAGAGCTCTGTTCTCTGTATCCAGTTCCGGTCGACCAGGCGGTCGACCGGCCAGAGAGCTGTTGCTCTCTGGTTTCAGGCCCGGTCGACCAAGCAGTCGATCGGAGGCACAACGGTCAGAAATCTGACCGTTGGCCGGTCGACCGACCGGTCGGTCGGAAGGGCAAAATTGCCCTTTGCCAGACTGCCAACGGGCAGATTTTGAGGGGCTATAAATTTGCCCCCTCTTGAGCTGTTTTTATGAAATTTTTAGAGAGCAAAATTTTCTATCTTTCAGCAAGTTTTTAAAAGAGTTTTTGTGCCAAAAGATTTGATCTTTATTTATTTTTAAAAGGGTTAGAAAAATCAAGAAAAGGAGAAGTCTTTGGGATTGGTTTTTTATCTTTATTTTTATATCTATTCTAGAAGTTTTTCCAAGAGTTTTTCTTTGTGATTTTGATTTTCAAACTCCTTACTTTCTCACACTTGAGCTTATCAATCTATCTTATCTATTAGGATCTTGTTTTAGTGAGAAAAAGATTGGTTTGTGGTCTTTGAGCTCACCAAGTTGTAAACCTTCCACACTTTGTGATATCCCTCTAGTGAGAGGTGATTGTGTTGATATCCCTCTAGTGAGAGGTGATTGTGGAAGTGGTGATTGAGTATCCCTCTAGTGAGAGGTTGATTGTTGTTTGGCTAAGTGCCTATCCCTCAATTATGAGGTTGATCTTGTTTGATTTTGTGCCTTGCCTCTAAGTGTAGAGGTTGTATTGTTGAGAGAGGAGTTGTGTACTCCCAAATTGTATTTGCCCAAATTCTTAGTGGAGGTTCCCTGTGTGGGAAGTCCTGTGTGGACGAGTTAGTGGAAATTCTTCTGTGTGAAGGCGGGGAAGTAGAGCTGGGTGCTCGAACCTCGAAACATATCCTTGTGTTTGCGTTTGATCCACTATCTCTAACTCTCTCTCTCTCTCTTACATTATGCATTATTCATATTGTTCATATCATATACATGCTTGGGGATTGTTTGCTCACACTTATATTTAACCAAGAGAGCCAAAGCGGCACCTCAACTCTTATCTAGAGGAATCTTGAGGAGTTAATCCAGAGCCCTTCACGGGGAATTTGGCTACACTCTTGTGTTATACTTGGTGTGTTGTGCATAAGAATTTTTAGTTTGCATAAATAGTTTTAATTCCGCATTAATTCATCATTAGATTAGTTAGTCACCTATTCATCCCCCCTCTAGGTGATTTCAGTGAAAAGGTCGATAAGGAAATGATAAAAAGATTTTGAAAATTATTTTTAAAACAAAGTAAAGGAAAGAAGGAAAATGATAAAAGAAAACTCGTGGCTACTAACTACTAATTGCTCCACTAACCATGCTAACCTCTTAGTGATAGTTGCCTCACATGGATTCTTGGCCATCACTAGTCCTTAGCTTCAAGAGATGGTACAAAGTATGGCTCATAAGATTGTTCTTCCATATTCAAACATATCCAAACCGCACAATTAAAATGCAAGCTACTATTAGATAATCAAAACCAAGTAGTGGTTAACATGAAATAAAAAAGACATTACAAGTTAGCTTGTTAGTGGTTAAATGTTAGAATATTAGAATGTTAGAATCCATCATCATGAACCATCAATGGCTCTTGTAAGAGCAAGGCGTAGTAGAGGTTATTAGATTTATATAGATTATCAAGTAAGTGGTTAGGTAGGTAGTGGTTAGTAGTTAAATTGCTATGAAAAGAAACTAGCTAAGCATCATGTGAAAGATGAAGAAGATTACAATAGAGAAAAAGGAGACACTTTTACATAGATTGTCACTCTCTGTTACATTAATATCTCTTTCTTCCTCCAAAATCAACTCAACCCTACTACAAGATGTAAAAGAAAACTAAAAATACAAAAGGAAAGGAGAAGAAAATTCTAAACTACAACTAGAAGAGAGAAAACCTAGCTTCTACTCTATCTGCTCCCTCTCTGGTCCTCTGTAGGGATATTTATAGGCAAAAGGAAGTTCTAGAAGACAATATGAGGCCACGCGTTGAAAATCGGCGCGTGCATCCTCTAAATTGTCGCGGAAACGCGGCAAATTGCTACATTTCGCGACAAATTACCGCGGACTCAGGTCCCTGGTTTTTGTCCACGTCTTTGTCTGGTGTCGAGAAACTTCTGCATGGTCTCGAAAATCGACACGTGGATCCTCTAAATTATCGCGGAAATGCGGCAAATTTTCGTATTCAGTAACAATACCATGGACTTAGGTCCCTGGTTTTGGTCCATGTTTTTGTCTGGTCTCGAGAAACTTCTGCATGGTCTCGGATTTGGGTATTTGGATTCGAATCTTTGTCAGATTCGTCCGCTATTTATGGATCCAATACATCTTCTAGAAGCTCTCTATCTTGGCCTCCGAGAAATGAGATTTAATTACCCAAAAATTAGATTTAATTAGGCTTTTATTACTTCTTTGCCCCTAGACTCTTGATAATCTGCAAAATAGACAAAATTGGTGAGAAGCGTCATTTTATTTATAAATTGATAGAAAATTGTGATGTAATCATGAAAAATTGTAGAGTAATCACCGATGAACAAACAGGCTAGAATGGCATCGCTTGTTACTACATTTCCAGTTTTGAATTTAAAGTTGGCGTAGTATGTGTGTTAGTTCGGGGAACCTTTACCGTCAAAGGTCTGCAAGGTTGGTGTTTTTAACTTGGGGGATAGGGATCAATATCCCACTCGGTCAGGTATGGCCGGACTATCCCAGCCTCTTGAAGGTTGTTTCGATTAGCAATAGCCTCCAGGCATTTCTCGAGTTCATTCATCCTTTGGGAGTGATGGGCTACAATTTTAAACCATCCTTCTCTTCAGAGTAAGATTTAGGGGATTCAGAATTAGAGTTGTTCTCACTCTTAGTTTTGTCAGAAGAAAAGCTTTCTCCCTGCTCATGTTTTTCCTTGCTTTTGTTGGAGGAAGCATTAGGCTTGGGACCCCTTGACCTCTTTCTTCGATTTGTCAGCAATTGAGTTATCATCACCTTGAGGTCATTTATAGACTCTTACTGGACTTGAAGCATCTCATGCTGCTTCTTCTGCACTCGAGCTTACTCCTCAAACCTCTTAGCCACCACTTTTAGAGTACAAGCAATATATGCAAATGCCTCTTTCTCCATATAAGAGTTGAACGATTGAGATCTACAATAGCAGAGTGCTCATCACTTGCTTTAATCCCCTTGGCTAGGGCATTATAGTCCACCGGAGCTATAGCTTCAGTCTGAAAGCGGGTATGTTCAAAAATTCCTTCAGGTTCAGTATTTCTTTCAAACCAGAGGAACGTTCAAGATTGGACTCTTCAGAACTGATGGCAAGCTACTTCCCCTTTGACTTACTTGGTGTGATGGTCGGGCCCACCATGTTAAAACTCACCTCAGGGTATTCATCATCAGAAAATGATTTCTTCTTGCGAGAGCAATGCCTCTTGGCTGAGTTAGAAACTAGAGCCGCTGATAACCGGTTGGAGAGTGACGATTTGCTCGTATAAGAGCTACAATGGCACTCGGAGAGTACTATCATAATGAGTCTCTAACAGAAGCATTGGGGAGCAATTTGATGGACACTCTACTTCCTTGCCAAATAGTCGCCCAGATCCGTGGCAGGGTTATCTGAAGAACTAACCTCGAACACATGGGTGAGGGCTTCCCAATTCTGCATTGTTCTTGGCCGTTTGGAGCTGAGTGTGGATCTCGCATCACTGTATTAAAATATGAAGGTCGCGTTTGATCATACTCTGCTTCTGAATGCGAGACTCGTGTTTTGGAGTTGAAATGTCAAGTTCATGTTCTAGTGTGGGCTTCTGTTGAATGCAAGTCTCGTATTCTGGAAGAGAAACACAGGCCTCATATTTTGGCATAGCCATCAGCTGAACGCGTGTCTCGTGTTTTTGAAGTGAAATGCAGACCTCGTGTTCTCACGCTCTGCCACAGAAACGTGGGTCACGCGCTCTGCCATAGAAACGCGATTCTGAGCTCGCGTTTGGTGCTAGTAGTACAAAGTTCAATTGCAGTAGCTTCTGCTTGCTGACGACGAGCATGACGCCTTTGTTGATGTTCATTATTCTAAGTGAGTCGCAGGGACTATTGGGATCCCCCAGTAACTCAGAGTTGCAGAGTTTTAAGAGAAGAGTGACTGCGAGATTGATCTTCACCATCATTTTACCATGAACCAATATACTGGCTCTGCGTGTCTCTTGAGAAACATTGATGTGGGTCGCGTGGACTTGATAAGAGCTTTTTATAATCTCACGGGCAGTGGCACTGCTTGCTTTATGAACAAGTGCGCGAGTCACTTTTGGAGAAGTCTCCTAAGAGACTTGAGAGTGGATCTCCAAAGAGATTTTGTGGTATTGCCGCATTGCTTTGGGCCTAATGGAGTCCGAATAGAGACTCTTCTCGTACTTCTCTTGGTTGAATTCGACGACGAGTGATTCGACAGTTGATCCAAGGAGCCTGAGTTGGCTTGCGCTGTGGCGTTCTCGTCAGTAGAGAAAGCAGTCTCCAACGGAGTCACCATCTCTTGTTTGTCAGAAAAATTCAAAGTAAAATTTCTTTGAGTGGATGAAAAATTACAATGGATTTGGGTGGATCTCTCCTTTGTATGAAGTTGGGTTCTTGATGTATTGGTGGAGAGTGATTTTTGTTCTCCATTAATTGACCAAACCGAAAGCTTCTCTTGGATCTTTGTGGTTTCTCTCAAAGAGATGAAAGGAACTCTATTTGAATGCAGCAAGTATTAGCTTCTTTCCTTTTCAAAAGGATTTCTCTCCTTCTCTTTCTAAAGTTGAATTCTAGAGAAAGTTAGCTGAACTTCTATAAAAAAAAAGCCTTTTTTATATCACTGAACAAGTCCGCCTCTTTTCATAACTTTCAAAGCTATTATAAGGGTTCTTAGGGGCAGAATTGTCCCCTACAAATCCTCCATAACGGGGATTAACTTTCACATTACGTGGGTGTTAATTGACCCAGTAATGGGATTTAGTTACAACAAAATGTTAGTCTCGCACTGGACGCAGACCTCGTTCTATTGTTAGATGGGAGTTCACATGCTCCCATCTGCATAGGAAAACGTAGCTCGTAGGCTCGCACTGAAGTTGAAACACGATGCTCGCAGGCTCGCGTTTGAGTTGGAATGCGGAGCTCGCAGGCTCGCATTGAAATTGAGATGCAATGCTACTCAGGCTTACGTCTGAATCACGACCATCGTATTTGGCATAGAACATGACCCTAGCATCGAGTTTGTTGAGTGTGACATCCGTATTTGGGGTTAAAACGTGATCGTCACGTTTGGTTTGAGGTTCGCATATTTGTGGCTTTGTCTTCAGTGATTTTTAGACAGCCTAGCCCAACAGAGAAGGCAATGCATCAATATTGTTACATAGTTATCCCTCCGAGCTTCATTGACGTACATGGTCCTTCCTGCCTTCTACTGGATCCCTAATATGGTGTTTACCTCCTTGTGTTGGATGAGAGCACTGCCTCGGTGTTTGTCTAGGGTCTCGGGCTGCCTCTGCACTCTAATCTCTGAGGGCAGTCCGGGGTTGAGAATGATTTCTCAGAGATATCCTTCATTAATCATGTCTTGAAGGTGCCTTCAGAGGGTGTGACAGTCTACTGTGAGGTGGCCCCTCCCATTATGGAAGGCACAGTAGTCTTTAGATCCAGGTCCCTTTGGGTTCTATGGGAGCAGTCTGCTCCAACGCCTGACCAAAAGCTAGTCTTTGATTGCATTGAAGACATGATCGAAGGGTATCCTGAATGTAACGAGGTCGAGCTCTACTGCAAGCGAACACCAAGGTAGTTTTTAGACAGTGGCAAAGTTGTGGCTCGGATTCTTTCTCGGTGGGAACTGTGGCTTCAGCTTCTCAACCTTAGATCCCTGTTTTGGAAGGTGACTGGTGATAGCATGAGTCACCTCTTCAATCTGCATATACTTCTGTGCTCGGGCAAGGATGTCCCCTATATTGGTGACATCTTTCTCCACCATATGCTTATAGAATAAGCGGGTGACTTGTAACTCACAGATGAATGTTGCGGCAACAACGTCTTCATTGCAATTGTATACGGACGCCATCTGGCTCTGGAAGTAGCTGACGTGGGTTTTCAGGCTATCCCCTGGTTTCATTTTCACCATGAGTAGATAGGTATTATTCTTCTGGAACTCTCTCTTGGAAGCAAACTAGTTATAGAAGGCGTCAGTTACATCTTCATAACTTCAGAGAGAGTTATTTGAGAGTGAATAGAACTAATGATAAGCAGCTTTCTTGAGTCTGGAAGGGAACGCCCAACAAAGAAGGAGGCCATGATGAGCATAGACCTCTATCTTGTCCTGGAACTGGTAGAGATGCAGGAGAGGGTCGGAGGTCCCCGAGTAGTGGTCAAAGGTGGGCATCACAAACTTCCTCGGAAACTGGAGTGTGGTGATATCCTCTGACAGTGGTGAGTCAGAGGGTCTCAGCCCGTTGCGCTCCATTCCTTTTAGAAATTCCTGGCCCGTTTGGTTGAGCCTATTTTGTACTAGATTTGTGATATCCTCTATGCGAGAAAACTTTGGGGCTCGAGACTGCCCAGAGTCCTCAGAGCGCTCGTCATCATCGCGGGTCTCTAACCGATCGCACTTTAAGCTGTAGGTAGATAGCTCGAATTCTCGGTCACATTGTGGTGACGGGGGAGTCTGGGCTCTTCCTTCAGTGGTACGGGAGGACTGCGACTTCACAGTGTATCGACTTGTTTGAGTAGTCAAGTCAGGATACGAGCTACTGCGTCTTTTATGAGAGCAGTCGTCTCGCAGAGCTGAATCATCTCGGCTTGCTGATCCTTCATCTATTTCTTCAGGTTAAAGAGCATGTAGTAGAGTTGCTCGCTGGTGTGCTAGGGTTCGGGTTCAGCAGCTAGCACCCTCCACGGTGTGGCAGAGGAAGAGTGAGAGTCTTTATCATCATGGATATGGATGTCAGATAGGTTGATCTGGTGATCCGTAGGCTCAAGTGCTTCGATAGCTTCTCCTTTTACTTTTGGAGCAACAAGGGCAGGGTGGTTTGAGGAAGGGTTAGAGTTTTGAAAAGGGAAGAGATCCTAAGTGTAGATTCAGAGATCTCAATGAAAGCACCAAACATTGTGGGTAATTCCAACAAAATTTATCCACGCACCAAAATATGAGGGGTTAATCATTAAATTATAGAAATCAAACCAATGGAAACACAAAGATTTACGTGAAAACTCAAAGAGGAAAAAATCACAGAGAGAGGGAGAGAGGATTCCACTATAACTCAGGAAAATTACAATGGGGGGTCATCCTATCTCATGAACTAGGGTCTCTCTGGAGTGAGTTCGTCCCTCTTCACGTTGGAACGGGCATGCTATATATATAAGTAGTATTTAGCGGACAAAGTTGTAGAGTTCAGTTCTATTTAATCATTTAATTGCTTATCTCAGAGACAGTTTCAAACTAAATATCTTGATTTGAACTAGTTGTGCGAGTGTTTATCTTTATCTGGTAGTCTGCGTCTAGTTGTTGATATGGTCGATTCATTCTCGTGCTGTAACCATCAGGTTTGAGTAGAGATTTAGCTTAGAGATATGGATTCCCATAACTGATTCTATCTCTTTCTTGTAACCACTGAAATTGCTCAGAGTTTGAATTAGATGAGGACTCTTTTTCAGAGGTTCTGGAAGTGGCCAGATGTCAATTGCTTGTTTGAAGCAGGTTGGATACATGTCATGATCTCAAGGAGCTAAAAAATTGACCATTACACATACGAATGGATTTTAACGATAGGAGGAGTATGTTTGATGACACCTAGAGCAAATTAATTTTAAACTTTGACAAGAAAGATACAAGAGATGAAAGTTATATGCTTGGGGTGAAAATCCATTTGTTCTAAGAGACTACTCGGTCTCTTGCAAAAGACGCATTTAAAAACATCTTAGAAAGATACAAAACGCACAACTCAAAGCCTATATCATTCTTGAAAGTACGGAAAATTCTTGTGACCGCCTCGAACGGAACAAGCTGAACAACAAAAAATTGTGCACATGCAATGCAATAAATTTAACGAAGACTGAGATTATACCTTCGAGATCTTGCTGGATTGATCACGTTAACAATTTTCAACTACAAACTAGGAAGACGTCACCTCGCAATCTTCTATCATCTTCTAAAAGCAGTAGACCAAATGGAGGGTGGGCTCCGATCTTTCGATATCTTCTTCAGCTTTTTTCTATCGCTGTTAGAAACTAGGATTTTCTCCTTTTGTTTCTTCTGTATGATGCATACTGCGGCCAAGAGCTATAGGAGGCTTTATATAGGGACCACTAGGAATCAAATAAGGATCAGGCTTCTAATGAAATAAAAAATTCCTAATTCAACCCAAATCAGAATCCTTTAATTTCATAAACTACAATTTAGTCCACTAAAGAATTGTAATTACACTTCTGTCCTTCTCACAAAATTACTTTCGAGATCCTTATTATTATATATATAAATCTCCCCACGTTAATATTTTTGATGTCTGACAATTAACTAAAATTACTGATAATTTTATTTAATCGGCATCATGTTCTTGATACCAATCACATAACTTATTTGTCATGTCAGATAATTAAATTCACCTGCAGGGTTTAACATGCACAAAACTTATAAGCTTCTCAAAAAGACATCATCATTCCCTCGTACCGTGATGTGAATTCTGTCAATGAATAATGTTTATCGTACACATATTATTATCACTCAACTGACTGAATCTATTGACTCATAAAAGAATCTCACTTGTATAGAATCAAAGTGACAAGTATAATATACACATGTCCATTAAATATTTCAGAATTAAGAGTTTAACACTCATAATAATCATGAGGTGTTAATTTTCTAATATAGTCAGTATATAAAAAATTACCTCAACTTGGTCATGTCCAATACACATAAAGTGCACTAATGCAATAGTCCGAGACATTAAAAGTCTCCTATAATTAAGGTAGACTATTTCAAAAGATTGCAATCTTACTGATAGTGTGTCCAACTCCATCTAAGATTGTGAAACTAAGTTATGTTTTATAGGATCCGATGATCTGATCTTCTATGTGCAAGCAACTCTACACACCAAGTCATCTACAATATAGAACAAAAGAACCACATGTATTAGAGTACAATTATTTGCTCATACAAATTCTCATAAAAAGAAAATGATATTAAATCATATATTGAGTCCTAATACAAAAAGTTAAGGCTTTTAGTACATGTCCAATAATACTAAGTTAAGAAGAACCATCACTTTAGCCTTCAACATTATCCACAACCACCTAAGAGCGGTAGCACTGGTATGCGCTCCTCACTCGAACGCCTAAGGGGTGCTTGATTTATGCATTACTGTATACCTGTCCTTACATATCCTTCACGGTTTGATTGCTCTACATTTTGAGTCAAATCCTCGTTTTACTCATTCGAGCACTATGAAGGAGTAATGTGATACCTGAAGGGAAGGATTGAAAACATATTGAATTATGGTCGATTGGATTTGCGACTCCATAGGTACATACACTGACTATGCTACTGGCAAATCTTAATGAGTGCAACTCAATATCGGCATGCAGAATTTTGCTCGGAGGTAGATCCATCTTCCTATTTGCAATGAGAAACATTTTGTTATCACGCTATTAACATCTAAGTAATTTTTTACTATGTATAGTGATTATTATTTCTTAGGCTACAAGAAGACTCAAAAGAAAGTGACTTGTGGGATCCATGTCTTTTATGGTAGTAAACTATGTAGTGTCGTGCCTAACCAAGTCCAGGGATTGTACACGTAAAAGCATTTAGACTCAGTCATGATCCAATGTACTGTAAGAATCTAGACCTATACATCCATATACTAGTCCAATGGAGAGTAGGTCGGCCCACATGTTGTACTAGCCTGGTAATTTATACCTCTGTTCATGCTTGAATTGTGTCAGCCTATTCATGTCCGATTTACGTCTCTTCTATGAATAAGGTGGAGGAGAGTGAGAGTTTGTTAGGACTTCTGACTCATTGTTTGGTTTGTGAATTGGAGTGACTATGAGATGATAAATAACTCAAATGTGGGGCTGAGATATAATTTAGCTAACTAACAGAACAATTATTCATTGAATAGTACATGTAATTGTGTCTCCAACTGGAGTCTTAATTAGAGTTACGTTCGTGCTCCTAATTGGCCATGTCCTTAGGCAGTGACCTTGGCCACTGAGGCGAGCTCAAACACGGCATAAAATTATCTGGACCCTAAATTTTGCGACCAATTGACTTAAAAGCTATTTTCATTGTCCATGTACTGAAAAGTTTTCATACCATCTGGACACGGACTCCTTATCAACCCTAGTTGTTTCCTCAACCCAGGATGATTGGATCCAAGTAGTATTCCCTTCAGTCAAACTTTGAGGTTCCAAATAATATTTTGCTTAGACTTTCTTGCCATATAATATTATGTGCACACCTCAACAGAGAGCCAATGTCCCATCGATTTGCACGTCCTACAAGATTGATATACCCTAAACACGTACATATAGAGTCCAACAGAATCTATGAATTTGATGCAAGTCATCAAAGTAGCCAAATGTCATCCATATAATACAAGGAAGAAGCAGATCCGAAGCATCACAGCGTCGCCGTACCAAACCGAGTAAACGAATTAACGCGCTCAATCCCCCAACAAGAGAGGGGTAGACTACTGCAGTTGTGTACTAGTTATCAAGTCTTTCTCTATTTAATTTTATGAGTGATGTCAGCTAAAAATATATCAAAAATTTTTTCGGATTTTTTTTTTTATTTTTTTCAAATTCAACTTCTTTTACGCGTCAAATACCAGTTCCAAGAATCTTCTGTCTGAAAGATCGTATAAAGCTGCAGTAACTTAAAGGGACACAAACCCACAAACTTCTTGAATTTGAATCTCAGTTCACGATCTTAACGAACGCATCTCACTCTGTACCCTCTCTCACTTCCATGGAGCTCGATACGCAAAGCTGGGCAATGAAATGGCTATCCGAGAGCTCACAAAGGGACTGGACCTGTTGGCTGAGCTCTGGTTCATCGCTGACGATCAGTCAGAGTTGTGCGAGGAAGTGAAGAGAGTCATCGAGTCCGGCATCTCCTTCTTGGAATCCATGGATTCTGCAACACTGTCCCAAAATCTACCCATGGATGCTGAAGCTGACTCCGCAGCTTCGGTCTCCAAGGGGAAGAAGATCTCGGCAGGCAACGGAGCTAAGCGTTTGCTCTCTGACGATGTAACAAATCAAGCGAAACGGTAATTTAATTAGAATTTTGACAAGAAAAACCTGGATTTGAGATGTTTGGAATTCGGCATACAGTATTTAACTGATCCTTATACATGTTTCCTTTCCTCTTAATGATAACAGAAGAAAGCATAATTCGATAAAACTTATCATGGAGTCCCCCTTTGCCGATGGCTACCTGTGGAGGAAATACGGCCAAAAGATAATTCGCCGCTCTGAACATCCGAGGTATGTGTTAATTGTATGCAGAATTGTAACAAAATTTTCAGATAACTATGTATGAGTTCGATTAGAAAAAACTAATTCAATTCAAACTCAATACTTTTTGTTATGAATTGCAGAAGCTACTACAGGTGCACACATAGTGGTTGCAATGCGAAAAAACAAGTGCAGCAAAAGAGTACTAGTGCTGCTGGCTACCCACTCGAGTACGAAGTGGTCTTCACCGACGAGCATACATGCAGTACTACAACTGGGCTCTCTATTTCTCAACTTATGCTTCTCTCGCCATCAAAGGCGAAGCAAATTAGTTTTGAGAAGAACGAGCCGAGCCCAGGAATCAAGGACGATGGAGCTCACAGTCTATTGAGTGTTGAAACAGCGAGTTTGATTACTCCAGAGTTCGACCTAGGTGATGATCTTGCTTTGATTCCACCAATGTCCCCTGCAGGTTACTTTTATGGGTATGATGCATCAGCTCATTATGGGCTGGAGGAAACTTTTGACCCGTACGTCGCATATTATTAGGGTAAGGAGTGCCCGGTTTCTATCGTTTCAATCGTAATCGAGCTTTCGAGTTTGAATCCTCGCTCTTTCGCTCAAAAAGAATTTAGAGTTGGGAAAGCTCCACCATTCAAGTTCAGTTGAGTCGAGATGAAGTTGCTCTTACCCAAACAATCAAAAATAACTACTTTTATTTTTTCCAGACAAAAGATTGCTGTTCTTAAATTTTTAGATGAAAAATTAATGAAATTTAGGGCTTTAATTGGTGAGAGATGTTATGTGTCAAGGTACTTCACAGCTACTCCCCACGGTGTCTGATGCTCTTAATGGTTGTTGAAATTTCTTTAGTTCCACCTTTTCTTTTAGGAATATAATCTGTGACTTTATGCATACATAGAAGTTGACCGCCCTCTCCTTGCATATTGTGTGATGCAATTATTTACTCTTAGGGAGGCACATGCTATTTTTCTTTTATAATCCAACGCATACCTCTAAAACACAGTAATCTATGAGACTTTTGTTGTCATTTGAGCTACTCTCGTTCATCCAGCTCCCAAATGTCTTTAGATACCTATAAATATATAGATTTCGCTTGTACCAGTTGCTTGATTTGCAGAACAAACTAGGTGCAGCTTCAACTACTTCAGTCAATTTGGCTGTAATTCTATCTAAAATTTAGTTGAATATTTTTAAAATAGAATCTAATATATTCTGTTATATAAGAAAAATTTACCTTTTTTTACTACCGTACTCCCTTTCTCACATTGTTTGGGTTGGAGTTGAAGCTGTAACACACACACACACACACACACACACACACACACACACACACACACACATTTATATTATAATGCAGCACTCTAATTATAAGAATAAAAACTATATACAGTTAGAGGATTAGAGCTATAGTGTAGTTTCAACTATATCAGGCCAACAACTTGTAAACTACATAATGATCTTTCCATCCATACAGATGATTCAAATTGCTCTTAATGATTGTAAGACTTTTATGCATCTAAACATTCACTATTCTGCAAAGAAAATAAAATATTTTATTTTTTAATCATGGTATTCTCAATGCTAGTTACAATTAATGGAGTTAAAAAAAATGGAAAATGCTCGGACGTTCATGCTAAAGTCTACAATGAAAATAGATTCTACAATTAATATTGTAGGCTTAGAATATATTCAGGAGTTGTAAGAAGCAGCGGGTTCGCCTACTAGTAATATCTCTCCCTCTCTCAAGGGTTTGATTTATGCAGCTGTTGAACGGGAGATTTAACTTGGTAATTACTTTTGGGTGCATGTACCTACACTAGAGGGTGAGCTCCATCCAGTTAAAAAAGAAAAAAGAAAAAGAAAAAAAAAGAGATACTTAGAATTAGCACAATTTGAAAAAGGCAATCCATTCTTTAAACAACAAATATGTCATATATATATATATGCATCAATGATACTGTGGAAATAGTTCATACCAACAATGTTTCAAAGGAAACAAATATGTAATAATAACACCATTTAGATCCAATCTAATTTGATAACTTCCTTGTTTTAAAGATATATTGAAGTTGTGACGAGGATAATAAACAGTAATATTTTTATACTCTAAGATGAAATAGTATATTTTAAATTTAATTCATATTTTAAATGCGCGTCTGATAAGAATTGTGTTTAGCTCGCTTTAGTTTATAACTATAGGGTACAAACAATCCACTGACTTGAATGGTTTAAGTGGCTTACATGTACTTTTAGGTGCGCATCGAAAAGTGACCTTGACCTCGTAAGCTCGTTCAAACATCTGACTAACGAATCTACACACTGTTTATGCTCCAATCAAATAGTTCTACATGGATGAATGAGTCCTAAATTCCTTCTTATCAGTTTGAAGTGATGTCACTTGTATATGAGAATCGGAACAGCCGTCTTCTCTCTCTCTCTCTCTCTCTCTCTCTCTCTCTCTCTCTCTTCTTTTAATTATTCACGCGTACAAGCCTCGTTCTAAGAATCTTCTAATTTCTTAAACCATAAGTTTTGGTTTTTTGAGCATATATATCTAACAAACCCCACTTTTGAGTACATAGCTATCGAGAAGGATAATCATAGGTTGGAACGGTAGATAGTGATTGAAGAGCTAAGGTGATGGCGAATCGAAAGAGCCAGATTCAGCAGGATTTAGATTTTTATTTAATTTAAATTTAGATAGAATTTGTTAAAATTTCAGAGTAATTTGAGTTAGATTTGATCCTATCAATAATTACGTGTGTGATGTACGTTTTGTAGGCTAAATAGAGCCATGTATTAGATTTCTAAAATAATAATGATTTGAATTAAAATTTATTTCCCAATGGAAATCCGTGTTGTTTGAAAATTAATCTCATGGATTAATCGAACCAGGCGATGAGAACGAGGCCCGGGTTGCAATCTTTGGTCATCCCCAACCCCCAAAATCCCTGTTCTTTCCCAATTCTATAAAATCCCACCATAAAACCTTGATTTCACTCTTATGTCTCATATCATTTTGGTATCAGAGCTGAATTTCCTACTTTTTCCTTTCACAAAATCCACTTAAAAAAATTATTGTTCCATGAACAGTAAATTTACTATCGTGAACAGTAAATTTACTATTCACGGTTATTGTTCACTGCAGAGTACAGCCGCAATCCGGAGTCAGTTTCCGGCTCGTTCGGAGTCCGTTTCGAGCAATATTTGAAGCGTTGGGTTCGTGACCAAGCTCCGGAGCTACTAAGAAGAATTCGCATCAAGAAGACAACAGATCAAACCTCCACAAGTCTCTATTTGGTGCTAGTATAATTCTTGCAACAGTTTGGTATCGTTTTACGCTCTGTTTCCAGTCCGATTGGAGTCCAGTTCAAGCCGTCAGAGTTGGAATAAATTCTCAGCTTATGCATTGAATTATATTCACGTGTTTTAATTTTTGCAATAAATACATTTATATTGACTGCAATTACAAAGAAGTTGAATGGAGTATGTTTGTGGTTGTCCCGTATCTTCGAGGAGCTTATGACTGTTAGGTTATGAAGACCGGAAAGCAATCTTGAAGATTTTTTTAGCTATTTTGTTCTGACATCTGAACAGAAGTACCATTATGTACAAATGACGCTGGATAAAGAAGCTTACTAGTGGTAGAAAGACAGTCATAGTTAATGTCGATATTAGTCTATCTTGCAAGACCTACTTCGTACTTGGTATGCTGTGCACCATCTCTTCGTTGAGTTTCAGAAAACTCTAGAAGATATCAAGAAGATTATAAAGGGCATGGCAATAAAGGTTGAGGGCCTCAAATCTTTACCAAGTCAGGGGTTGTAGATGAGCCCGATCCTGAACTAGAAGTTGCAGCTAAGGGGCTGTTTGGATGCCCGAAAGTGGGTGGAAGTGAGAAAGTAGGATTCTTTTCCTTTTGAAAAATAAGAATTTGTGTTTCTTTCCAGTATTTGGATGGTAGGTAAAAAGTGCAATTGAAAAAGTGCAATGTCTTTTCCGGTGTTTAGTTTGTAATGTGAAAGTGCAAGTGGAAAAGTTGACCACAAAGTTGACTGTAAAATAATATTAAAATAAAAATTAATTATGAAAAAATAATTTACACTGTAATTAGAATGAAAGTAAGATGACCACAAAATTAACTGTTTTGAGCTACAACTTATTGCAAATGAGATTTACATGACCACAAAATTAACTGGAATGCCTTGAAAGTGAGGATATGGTTGTGTAAAAGAGAAAAGATAAAAGGAAAAGGGAATTTTTTCATTTTTCTTTTCTGGTGTTTGGATGGATAGCGAAAGTGAAAAATGACACTTCCCACTTCCTCACTTCAGCCCACTTCCTTAAATCCAAATAGCCCTTAAGCCAGAGCCAGAGACAATAGTTGTTGATGAGTCAGAGCCAGAGATGCAGCTAAGGCAGAGTTAGAATCAGTAGTTGTTGATGAGCCCAAGCTAGAGCCAGAAATAGGAGAGCTTCTTGTAAAGACTTCAGCAGATCTTCTAGCATAGCTTGCCATGAGCTATTGTCATTACGCCAACTGTGAGGATTCCAGTTTCTCTAAGATTGTATGATGCATACGATCCTTTGCAGATCCTTCTAAAGCCAATAGGTTTACAGGAGTGTGGATTTCTTATGATGCAAAGTACAATCGGTCCAGTCTTCAGCGGGAAAGATTTGCGTCACATGTTGCATATGTCTTGTTTGAGGTACCATCGACTGCAGACGGTTGGTCATGGAAGGTAGTTCTACCTCCACCACATTGGTTCAGATGTGACGTATCAGTTTTGATTTTCCGACCGCCACCTTGGCCTGATTGAGTTTTCGTGATGTGGTTCGACCCAGATGTGCTTACCTTCTACTTACCACGATATTCATCAGGAATGAATGTTTTCAAGCAGAGGAAAATGATGGGAATCGAAATGGCCAGATTCAACAGGATTTAGATTTTTATTTAATTTAGATTTGGATAAATTTTGTTAAGATTTAGGAGTAATTTGGGTTAGATTTAAGTAGATTAATCCTACTAATAATTACATGTGCGATGCATGTTTTGTAGGTTATATATAACCATGTATTAGATTTCTAAAACAACGATGATTTGAATTAAAATTTATTCCCAATGAAATCTGTGTTGTTTGAATTAATCTCATGGATAAACCGAACCAGGCGGTGAAGCCCAAGCCCGGGTTACGATCCGTGGTCATACCCAACCCCCAAAATCCCTGTTCTTCTCTAATTCTACAAATCCCACCACAAAACCCTAATTCCACTCTTCTGTCCCACATCATAAGGATAGGACTAGATCTCACCACTCAGCTTTCGTTTGACAGTGACGATGACTTCGTGGTCGCGAGATAGTTGTGTGAAGAAGTAATGGAAGCTATTGAAGATGGGCTCTCCTCTGAAGTCGACTGATAAGCCTGCAATCTCATCCTTTGCAGTTTAAGACCCAAAATCCCTGTTCTTCTCTAATTCTACAAATCCCACCACAAAACCCTAATTCCACTCTTCTGTCCCACATCATAAGGATAGGACTAGATCTCACCACTCAGCTTTCGTTTGACAGTGACGATGACTTCGTGGTCGCGAGATAGTTGTGTGAAGAAGTAATGGAAGCTATTGAAGATGGGCTCTCCTCTGAAGTCGACTGATAAGCCTGCAATCTCATCCTTTGCAGTCCCAAGGTCTTAAACAGAGACCAAATGGGGAGGTACGTTTGTATATATTAGGGTTACCTTCGAAAGCAACTGAAAGATTCATGTTATTTATCAAAAGAGTTTTACTTCACCTATGATCATCTTTGCAAACAGGAGAAGTATGAATTTCATGAAGAAATAATTACTGATTCGCCCTTTGGTGATGGCCATCAACGGAGAAAATATGGGAAGAAGATTATTCAAAACGTGAAGGAACCAAGATCTATTTTCACTTTGAGCATGTATCAAATAGATTATATTTTATTTTACTTTTGTGAGGAGTTCTACTTGGATAGTTAAAAATACAAAAGATAGAAAAGAGTAATTATCATAAATTTATCATCTAACATCGACTTGTTATTCGATTCATTTGTTAAAGACAAAATCCTTGCAAGCTTTGTTTAGGTCATTCAATCATCTAATACTAACTTACAGTTTAAAATTTGAGATAGAACAAGGAGTTTTCTACCGACTAAAACTAGTAAAATATCAAACGTTGCCATCAAATCTAATAGAACAAGAGTGTTTGCATAGAATCTTAATAGTACAGAAAGGTATTCTGCATATTACCATTTAGTCTTCAATATTGGTTGACATACAAAAGTTACATTTACGAAATTTCATAACCATATCAAATGTGGAATAAGTTGTGTTGAACATACAAGCTCTGCGAGGTGCTGAATGACTTGATTAGTCAAGAAGGGAGTGATTTTATTAAAGGTATACACATCTTCGATAGCGTGGCTGAAGGACTCGGGGCTCCATCCCAAAAGACTAGTCTAATAGGTGGAGTTGCCCAAATACTTAATACTTATAAGCCCAAGACCATCCCTACGTCTAACCGATGTGGGACTATTTGTTCGACCCAAACCCAACAATCCGCCCCTCGAACAAAGAGTCTCCCTGCAAGCTCTATTATCTTCACACTGGGAGATCAAATGCTCCATCGAGATACTCCTCTGCACTACGGTGCCAGTTTTCTCGAGAGAGAAATAGTAGCTTTACGGGGGCTTTTTTTTATTTTTTTCATTTTTCGCATTTTTCGCCAGTGGGGTGGGCAGGCAGGCCTAATGCGTCTTTGCGTCATTGGGGTATCTATATACCGTCGAACACGACTAATTTCGGGGCATGGCTCTGATATCACTTGAAGGACTCGGGGCTCCATCCCAAAAGACTAGTCTAATGGGTGGAGTTGCCCAAATACTTATAAGCTCAAGACCATCCCTACGTCTAGCCGATGTGGGACTATTTGTTCGACCCAAACCCAACAGTGGCCACTGCTCGGGATGTTATCTTCAGGAATAAGGTCAACAAGGAGGATGGGTATCTGTTCAAGCATGACTTTGAGAAGGTCTACAATAGCGTCTCCTGGAGAGTGCTATCAAGGCAATGTCAATCAAGGCATGGGACAAAAATGGATTCAGTAGATGCTCACTTGTACGTGTGGAGGCAAATTGAAGGGTTTATGGAATGGAACCTAAGCAAAGAGATCAGGTGTCATCGGAGGCCGGCTTCAACAGGGTGACCCTTAGTCCCCCCCCACCCCCCACCCCCCCACCCCCCCCCCCCCCCCCCCCCCCCCCCCGTAGCTGATGTTCCAACCAAGATGGTCATTAATGGCAAGAACGTTGGGCTCCGACACGGTATGCTATTTGAATCCAACATGGTATGCTATTTGAATCGGTTCGGGGATCTCGATTCTCCAATATGCATATGCGGATGACACACTTTTGTTTGGCCAAAATGACCTAAGAAAACCATTGTTCTACAGTGGATGCTCTGATGCTTTGAATTCTGGTCGGGACTGTATATCAAGTTCCACCATAGCGCCCTTCCCCCTGTTGGGGAAGATCATAGGCGACAAGTCTTTTTGCATTTCTCTTTGGGTGTGTGGAGGGGTCCTGTCCGCTCTGATACTCATGGAAAGCCCAAGAAACAAGACTGGATGCCACTTATTGATGAATAAAGTTGTGTTTGGCAGGTTGGAAGAGTAAGTGCCTCTCTCTAGGAGGAGGACTTACCCTTGCCAATTATGTCCTCTTCGCACTTCCTACGTATATGATGTCTTTTTATGAGCTTCCAGGTGGGTTATCTATGAGGTATGTGGGTTACAACATAACTTTTTGTGGTATGGCAACAATGAGGACAATAAGGGACGTCACCTCGTCAGTTGGGACCAAGTGTGCATGAAGAAAAAGTTTGGAGATCTTGGGGCTTCCAATCTTACAAAAATTAGTTGTGCTCTTCGTTTGTAAGTAGTGGTGGAAAATTCACTCCGGCTCTCAAGCTAAATAGACCTATTTCATTCAAACTACAGATGACAGAGAAGGGTGTAGCTTGATGAGAAACTGAGGCTGAAAAGGTCACATGCTTTTGGAATGGAATTTCCAAATAGGGAGAATTCTTCCACTTCAATATGAAATGCTTAGTGGGCAATGGCAGTGTCACCTGATTCTAGCTGGATAATTGGTGTTCAGGCATGCCGCTATATTATATCTGAAAGTACACCTAGAGAGAAGTGAATAAGTGTTATACTAATCATATGGGAAAATACAACTATTAAAATGAATAATGTTAATGGTCAACTCAAATAAAGAAGTGAAGATGGATTCCCAATTAAGAGCTCTAAACTTCTCCTCTGCATTCCTCTAGATTAAGGGCGTGTTTGGTAGGTTGCAAAATGTTTGCAAAATGCAAAACATTTTGCAACTTTACCATTTACACTTGTTTGGCATAGTTTGCAAAATGTAAAATGCAAAAACTTTTACAACTCTTTTTTTCCTACTTGCAGTTGCTACAGTTAAATTTGTGGTCATGTAAATCTCACTTTTACACTCATATTTTCCCACTTGCAGTTGCTACAGTTAATTTTGTGGTCATGTAACTCTGACTTGTAGTACACTTACAGTTCAAAACGGTTACTTGATAATCAATATATAATTAAATATTATTAATTATTTAATATTTTAATAGTGTTCAATTTCTTATTTAATTATTTATTTATTTTATATTTTTAATCTTTAACTTTTTTATTGTTTTAATATTTAATATTTTACTATTTTAATTTAATATTTTAATTTAAAATTTTATTATTTTATTAGTACTTATTCCATTTTTTATTATTTTATTTAGAGTTAATATTTTATTAATATAACAGTATTATACTTTAATATAAAATTACTATATATTTAATTCTTTATTTTTTAATATAAAAAATTACTTTATTAATATCATAATATATTTTATTATTATATTAATATTTTATTATGCTAATATTGTAATAATAATTCAGTATAATAATACTATAATGATAATTTATTATTAAATTATAATTATATTTTACTTTATTAATTTTATATTTCTATAATATTAAAATTATATTATAATAAAATTTATATTATAATAATTTTCAAGTTTTTTAATATTATAATATTATAACTATATTTTATTATTGTTGTAACATTTTTTAATATTTATATTTTATTAGTATTCTTAAAATTTTATTAATGTTCTTTAGATTTTCTTAAAATTTTATATTATTTATTTAGTTAATATTTTAGTAACATTTTACTATTTATACTAATATTTTATTAATATTATTGTTATAAATAAAATATTAAGATTATTAATTTTTTATCTCAAATTTATTAATACAATTTAATTTGCAATAGTAGATTTAATTTAATAGTATTTATAATATTTAAATCACTGTTACAGTTAGTTTTGTGGTCAACTTTTCCACTTACACTTTTACATTACCAACCAAACACCGTAAAACACAATTACTTTACCATTTACACTTTCACTTTATCAACCAAACACTGTAAAACACAATATACTTTTCCATTTACACTTCACTTTATCAACCAAACACCGTAAAACACAATATATTTTCTCTGCTACAGTTCACTTTTTCCATTCTCATTTTACGACTTACGACTTGCGACGTTTTGCAACGAAACAAACAGGCCCTAAGCGTTTACGTGTTTAATTGCCTTATTGAGTGAAAGAGGAAAACCAACAAATATGAATGATGCTAGCAATATATAACAAGTGCATTGAAAGTAAACCACAAGTGTAAACAATAGAGATAGAGTTAGAGTGAGAGAGAAAGCAATCGCAAACACAACAAATTTATTTCGAGGTTCGAGCAACCCGCTTGACATCCCCGTCTTCATCGCGTGAAGGATTTCCACGATCCACTTAGGATCTTTCACAAAGGAGCTATAATGGTCTACAGAAGAATCCAATATTTGCAAGCATCCTCTGGCTCTTCTGCTCCTTTCGACCCCTATCTAGCCTTATTTACTCAGCTTCGGGAGCACCACCAGTAGATTTCAGCTGAGATGTCCGCGCACCATCAGCAGATTTCTGCTGAGATGATCGAGCATCGCCAGCAACTTTCCACTGAGATGACCGCACACTATCAGCGGCTGGAGCAGCGTTTGGACAATGATCTTAGCATATTTGTGACTCCATTCGCTATATGCATACCTGTTTTGGGGACATCTACAATAGGTTTGATTGGCCGGCTCCTCTTCCTAGTGAACGTGCTCAGCCACTTCCTCCTTCCAGCCCTCCATTCGCCGCCAGGGCTCCTCCTTCTTCTACTCCTCCTCCTTCCGCTCCGCCACCTACTTCCCCGGAGGACCCTGATTTGGGAGACATTGACCCCTTTTGATGATGTCAAAAAGGGGGAGAGATTTCTGGGAGTTATTTTTGTTGGCCCAAAAGCCTTCCACTCTAGTTTTGATGATGATTAACTCATGTAGTTATGTGTACTAATAATCTTGTGATTTTAGTTTTAGATCATTAATCAAGATATTAATTGGTGATTAGCTTCAACAAGATAATTTGGAAGCTTTTCACATGGTGATTCAAGAGCCCGAGCGACAAGATCATATATAGCACTCATTGGAGTCAAGCTCGGTGAATCACGAAGTTTTGGTTCGAGTCGGCTTGGAGACGGCGCTCTACAAGAAGACATCGGTACCATAGTTTAGAGTTTGTATTTAGATCCAAATTGTAAAGATTAAAATAGTATGATATGCTCAAGTTCACAACACACACGTTTCATGTTTTGGTTTTCAGTTTTTGGTTTAACCGATCTTGGTTTGCATGAATAGATATTATATCAAAACAAGTTTACATGGTTTAATGTATATTAGATTTGTTTTATATACATGCATGCTTCAACTATTTAGACAAACTTAGTTTGATAGTCTATTTCATGTGTTTCATGTTTTGGTATTTCTAACAAAACATATTTTTGGAATTAAAGTCAAAAACTATGATATATATTTGTTTCATGTATATTGGATTTCTATCCATATGCATCATGCTTCAAAGTGTTTAAATATCATGTTTTTGTATTTGGATGAGTTTTGGACAAAACGTATTTTCTGTTGAAAAATCCAAGTTTGATAAAATACAAGTTTTAGTTTTTTATAAAATTTGCAAGACACAAATATGATTCCAAATGTTTTATATTGTCTTGAAATTTTTATCACAAGTTTGTATTTCAATATAAAATGTAAAAAGAATTTTTATGGAGTTTTTAGAAGAGATAAAAGAAGTTTTAAAATTATTTTTACCCTGTTTATCAGACCCAGAACTGGCTGACAGGTCAGGTCGGTCGACCGCTCGGTCGACCGAACCAAGGGCCGGTCGACCTCGCGGTCGACCGACGTGCACAGAGCTGTGCACGTCTGGCAGCACAGTGGGCCGGTCGACCGGACCAGAGAGCTTTGCTCTCTGTATCTGGGCGGTCGACCGGGCGGTCGACCGGAGCAGAGAATTCTGCTCTCTGTATCTGGGCGGTCGACCGACCGGTCGACCGTAGCTGCCACGGTCAAATGTGACCGTTGGACGGTCGACCGACCGGTCGACCGGTAGGCCATTTCTGGCGTTTTCAGCTACCAACGGCTATATTTTTCTGGGGGCTATAAATACCCCATTAATGGCCAGTTTTCTCTAAGATTTTTTGTGCGAATTTTTCCTTACTCTCTGGTGTTTTCACAGCAATCAAAAGAAGTTTTTGGACTTAAATTGAACAATCCATTTGGTGTTTTTGCTAGGGTTTGGGCAATCAAAGAAAAGGATTTTTGGGAAAAGATTTTGATTGAACTTCTTCATCTTGATTTCTAGTTTTTCCCAAAGATTTTCTTTGTGATTTTGATTTCCATTCCATTGGTTTTCTCCACTCTTGAGCTACATTTACTATCTTATTCTATAGGATCTTTGTGTGGGAGAAAGAAATTATTTGTGGTTGTTTGTTAGACCACCAAGTTGTAAACCCAATCTTTTCTTGGCTTTGTGCCTTTGGGTTGTATCCCTCAAGGTTTGAGGTGATCCTTGTGTTGCTTTGTGCTAATCCCTCAAGTTGTGAGGTGATTGTTTGTTGGCTTTGAGTTGTGCCTCAAGGAGGAGGTTGTGTTTGTAAGGAGAGAAGTTGGGTACTCCTTGTAATTGTTATTGCCCTAAATCCTCGGTGGAGGTTCCCTTGTGGGAGTCCTTTGTGGACAAGCTAGTGGACTTAAAATCCTTCTGTGTGAAGGTGGGGATGTAGAGCTGGGTGCTCGAACCTCGAAACATATCTTGTTGTTTGCGCTTGTTCCCTTGGCTCTTACTCTATCTCTCTCTCTCTTTACTTTGTGCCTTGCATCAATTCATATTGTTCATTCATATTTGTTTGCTTGGTTTGTTTGAGTGTGCATCTCTTGTTAATTGCAATTAGTTTTTGAATTCTGCATTAAGTTGACTAGATTAGCATTATCACCTATTCACCCCCCCTCTAGGTGATTTCAATTGGTATCAGAGCCTCCGCTCCTGATATTTAGGTTTAACCACCTAGGTGTGAGATCTTGGTTTGCTAATCTTCATTTGCATTGTTCATTTGCACACATATAGTTGCACTCATGGATAGCCCTCCTATGTTTGACTTTTTTAGACTTGATGTTTGGAAGGCCAATATGAGTAGTCATTTGAAAACCCTAAGACATCTAGTTTATCAAGCCACTACTAATGAATCCTACCCAAATCATAGCAAGCATAAAAAGGCTAATGCATTAGCACTTAAAACACTTAGAGCATCTCTTAATGAAGATCTTTTACCGGTGTTTGATCATTATGATTCGGCTTTTGAAGTTTGGAGCATATTGACTTCTCCCGAGCTACCAAGGATTATCAACAAGTTGAGAAGATCTAGGAGAGACATGTCCGACGAGCATTGCCTCATGGTCCAAGGGAAAGACTCCCTTGAGGTACAATCGGATTCTCAATTAGATGATTGCTCTAGTTCCTATTGCGATGGTTGTTTAGAAGCTCAAACCTTAAATATGGAACTTGCCACAAAGCTTGAAAATTTTTTGAAAAACATAATCTTTTGAAAAAGAATAATCTTGAACTAAAAGAAGAAATGAAGGATTTGTGCTCAACTTTTGAATCGGTTTTGCAAGAGAAGGAAGAGATTACTAGTGAACGTGACTCACTAAGATCTCAACTAGACCTTGCCCTAAAAGAGATTGATGTTTTGAAAAGCAAAAATGATTGTGATGATGTTGTGAAAAACAATGAGGTTTTATCTTCTAAATTGGATTTTGTTTTAAAAGATAACCTTGTTTTGAAAAATGAAATTGATTTCATTACAAAAGAATTGGATTTAGTTTTAAATAAAAATAAATCCTTGCAAAATGATTTAGATTCTCATGTTTGCCATGCTAGTGTAGCTTCTTCTTCTAGCACACCTATTGCATGCTCCACTTTATCTTCAAGTATTGAAAAAGATATAAATGTTTTGAAGAAAAGTGTTAAATGTTTGGGCTCCACTTTGAGCCAATGTACTTTGAATCATACACGCTTGGAAACCTTAGTTCGCAAGAAACAAGTTCCATCTTTACATGTACACCCATCACGGCATACACATGCTCATCACGGACACAACCATAACATGTATGCTCATGTGTACACGTGTACACATTGTGGTCGAAAAGGCCATCTTGCTAGATTTTGCTATGATCGTTTACATAATGAAAATTTAGCATGTAATCTTGTTTGGGTTAGGAAAGATACTAACCCCCGTGGACCCAAAAGAAAATGGGTACCAAAGACCACCCCTTTGATTTTTGATGTAGATGTGGGCTCTCGCATAACGTGAGAGTGTTGATGCCTTGAAGTGGATGCGTTCCGTGCTCAAAGAAAACAATTTGGATGCATCACTTTCAAGGGGAGTTTGGTTGAGAAGACCACCATTGGTTTGGAGAATTAGAGAGGTGCCTTCATCGGTTTTGGTATCGATCTCTAACTCCCGCTTTTATTATGCATGTTTTTCATGTTCATCAATTTATAGCATGCCATGGTTTATTGTTCATTATGCTTATGTCATGTTGATTAGATTAGTGTTATACATGCTTAGTTACTTGAGACACCCATGTTTTATATGGATCTATATTTAGTGTTCTCACCTTGTTTAAACTAATATGTATGCACTAGATCTAATGTACATGCATATACATAATGATCATGATGATTTGTTTTGATGACTCATGTTTTGTTTAGTATGTTGAATGCCATGTTTATTAGACCTTTGACATGCATGTATAGTGATTGAGGCAAAACCTGCACAAAAAATACAGAATTTCAGAACTTATAATAAAAATGTGCAAGTGCTCAATTCTTCCGCTATAGCAAGTGGCTATGCTGGTCGTGATCCACAAGGAGGGTTTTGCGATAGAAGCGTTTACAGTTTTATTGAAATCGTTAAGAAAATAAAACGAAGAGTTCTTCTCTGGTTAAAGTTAGGAAAATGGAAAAGAGAATTATGTTATGTTAGAAGAAAATGAAAGATGAAGAAGGTGAAAAATTAGAAAACGATGAAAAGCGACTATGTACAATGAAGTGGAGAAGAAAGAGTTGGAGGAGGTGGTGATCTATACTAAAGAAGTAAAAGAAAAGAAAGAAAGAAAAGTGAAGAAATACTTACCTAGGTTGATTGATGACTTACTTGGAAACCTTTTGCAAGTTCTACCTTTTTACTTCGGAGGCGTTCAACGCATAGATCATAAACTCGAGCTCAGTCCCCGTGCACATTATATCGTCAAGCATATCAAGAACGAAGTGATGCGGAGCTTGGAAGAGGAGAACGTCTTCATGAACTATCGCTGGCTCTCACGTAGCTTAGCTATACTTGCTTTGGAATTCACTTGTAGACTCAACAAATACAACCAAGGTAAAGTAGAAGAGGAAGAGGAAAGCAAAACAAAACGGAAAGTAAAGATACAAACATAAACAAATGTTACCTTTATTGCTTGAAACTATGAAAGAAAGGAGGAGGGTACAACGGTGTCACTCTCAACATATGCCGCTCTCTCTTACTTACATGAATCTTCTTCTACCCTAAGCTACATACAAGTTACATAAAAGTAAAACTAAACTACAAAATGAAAAAAACTAGTCTAAAATCCTAACTCTGCATTGGCCGTCTACTTTTCAGCGCAGATACTAGCCTTTTATAGGCACAAACCCACTGTGCAGGATCCCGGGGAGGTCGGGGGAGCAAACGCTCCCCTAACTCCCTAACAATGCCGCGGAAACGTGGCTTTTGCCGCGTTTCTGCGGCCAGGGTGTGGCCAGGTGGCCACACCCTGTTGGTGGGTCACCCTGGTTTCTCCTTCTGACTTTATATGGAGTTGGTTTCTTCGTTTGAGCCCCGGAGTCTGACGAAATGACCTTGGATTCTTGGTTTTAACCGATCGATTTTGAGAGGTGTAACGCCCCGATCCCGGCGGATACGGAGACGTCACTGCAACGTATATACGTAGGTCAGAACTACCCTCCCGTATATACGCTAAGCATCAGTACAGACAAGAATCAGAGTACGGAAGCAAATGGTGCATTATACATTCCAACACATATATACAATTACAGAATTATCACCAGAGTGATTACAATATTACATGAATATCATATCACTAATATGCGCAAATGCGGGAATACAAGCAGATGTACAAGAGTAAAACAGCATAAAGGTACTCACGAGTTTAAAAAGAGAAACTCGAGAGACTCACAGGGGGCCTGGAAGGATGGAACTCTGAAAGGCCTGCTGGGGATCCACGCTACCGCTGCGCTACTCTGAACACACGCTCCTAGCTCCAAGACCTGGACGTGAGAATCCAGGGGAGTCAAATAATACTCCCCAGGCGAGTGTAGAAGGAAAACCAAGTGGTGAAGCAGGGTGAGCACAATAATGCATATATCAAGTAGGAAATACTCAGGAGGCAGATAGGATAGAGCAGGTAAGAATAGACATGGCATGAGAATCATAAAACAGGGAATCCGAATAAAACCAATCCAAACTACCATAATACTCATAAAACACGAAATCCGATATAAAGTCCGGGAAAAGCAAATACGGTAAGGCACAGCACAGATTCATAGCCGTTTAAGTTGCAGGCTTTGGTATGCGTCCCATTCCACATACCTCTACTTACAACTTAAAGAGCCGATTATTATGACACTTTATTATTACTCGTCTTACCCATATATCTAGGTATGTGTCTCGGTGTACGGCCAACTCACATACATCCATATATAAGCAAGTCGAGGTTGTTATTGGAAATCAGCGGTTGTATCGACGAACTATGTTTACAGTGGGTCCCGTACATACCCGGGACCACGGCCACAGGATTGTTCCGTTGCATGGAAACGGAAGCCAGCCGCAAGGCTCAACATGAGGGACTTATGTATGCCCTATAATAACATGAATAAGGGAGCCAGCTCTCCCCTCGGTCCCCTGGAGTACCACAGGTCAGACCGGATATAGAGTGCACAACCTAATGCCACTGTAAACACGAACACATATCGATATCCGCATGTTTCCCCCGACCCAATACAAGTTGGTCCTTTTTAGGATTTATTAGTTTAATTATCACTTTACGGGAATAACAGGAAATAGACATGATCAGGAATAAGGAGTACATAAGTACTATATAGTCAGGTCACTGCATATAAAGCAGGAATACAGGTCACTGATCATGATACAGGATAATAAGTCAAGTTCCCGTAAAGATGACAATCACAAGTCAAGTACATCATGCTGGGTATAAAGTGATAGCATGATAGGATGGTGATATTAAGCAAGCAACCAACATGATAAAAGATAGATAATAATCGGGTGGCAAGGTTATGTCAAGAGATTGATAATAGTCTGGGTAAGTCAGGTCATAACCAAAGGGTCTTACCAAATAGTAGCAAGTCAGGTGGTCAGGTGGTATACACTAGATGTCAGGTGATATACATGTGTTAAAAGGTAGCATGTAACTGACAGGTCTAAAATAATGGTATGGCCTGGTAACATAAAAGCAATGACCCAAAGTCCAACAAGTCCAACGACCACGAAGGGTCGGCCACGCATAGCATAAAGCAATAAAAGATATAAAGCATGAAATACAATACATGAAGACTAGTGCGAGAATACTATCATAATAAATGGAATGAGAAGCAAGAGGGTAGCGAGTGAGAACACTCGCCTGAGTCACCAATATACCGAAATATCCGAAATCCACGGAAGCTCGGAATGCGCCATAACCTGTGATATAAATATGTAGAGTGAAGAGGAGAGAGAAAGAGTTAGAGAGAGAAAGAGAGGTTTAGAGAGAGAAAGTCTAGAGAGAGAAAATGGGATTTTTAGAGAGAGTCTATTTAGAGAGAGAATCTAGAGGGAGATTTCTAGAGAGAGAATCTAGAGGGAGATTTCTAGAGAGAGAATCTAGAGTGAGAAAGAGTGATTTTTAGAAAGGGATAACCTAGAGAGAGAAAGAGTGATTTTTAGAGGGAGAAACCCTAGAGAGAGAAAGTGGAGGTTTTAGAGAGGGTCTAGGGAGGAGTTAGAGAGAGAAAGTGAGGAGAGAGAGGGAGAGGAATTGTAGAGAGAGGAGAGAGAGGAAGAGAGAGGAAGAGAGAGAGAGAAGGAAAGAGAGAGAAAGAGGAGAGAGAAAGAGAGGAGAGAGAAACAGGAGAGAGAGAAAGAGAGTTCAGGAGAGAGAGAATGAGAGAGAGAGGGAGATGAGAGAGAGAGAGAGAGCTAGAGTGAGAAAGAGAGGAGAGAGAAAGAGAGAGGAGAGAGAAACAGTGAGAGAGAGAGAGAGACTTCCAGGAGAGAGAGAGAGGGAGAGAAACAGAGAAGGGGGCTGTTGCCACCTTGCTCCCGCACACAGCGCCCCCCCCTTGGGGGCGCTCGGCCCTGGCCGCCGGCCAGGCGGCGGCGCCGGGCGGCGCTGGCCGCCGGCGGAGGAAGAGGGGGCGGCTGCCCCCTCAACAGAGAAGGGAGGGGGGCTGTTGCCCCCCTCCAGCAGAGCAGAGAGGAGAGAGAGGGGGCTGTCGCCCCCTCCTCAGCCCCGCACAGGGGCCCAGGCGGGCCCCTCGGCCGCCCACGGCCGCCGGCAGGGCGCCGGCGGCGCCCGGACTGGGGTGGCGCCGGCCACCCCAACGAGAAAAAGGAGGGGGCTGCTGCCCCCTCCACAACCGCGCACAGGGGGCCTCAGGCCCCCTGGTCGCGCCCAAGGCCGCCGGCCTTGCGCCGGCGGCGGTCTGCCCTCGCCGGGGCAGCGCCGGAGGAGGGAGGCGAGGCCGGCGAAGGTGGAGATGGCCGGATCTCGCGGGAAGAGGAGAGAGAGAGACGGGGGAAATTGAGGAGTGGAGAAGAAGGAGGAGGAGATAGAGAGAGAGGATTGAGGGAGAGATTGAGAGGTGAAGGGAGAGAGGGAGAGAATTTGGGGGAAGAAGAAGGAAGAGGAGAAGGTGAGGCTGTCGTTGGCGCCAGGGAGAAGAAGGAGAAAAAGAAAAGAAAAAAAGAAAAGAAAAAGAAAAAAGGGAAAAGATAAAGGGAAGGAAGAAAGAAAAATAAAGAAAAAGAAAAAGAAAAGAAAAAGAAAAGGAGAAAGGATTGATGGGAGATGGTGAGGTGGAGATATTTGTTGATGAGGTGGAGAAAATGGAAGTGTGTGGAAGTTGGTGGAAAAAAGGAAGGAAAAGAAAGAAAGAAAGATTAAAAAAATAATAATATAATAATAAGGTTGAAAAATCGACTGTCTCCGAAAAATCCCCAAAATACCCGGAGGTGGAAAACGTCATCCTGATGAATAATATGAAATCGGTTTTCAGAAATAAAATCTCATTTTCAAATTAAAAATCCGGAAGTCAACCGCCGATACCGGTCTACACCGGGTCGGCCGGATTTTGATAAATTCCAAAAAATCCCAGAAAATGCATTAAAGAATAAAATATGATTTTAAGACATAAAGTGGAAGCGGAATTCAGAAATTCAATTCCGATTGTAAACTAAAAATCCTGGAATCAGTTAACTACCGACTCCGTTGGAGTTTTCATAAAATCATAAAATCCTTAGAAAAAGAATGTAGGTAGAAAATATGATTCTAAGAAATAAAGCCTAAAGGACCATCATGAAATTCCTAACTGTTTGTGAAATAAAAATACTGGAATCAGTCTTCTACCGACTCCGGCGGAATATCCATAAATTCATAAAATCTTCAGAAAAAGGATTTAGGTAGGAAATATTACTCTAAGAAGAATCGTCTAAAGACTCTTCGAGAAATTCCAAGTGGTTTGTGAATTAAAAATCCGGGAAGCGGTCAGTGACACTGGCCGACACCGGTTTTGAAGAAATTCATTTTAATTCCAGAAAAATCTAGAAAATCATAGAAAATATATAATAATGGAAAATGATATTTAAAACTAAAATCGGTCAAATCTAATCACCGGAAAGACCAAATCGAATAATATACTATAATCGAGTTCCTGGTTCGGACTGGGACTGACTCCGAGTCCACGAATCCAAAACCAAGACAAAACAGTCATAAAAGGAATTCATAATACAGAATAAATACAGGAAACAAATCGAAAAAATACGATCGGAAAATCTGAATACGCAACTAAGTACGTATTCCGGGAACAGGGTATTACAATCCACCCACCTTACAAAAATTGCGTCCTCGCAATTTCGTTAAGGGGCAAATTGAATACAAAGGGGACAAAGGCTGGAATTTATACTAATTAAGATATGAAGCACTATAGGTAGGGCTCTCAAGTCAACTGAATAAAAATCATACTCTGCATTTCCGGCTGAAGATGTCGTGGCTGTGTAATAAATCTTTAGAATAATGCTGAATAATACTGATGATGTCGTGGCTGTGAAATAAATGAATACTGATGATGTCGTGGCTGTGTAATAAAGAAAACCCCGAAAATCCTGAGCATAATAAAGAAGACCGATAATTAAGAATCCGACTGCTGTCCTCTGAAAGATAGCCAGATCAAGATCGATCTGGAGAATACCAAGCTTCATAGAATTGGCCGAAGAGATCACATAATAGCTTCATTCTGAACCAGCCACTACCTCTCTAGTCTAGTCATATCTTAAGATAGTATAAGGCTTCATAAAACCAAAACATAAAACCAAAACAGGGAAAGGATAGGAGGAATTTGGAATCCAAGGAAAGATAGTCAAGGAGGGATTTGAAATCAAAGGAAAGATAGTCAAGAAATAGATAACTCTGCACTTGCAGTTGGAATGTATAACCAAGATTCATGTATTCCAGTTGCAAATCTCTTTACCATTGATTTGCCTTCTGGACGTACTGAGGAAGTTAGAGCCTAAGCTCTGATACCAACCTGTAACGCCCCGATCCCGGCGGATACGGAGACGTCACTGCAACGTATATACGTAGGTCAGAACTACCCTCCCGTATATACGCTAAGCATCAGTACAGACAAGAATCAGAGTACGGAAGCAAATGGTGCATTATACATTCCAACACATATATACAATTACAGAATTATCACCAGAGTGATTACAATATTACATGAATATCATATCACTAATATGCGCAAATGCGGGAATACAAGCAGATGTACAAGAGTAAAACAGCATAAAGGTACTCACGAGTTTAAAAAGAGAAACTCGAGAGACTCACAGGGGGCCTGGAAGGATGGAACTCTGAAAGGCCTGCTGGGGATCCACGCTACCGCTGCGCTACTCTGAACACACGCTCCTAGCTCCAAGACCTGGACGTGAGAATCCAGGGGAGTCAAATAATACTCCCCAGGCGAGTGTAGAAGGAAAACCAAGTGGTGAAGCAGGGTGAGCACAATAATGCATATATCAAGTAGGAAATACTCAGGAGGCAGATAGGATAGAGCAGGTAAGAATAGACATGGCATGAGAATCATAAAACAGGGAATCCGAATAAAACCAATCCAAACTACCATAATACTCATAAAACACGAAATCCGATATAAAGTCCGGGAAAAGCAAATACGGTAAGGCACAGCACAGATTCATAGCCGTTTAAGTTGCAGGCTTTGGTATGCGTCCCATTCCACATACCTCTACTTACAACTTAAAGAGCCGATTATTATGACACTTTATTATTACTCGTCTTACCCATATATCTAGGTATGTGTCTCGGTGTACGGCCAACTCACATACATCCATATATAAGCAAGTCGAGGTTGTTATTGGAAATCAGCGGTTGTATCGACGAACTATGTTTACAGTGGGTCCCGTACATACCCGGGACCACGGCCACAGGATTGTTCCGTTGCATGGAAACGGAAGCCAGCCGCAAGGCTCAACATGAGGGACTTATGTATGCCCTATAATAACATGAATAAGGGAGCCAGCTCTCCCCTCGGTCCCCTGGAGTACCACAGGTCAGACCGGATATAGAGTGCACAACCTAATGCCACTGTAAACACGAACACATATCGATATCCGCATGTTTCCCCCGACCCAATACAAGTTGGTCCTTTTTAGGATTTATTAGTTTAATTATCACTTTACGGGAATAACAGGAAATAGACATGATCAGGAATAAGGAGTACATAAGTACTATATAGTCAGGTCACTGCATATAAAGCAGGAATACAGGTCACTGATCATGATACAGGATAATAAGTCAAGTTCCCGTAAAGATGACAATCACAAGTCAAGTACATCATGCTGGGTATAAAGTGATAGCATGATAGGATGGTGATATTAAGCAAGCAACCAACATGATAAAAGATAGATAATAATCGGGTGGCAAGGTTATGTCAAGAGATTGATAATAGTCTGGGTAAGTCAGGTCATAACCAAAGGGTCTTACCAAATAGTAGCAAGTCAGGTGGTCAGGTGGTATACACTAGATGTCAGGTGATATACATGTGTTAAAAGGTAGCATGTAACTGACAGGTCTAAAATAATGGTATGGCCTGGTAACATAAAAGCAATGACCCAAAGTCCAACAAGTCCAACGACCACGAAGGGTCGGCCACGCATAGCATAAAGCAATAAAAGATATAAAGCATGAAATACAATACATGAAGACTAGTGCGAGAATACTATCATAATAAATGGAATGAGAAGCAAGAGGGTAGCGAGTGAGAACACTCGCCTGAGTCACCAATATACCGAAATATCCGAAATCCACGGAAGCTCGGAATGCGCCATAACCTGTGATATAAATATGTAGAGTGAAGAGGAGAGAGAAAGAGTTAGAGAGAGAAAGAGAGGTTTAGAGAGAGAAAGTCTAGAGAGAGAAAATGGGATTTTTAGAGAGAGTCTATTTAGAGAGAGAATCTAGAGGGAGATTTCTAGAGAGAGAATCTAGAGGGAGATTTCTAGAGAGAGAATCTAGAGTGAGAAAGAGTGATTTTTAGAAAGGGATAACCTAGAGAGAGAAAGAGTGATTTTTAGAGGGAGAAACCCTAGAGAGAGAAAGTGGAGGTTTTAGAGAGGGTCTAGGGAGGAGTTAGAGAGAGAAAGTGAGGAGAGAGAGGGAGAGGAATTGTAGAGAGAGGAGAGAGAGGAAGAGAGAGGAAGAGAGAGAGAGAAGGAAAGAGAGAGAAAGAGGAGAGAGAAAGAGAGGAGAGAGAAACAGGAGAGAGAGAAAGAGAGTTCAGGAGAGAGAGAATGAGAGAGAGAGGGAGATGAGAGAGAGAGAGAGAGCTAGAGTGAGAAAGAGAGGAGAGAGAAAGAGAGAGGAGAGAGAAACAGTGAGAGAGAGAGAGAGAGACTTCCAGGAGAGAGAGAGAGGGAGAGAAACAGAGAAGGGGGCTGTTGCCACCTTGCTCCCGCACACAGCGCCCCCCCCTTGGGGGCGCTCGGCCCTGGCCGCCGGCCAGGCGGCGGCGCCGGGCGGCGCTGGCCGCCGGCGGAGGAAGAGGGGGCGGCTGCCCCCTCAACAGAGAAGGGAGGGGGGCTGTTGCCCCCCTCCAGCAGAGCAGAGAGGAGAGAGAGGGGGCTGTCGCCCCCTCCTCAGCCCCGCACAGGGGCCCAGGAGGGCCCCTCGGCCGCCCACGGCCGCCGGCAGGGCGCCGGCGGCGCCCGGACTGGGGTGGCGCCGGCCACCCCAACGAGAAAAAGGAGGGGGCTGCTGCCCCCTCCACAACCGCGCACAGGGGGCCTCAGGCCCCCTGGTCGCGCCCAAGGCCGCCGGCCTTGCGCCGGCGGCGGTCTGCCCTCGCCGGGGCAGCGCCGGAGGAGGGAGGCGAGGCCGGCGAAGGTGGAGATGGCCGGATCTCGCGGGAAGAGGAGAGAGAGAGACGGGGGAAATTGAGGAGTGGAGAAGAAGGAGGAGGAGATAGAGAGAGAGGATTGAGGGAGAGATTGAGAGGTGAAGGGAGAGAGGGAGAGAATTTGGGGGAAGAAGAAGGAAGAGGAGAAGGTGAGGCTGTCGTTGGCGCCAGGGAGAAGAAGGAGAAAAAGAAAAGAAAAAAAAAAAAGAAAAAGAAAAAAGGGAAAAGATAAAGGGAAGGAAGAAAGAAAAATAAAGAAAAAGAAAAAGAAAAGAAAAAGAAAAGGAGAAAGGATTGATGGGAGATGGTGAGGTGGAGATATTTGTTGATGAGGTGGAGAAAATGGAAGTGTGTGGAAGTTGGTGGAAAAAAGGAAGGAAAAGAAAGAAAGAAAGATTAAAAAAATAATAATATAATAATAAGGTTGAAAAATCGACTGTCTCCGAAAAATCCCCAAAAATACCCGGAGGTGGAAAACGTCATCCTGATGAATAATATGAAATCGGTTTTCAGAAATAAAATCTCATTTTCAAATTAAAAATCCGGAAGTCAACCGCCGATACCGGTCTACACCGGGTCGGCCGGATTTTGATAAATTCCAAAAAATCCCAGAAAATGCATTAAAGAATAAAATATGATTTTAAGACATAAAGTGGAAGCGGAATTCAGAAATTCAATTCCGATTGTAAACTAAAAATCCTGGAATCAGTTAACTACCGACTCCGTTGGAGTTTTCATAAAATCATAAAATCCTTAGAAAAAGAATGTAGGTAGAAAATATGATTCTAAGAAATAAAGCCTAAAGGACCATCATGAAATTCCTAACTGTTTGTGAAATAAAAAATACTGGAATCAGTCTTCTACCGACTCCGGCGGAATATCCATAAATTCATAAAATCTTCAGAAAAAGGATTTAGGTAGGAAATATTACTCTAAGAAGAATCGTCTAAAGACTCTTCGAGAAATTCCAAGTGGTTTGTGAATTAAAAATCCGGGAAGCGGTCAGTGACACTGGCCGACACCGGTTTTGAAGAAATTCATTTTAATTCCAGAAAAATCTAGAAAATCATAGAAAATATATAATAATGGAAAATGATATTTAAAACTAAAATCGGTCAAATCTAATCACCGGAAAGACCAAATCGAATAATATACTATAATCGAGTTCCTGGTTCGGACTGGGACTGACTCCGAGTCCACGAATCCAAAACCAAGACAAAACAGTCATAAAAGGAATTCATAATACAGAATAAATACAGGAAACAAATCGAAAAAATACGATCGGAAAATCTGAATACGCAACTAAGTACGTATTCCGGGAACAGGGTATTACAATCCACCCACCTTACAAAAATTGCGTCCTCGCAATTTCGTTAAGGGGCAAATTGAATACAAAGGGGACAAAGGCTGGAATTTATACTAATTAAGATATGAAGCACTATAGGTAGGGCTCTCAAGTCAACTGAATAAAAATCATACTCTGCATTTCCGGCTGAAGATGTCGTGGCTGTGTAATAAATCTTTAGAATAATGCTGAATAATACTGATGATGTCGTGGCTGTGAAATAAATGAATACTGATGATGTCGTGGCTGTGTAATAAAGAAAACCCCGAAAATCCTGAGCATAATAAAGAAGACCGATAATTAAGAATCCGACTGCTGTCCTCTGAAAGATAGCCAGATCAAGATCGATCTGGAGAATACCAAGCTTCATAGAATTGGCCGAAGAGATCACATAATAGCTTCATTCTGAACCAGCCACTACCTCTCTAGTCTAGTCATATCTTAAGATAGTATAAGGCTTCATAAAACCAAAACATAAAACCAAAACAGGGAAAGGATAGGAGGAATTTGGAATCCAAGGAAAGATAGTCAAGGAGGGATTTGAAATCAAAGGAAAGATAGTCAAGAAATAGATAACTCTGCACTTGCAGTTGGAATGTATAACCAAGATTCATGTATTCCAGTTGCAAATCTCTTTACCATTGATTTGCCTTCTGGACGTACTGAGGAAGTTAGAGCCTAAGCTCTGATACCAACCTGTAACGCCCCGATCCCGGCGGATACGGAGACGTCACTGCAACGTATATACGTAGGTCAGAACTACCCTCCCGTATATACGCTAAGCATCAGTACAGACAAGAATCAGAGTACGGAAGCAAATGGTGCATTATACATTCCAACACATATATACAATTACAGAATTATCACCAGAGTGATTACAATATTACATGAATATCATATCACTAATATGCGCAAATGCGGGAATACAAGCAGATGTACAAGAGTAAAACAGCATAAAGGTACTCACGAGTTTAAAAAGAGAAACTCGAGAGACTCACAGGGGGCCTGGAAGGATGGAACTCTGAAAGGCCTGCTGGGGATCCACGCTACCGCTGCGCTACTCTGAACACACGCTCCTAGCTCCAAGACCTGGACGTGAGAATCCAGGGGAGTCAAATAATACTCCCCAGGCGAGTGTAGAAGGAAAACCAAGTGGTGAAGCAGGGTGAGCACAATAATGCATATATCAAGTAGGAAATACTCAGGAGGCAGATAGGATAGAGCAGGTAAGAATAGACATGGCATGAGAATCATAAAACAGGGAATCCGAATAAAACCAATCCAAACTACCATAATACTCATAAAACACGAAATCCGATATAAAGTCCGGGAAAAGCAAATACGGTAAGGCACAGCACAGATTCATAGCCGTTTAAGTTGCAGGCTTTGGTATGCGTCCCATTCCACATACCTCTACTTACAACTTAAAGAGCCGATTATTATGACACTTTATTATTACTCGTCTTACCCATATATCTAGGTATGTGTCTCGGTGTACGGCCAACTCACATACATCCATATATAAGCAAGTCGAGGTTGTTATTGGAAATCAGCGGTTGTATCGACGAACTATGTTTACAGTGGGTCCCGTACATACCCGGGACCACGGCCACAGGATTGTTCCGTTGCATGGAAACGGAAGCCAGCCGCAAGGCTCAACATGAGGGACTTATGTATGCCCTATAATAACATGAATAAGGGAGCCAGCTCTCCCCTCGGTCCCCTGGAGTACCACAGGTCAGACCGGATATAGAGTGCACAACCTAATGCCACTGTAAACACGAACACATATCGATATCCGCATGTTTCCCCCGACCCAATACAAGTTGGTCCTTTTTAGGATTTATTAGTTTAATTATCACTTTACGGGAATAACAGGAAATAGACATGATCAGGAATAAGGAGTACATAAGTACTATATAGTCAGGTCACTGCATATAAAGCAGGAATACAGGTCACTGATCATGATACAGGATAATAAGTCAAGTTCCCGTAAAGATGACAATCACAAGTCAAGTACATCATGCTGGGTATAAAGTGATAGCATGATAGGATGGTGATATTAAGCAAGCAACCAACATGATAAAAGATAGATAATAATCGGGTGGCAAGGTTATGTCAAGAGATTGATAATAGTCTGGGTAAGTCAGGTCATAACCAAAGGGTCTTACCAAATAGTAGCAAGTCAGGTGGTCAGGTGGTATACACTAGATGTCAGGTGATATACATGTGTTAAAAGGTAGCATGTAACTGACAGGTCTAAAATAATGGTATGGCCTGGTAACATAAAAGCAATGACCCAAAGTCCAACAAGTCCAACGACCACGAAGGGTCGGCCACGCATAGCATAAAGCAATAAAAGATATAAAGCATGAAATACAATACATGAAGACTAGTGCGAGAATACTATCATAATAAATGGAATGAGAAGCAAGAGGGTAGCGAGTGAGAACACTCGCCTGAGTCACCAATATACCGAAATATCCGAAATCCACGGAAGCTCGGAATGCGCCATAACCTGTGATATAAATATGTAGAGTGAAGAGGAGAGAGAAAGAGTTAGAGAGAGAAAGAGAGGTTTAGAGAGAGAAAGTCTAGAGAGAGAAAATGGGATTTTTAGAGAGAGTCTATTTAGAGAGAGAATCTAGAGGGAGATTTCTAGAGAGAGAATCTAGAGGGAGATTTCTAGAGAGAGAATCTAGAGTGAGAAAGAGTGATTTTTAGAAAGGGATAACCTAGAGAGAGAAAGAGTGATTTTTAGAGGGAGAAACCCTAGAGAGAGAAAGTGGAGATTTTAGAGAGGGTCTAGGGAGGAGTTAGAGAGAGAAAGTGAGGAGAGAGAGGGAGAGGAATTGTAGAGAGAGGAGAGAGAGGAAGAGAGAGAGAGAGAAGGAAAGAGAGAGAAAGAGGAGAGAGAAAGAGAGGAGAGAGAAACAGGAGAGAGAGAAAGAGAGTTCAGGAGAGAGAGAATGAGAGAGAGAGGGAGATGAGAGAGAGAGAGAGAGAGCTAGAGTGAGAAAGAGAGGAGAGAGAAAGAGAGAGGAGAGAGAAACAGTGAGAGAGAGAGAGAGACTTCCAGGAGAGAGAGAGAGGGAGAGAAACAGAGAAGGGGGCTGTTGCCCCCTTGCTCCCGCACACAGCGCCCCACCTTGGGGGCGCTCGGCCCTGGCCGCCGGCCAGGCGGCGGCGCCGGGCGGCGCTGGCCGCCGGCGGAGGAAGAGGGGGCGGCTGCCCCCTCAACAGAGAAGGGAGGGGGCTGTTGCCCCCCTCCAGCAGAGCAGAGAGGAGAGAGAGGGGGCTGTCGCCCCCTCCTCAGCCCCGCACAGGGGCCCAGGCGGGCCCCTCGGCCGCCCACGGCCGCCGGCAGGGCGCCGGCGGCGCCCGGACTGGGGTGGCGCCGGCCACCCCAACGAGAAAAAGGAGGGGGCTGCTGCCCCCTCCACAACCGCGCACAGGGGGCCTCAGGCCCCCTGGTCGCGCCCAAGGCCGCCGGCCTTGCGCCGGCGGCGGTCTGCCCTCGCCGGGGCAGCGCCGGAGGAGGGAGGCGAGGCCGGCGAAGGTGGAGATGGCCGGATCTCGCGGGAAGAGGAGAGAGAGAGACGGGGGAAATTGAGGAGTGGAGAAGAAGGAGGAGGAGATAGAGAGAGAGGATTGAGGGAGAGATTGAGAGGTGAAGGGAGAGAGGGAGAGAATTTGGGGGAAGAAGAAGGAAGAGGAGAAGGTGAGGCTGTCGTTGGCGCCAGGGAGAAGAAGGAGAAAAAGAAAAGAAAAAAAGAAAAGAAAAAGAAAAAAGGGAAAAGATAAAGGGAAGGAAGAAAGAAAAATAAAGAAAAAGAAAAAGAAAAGAAAAAGAAAAGGAGAAAGGATTGATGGGAGATGGTGAGGTGGAGATATTTGTTGATGAGGTGGAGAAAATGGAAGTGTGTGGAAGTTGGTGGAAAAAAGGAAGGAAAAGAAAGAAAGAAAGATTAAAAAAATAATAATATAATAATAAGGTTGAAAAATCGACTGTCTCCGAAAAATCCCCAAAAATACCCGGAGGTGGAAAACGTCATCCTGATGAATAATATGAAATCGGTTTTCAGAAATAAAATCTCATTTTCAAATTAAAAATCCGGAAGTCAACCGCCGATACCGGTCTACACCGGGTCGGCCGGATTTTGATAAATTCCAAAAAATCCCAGAAAATGCATTAAAGAATAAAATATGATTTTAAGACATAAAGTGGAAGCGGAATTCAGAAATTCAATTCCGATTGTAAACTAAAAATCCTGGAATCAGTTAACTACCGACTCCGTTGGAGTTTTCATAAAATCATAAAATCCTCAGAAAAAGAATGTAGGTAGAAAATATGATTCTAAGAAATAAAGCCTAAAGGACCATCATGAAATTCCTAACTGTTTGTGAAATAAAAAATACTGGAATCAGTCTTCTACCGACTCCGGCGGAATATCCATAAATTCATAAAATCTTCAGAAAAAGGATTTAGGTAGGAAATATTACTCTAAGAAGAATCGTCTAAAGACTCTTCGAGAAATTCCAAGTGGTTTGTGAATTAAAAATCCGGGAAGCGGTCAGTGACACTGGCCGACACCGGTTTTGAAGAAATTCATTTTAATTCCAGAAAAATCTAGAAAATCATAGAAAATATATAATAATGGAAAATGATATTTAAAACTAAAATCGGTCAAATCTAATCACCGGAAAGACCAAATCGAATAATATACTATAATCGAGTTCCTGGTTCGGACTGGGACTGACTCCGAGTCCACGAATCCAAAACCAAGACAAAACAGTCATAAAAGGAATTCATAATACAGAATAAATACAGGAAACAAATCGAAAAAATACGATCGGAAAATCTGAATACGCAACTAAGTACGTATTCCGGGAACAGGGTATTACAAGAGGATTCTTCTCAACCGGTTTCAACATCTTGATTTTGCCCTGATTTAGTGTGTGCGAATTAATTCTGATTTAATTCAGAATTCTGGTGGGCTTTTGGGCTCATTTCTCTTCATCTCCTTAAGGATTGGGCCTGCAAATAAATTAAGCAATTAATTAGGACAATGCAGGCTTTTATTCTAAAATAAGTATAGAAATATGATACTAAATATGCAATATTAGCGACCAATCACACCCCATACCTATCTTTTACTCGTCCTCAAGCAAAACAACTAAACTATACTAAGGATTATTAGACCACTTTCGCAGGTCATGCGATTGCACTGAGCATGTGCAACAAGCCGTTAAACCTCTAGGTTCCCCCTAGAGGACGAGTTTTGTCTCGTGAGGGTTTTCAGCGGATTACACCCACAAAATCCATAAAGAAAGAGAAATAAGAGGTAGTATTTTCGAAAAGCATTTTGAAAGAGAAAAATATTTGAAATATAATTGTAAGATCTAAGCAATCTATAAGTTATAGGAAGACTGAATTTTTCATTCCTAAACTTAGTCTCTATTCAAAAATTTGTTATCAATTAAATAAGGAGTCAAATTGTACTTCTCATCTAGTCCATTACTTTACCCTAAGTCATATGCACTTGTGACTGTGAAAATTTTGATTAAGGGTTCATTAACTCTAACTCTTATGCCTTATTTATTTATACATATATATATATATATATATATATATATATATATATATATATATATATATATATATATATATATTGGTGGTATTATTCCTTAGTTTAGGCTTTCTAATCTGCCCATGTAACGAGCCTTTAATCGATGACTCCCAAACCAGACGGTCTTAGGGCACCAGGTGAGAAGACACCCCTAGGACTTAAGGACTCGAGCAGACAAGGCCACAAAACTAAGGATTTTATTATATGAACCTCTTTTAGGCGTGAATAATTATGCTTTATTAGGCACAGATACCCAGCTTAATCAGAGGATTTTTCTTTTCAAACTTATCTAATCATCTTTCGCATAAATACTAAGGCTTGCTTAGGTCAAAGCACCTAGCTATTCAATAATTAGATTTGTTTGTATATATATATTTTTTATAACTTATCTAATCATCTTTCGCATAAATACTAAGGCTTTCTTAGGCCAAAGCACCTAGCTAATCAATAATTAGACTTGTTTTTTTTTTTTTATAAGGCATAAGAATCTTTGTTTTTGAACCCTAAGTGTGTAAGTGTATGAAGTGTGCATATTTCATTAAGGTAAAGATCAAGACTAAATTACTTTGACAAATTATCTTCCTAACTCTATAAATCAAACAAATAATCTTATTTTGACCAAGTATAAGAAATCCTAATTTGGATTTTCCTATTCCTTAAAATTAACTTAATTTCTTACAAAAATAAGTCAAAATATTGTTTCTATTTTTCAAAAAGTTTTAAAAGTAAAGAAAAATGTTAATTATTTTTTTTATTTTAAAGAAAAAGAAAAGTTATGTTAGACCCTCCCCCACACCTATCTCATGCATTGTCCTCAATGTATGAATTAATGCATAGATGCATGAAAAAGAAGAAAGGGAAGGAAAAGGTTACCTTAAGGTGGTGGTTCCGGTGGTGGTCTGATTGGTCCATGAAACGCGGCCCAATCAACTTTTCTTGGGTCTCGGAGGAACCCACCAAAAATATCTTTAATATAACCCATTAAAAAGATTTGTCCATAAAGGATTTTTATTAAGTATTTGACCCCATCTAATTTTCATATTCCATAACTAATTTCGGAGTCAAATTTGTCAACCACCTCGTCCCAGAAATGAGTGTGAAATGATAGAATGTTTGACTTGGACTCAGGAAGGACAGGAACTAATACCGACTCAGGAAGGTGACTTAAGTCAAGTAAAGGTTCAGGAGTCGAAATAAGTTCAGGAATTGGGTCCAAGTCAAGAAATTGAAACTCAAGTCCACATATATTTTCCAGCAATGGAATGTGACTTAATGTTGGTGATTCAAGTTCAAGAATGATAGGTGGAGGAATCAAAACTGACTCTAAAATATTACTCAAGTTTGGTAACAAAATAGGAGTCAATATTGATTCAGAAAGTTGAACTGGATCACAGATTTGAGAATCTAGGTCACATATCTCATTGAGTTCAATATCAAAAAATTGAGAACTTGCCAATTTGTCAATAGGATTTTCAAAATTATATAATTGGTTAAGTTCAATATGATCCTCAAAGATGGGGGATTCAATTTCATGATGAATTGGCACAGGATTCAATGTTGACTCAGGAAAAGGATTGAAATCAGGTGAAGACACCGGATTCATTATTGAATCAGGAAGTAAAATTGAATCACTAAATTGGGGTTCAGGATCATATTCGTTTTCAAGTTCTATTTCAGGAAAAGGATAACTTGCCAAACTGTCAATATCTTTTTCAAAATTTGAAGTTTGGGCAAGTTCAAAGGGTTGTTCTGAAATGGAATCTTGATTTCCAAAACTACATGACTCTTCGGCTCTAAGAGAATGGTTAGTGACATCAGAACTGGTCAAACGGTGAGAACGTAGAGATTCGACCATCATATCTATGTCACGATTACGAGCATTTTGAGCATGAGTCATGACTTCTACCATCTTTTCATAGTTGATGGGTTCATTGTCTTGTTGAAAAGATGAAGAGTTGTTTTGGAAGTGGTAGTGAAATTGTGAGTCCATCAGATTTTGTGATTTTTGTTTGGACTGACGCATACTCCGTTCCAAAATTGATGGTTTTCTATTTTGGACTGGTGGAACTGAGTATGACTCTTGAAAATATTGTGGACTAGGTGGAGAAGGAGGACAAGTTGGTTGATAATTATGCTCGGGGGAGGTGAATCCCCACTGACTCGGTGAAGAGTTGAAATTATTATGAAAATTATAGTTATTAGATGGGGGACATGGGTTATATTGATTCGGATAAGACCAATCCGGCACACTAGGTTGGTTAAAGTCATGATATGCCGGGTTGGTAATATCCGAAAATGAACTCGGTGTGTAATATGAATTATTATTAAAGTTGAAAAAATTATTATTATAAGCCATATCACACAATAGAATACACACAAAAAAGAAAGAAAAGCAAACAAATAAACAAACAAGAAAGAAAAAAATTCTAACCTAAGTTAGGGTAGACCTAGACCTAGACGACTCCTAACTGGTTAGACTGTCCACGGGAGGTTTAATGTAGACTTTGACCACAAGCTAATCAGCCAAGTCAGGGCAAGATTGGTGGGAGGTTTTCTGTCAAAGACGTTCCTTAATTAAATAACCACCAATCTTCGGGCTTTCGGCCCTTAATCCCTTTCCTAGACACTGATTTGGCAAGAGTCAAGTTCCAACACCTTTCCCCCTTAGGATAATCTCCTAATTGAGTCCGAGATGTCCCTAGGGCCAATGTCTACTCATTTTAAGTTAGGCTTGGGTTAGTGAGTGCTTGGAATGTGATTTTTGGGCTAAGGAAGGGTGATTAAATCCCCACCTTATCTTGTTATGGGTTAGTGCCCTTAAAATAATTTTGTGCAAGTGTACAAGATATGTAAATAGGAATCACTCAAAGCAATGAAAATCAACCAAGAGATGAATCCTATTCTACATGCAATGTGAACGTACCTTGCTCCAGCACTCTTCAACAGTAAAAATAAATGAATTGAAAAAACACGTGCCTAAAATGCAAACGTCTAATCAATTTTTAACTTTTGCAATAAACGTTTTACTGTTGATTATTAGCAGGCTTATGTGATGGCATATAGGAAATAAGGAATTGCAGAGAACTAGAATTTGCAAAGCAAGCAGCCCTGCAAAAACCTGTTAGTAGTCAACTCGTCCTTGCCGCGGATCCGCAGCTTTTGCCGTGGAAACGCGGCAATTCAGAGGGCCCTTGGTCTCTGCTTTCTAGAGCAGAGGCCCAAGGCCACTTGTATGTCACTGCAATATTAATTTTCTGCTTTGATTGCCCTGTAACCTGCAACAGAGAAGAAAATTCGTTTAGTTCTAAAAAATTTTCAAAAAAATTCAGATTTCAATAAAAAACATGTTACCCTCCCCGGCAACGGCGCTAAAATTTGGTTGAGGCAAAACCTGTACAAAAAATACGGAATTTCAGAACTTATAATAAAAATGTGCAAGTGCTCAATTCTTCCGCTATAGCAAGTGGCTATGCGGGTCGTGATCCACAAGGAGGGTTTTGCGATAGAAGCGTTTACAGTTTTATTGAAATCGTTAAGAAAATAAAACGAAGAGTTCTTCTGTAATACCCCGTTCCCGGAATGCGTACTTAATTTCGTATTCAGATTTTCGGTCGTATTTTTCGATTTGTTTCCCGTATTTATTCTGTATTATGAATTCCTTATATGATTGTTTTACCTTGGATGTGGATTCGTGGACTCGGAGTCAGCCCTAGTCTGAATCGAAGGCCCGGTCATAGTATATTCTTCGATTTAGTCTTTCTGATGTGTAGAATTGACCGATTTCAGTTTCAAATATTATTTTCCAATATATTAGATTTCCTGTGATTTTCTGGATTTTTCTTGAATTAAATTGAATTTCTTCAAAACCGGTGTCGGCCAGTGCCGCTGACCAATTCCTGGATTTTTGTTTCACAAACGGTTTGGAATTTCTAAATGATTCTTTAGACTTTATTTCTTAGAATAATATTTTCTACCTACATGCTTTTTCTGAGGATTTTATAATTTTATGAAAATTCCAACGGAGTCGGTAGATAACTGGTTCCGGGATTTTTAGTTTTAAAACTATAAAGTAATTCTTAAAACGGATTTCACCATTATTCTTAATATAATATTATGGATTTTTGATAATTATTTCGGGTCGTTCCGAGATACTTGAATTTCGGACGATTCCGGTATTTTCCGAAATGTTTTCCGTATCCTCGATTTAAACCCGGGTATCTGTCCTTTCAATATTTTCCAATTCTAATTCCAAGAAAATATCTTCTCATTTCAATTTCTTTTCCATTTTTCCTTTTCCTTTATTTCTTTCTTTCCTCCACAAGCTAAAGCATTTCCATTTTCCAAAATTCCAATAATTCCACACTCTTCCCCACACTTCCCACAAAAATATCTCTCTTTCTCTCTCTCTTCCTTGGCCGGCCAAGTGGCCAAGAGAAGGACACTCACCCCCTCCTCCACTTTGCAAATAACCCCCTCTCATCTACACTAATTTCACTTCCTTCACAAATTCCAAATCATATATAAACATTCCTTTACAATTCCACCTCTTTTTCTTCACTTCACCAAAAGAAATCCCCTTCACCAAAATCCTCCTCCATCTCAACTCAACCTCCAACTTCAAGAGCTTCATCTAGGGCATCATCAAGGTCTTCATCTTCAACCACCAACTCCCAAAGCAACACCAAGATCATCTTCTCCACATCAAGCAACTTCAACTTCAACAATTACTTTTGGATTGAGGCCATCATCTCCACCTTGGGATCCTTTCAAGACTACAAAGCTTCACCTAACCAATCCTTGTGAGTATTTTTACTCACCAAGACTTTTCATTCCTAAGCATACTTGTATCTCCATATCTTGTGTTCATATGTCATAAAAACCCTATTTTTAGACCATCCAACACAACCAGCAGATTCTGCTCTGTATTCTGTTTTTGACCATGATTAGTCGACTTGACCTAGAACCTAGTCGACTAGAAACCCTTAGCTGAAACGTAGCCTTCTCTGACTTCACAGTTTTAGTCGACTAGTCCCTTTTACCAGTCGACTAGATATCCCTAGTCGACTACTAGAATTCCCCTAGTCGACTCCTGAAATAAACTCAACTCTCTGTATCTCAAACTTAGTCGACTTAAGTACCTGTTAGTCGACTTGTAGTTCCCTGTTAGTCGACTACCCTTTTTACCTAGTCGACTAACTTTCCCTGAATCAGAAACCCAACTCTCTGTTACACAGTTTTAGTCGACTATACCCTACTGTTAGTCGACTAACCCTTCTATTAGTCGACTACTCTACCAACCTAGTCGACTAACTTATGGCTGTCTATTATACTTGATTACCTTCTTGACTTTGTATCTCATCCTTGATACATGTACTATATATGGTTCTTACTCGTACTTCATGACGTGTACTTTATGACCTATTACTTGATGTATGTCATCTCTAGTCACTTCATATTTCCATTGATATGCTACTGCTTGTTTCATTCTTGTTCATGTACTCTATCTGTGTCATGCCTACCTTCTTATTGTACACTATGCGTGGTTGACCCTTCGAGGTCATTGAACTCTGGGTTTCTATTATATTATCATTGCTAGGTCGTTACTTCAGACTCGTTAGTTTCATGTTTCCTTTTAACACATGTATATCACCTGACCGCTAGTGTGTTATCACTTGACTACTTGGCATGCCACTATTTGGCAAGACCTTTATGTTGTACCTTGACTTACCCTGACTATTCTCCATCTCATATCATGATTGGTTACTTGTTATATATCATCACCCTATCATGCTATCACTTTATACCCAGCATGATATACCTGACTTGTGATTGTCATCTTTACGGGAACTTTGACTTGTTATCTGTATCATGATCAGTGACATGTTTTCCTGCTTTATATGCAGTGACCTGACTATATAGTGCTTCTGTACTCCTTATTCCTGATCATGTCCATTTCCTGTTATTTCCCATAAAGTGATAATTAAACTATTAAATCCTAAAAAGGACCAACTTGTATTGGGTCGGGGGAAATATGCGGATATCGATATGTGTTCGTGTTTACAGTGGCTTTAGGTATTGTGCACTATATCCGGTCTGACCTGTGGTACTCCAGGGGACCGAGGGGAGAGCTGGCTCCCTACACCCCAGTTTTAACGGGCATACATAAGTCCCTCCTCCTGGACAAGCCTTGCGGCTGGTTTCCGTTTCCATGCAACGGAACAACCCTGGACCGTAGTCCCGGGTATGTACGGGACCCACTGTAAACATAGTTCGTTGATACAACCGTTGTTTCCAATAACAACCTCGACTTTCTTATATATGGATGTATGTGAGTTGGGATATATACCGGGTATATACCGAGACACATACCTAGATATATGGGTTAGACGAGTAATAATAATAAGACACCTGTTATGATTTCTGTTATAGATACCTGTTATGTTATGACTCCTATTATACCTGTTATGTCATAACCCTTGTTATGATTCCTGTATTCTTGTTAGACTTGATATATGATGATTCTAGTTCCTGCTTTACCTCTTACATGTTTCTGTCATAACCGCTTTGTTATTATTCCTTCGGCTTACTAGTCTTGTAAAGCCGTAACTCAAGCTCACACACAGTCTTTCCATCTTTATTTCGTTATACTTCCATTACTTGCTGGTTCATGTTTCTTATACTGATTCTAACCCTCTTATTCATGTTTCTTAGCCATTTGGCTGTAGCCTGTTATTATTGGGAGGTCCTGACTCCCTTGGATTTGTATGTTCAGGTTTAGAAGCTGGATCGAAGTGGAGCCATCCACAGTAGATTGAGCTTTCCTTAGAGTGCAGTCAGATTAGCTCCAGTTCCTTCGTGCCAGCCATCTCTTTTTGACTCACGAGATCTGCATCCTTCTCGTGAGCATTTTGTGTTTATATTGTATATTTTACTTTTGGACTTGTTTATGATAAAAGACACATGTAATGTGTAGTTGTTTATCATACTGTGATAGCTTTGTATTTGTACTGTTATGTTGGCATATGTATGTATACCACGCTTTGTGTTGTACTCTGATTCTTGTTGTACTTTTATGCTTAGCGTATATACGTGGGGGCATTTTCAGACCTACGTATATACGTCGCAGTGACGTCCCCGTATCCGTGGAATCGGGGCGTTACAGGATGGTATCAGAGCTTAGGCTCTTACCTCTATAGTACAAACAAGCTGCAAATTCCAGTAATTTGCTAATGCCAACTACAATGTACAAAGTTATCTAGTCCTTCTTGATTTATCTAGTTCTTCTTGATTCCTTCCTTCATATCCTAAAATCCTTCCATTCTTCCAACTCTTTCCAGTTATCTTTCATCAACTAAGGTATGGACGCTGGGCAAGCATCCAATGTTTCCCGTGGAGTGGAACGAGGATTGGAGCAGAAGAGTGAGAACCAAGTGCAGAATAAGTCAGTTAAGAGGGCCTTGCAGTTGATGGAGAGGGCTTTACAGTTGCTGAAGGAAGAAGATGCGACCAGGACAATCAATGGCCCGAAGATCAAGCGACCGTTCAAACGTCCTCTTCCTGGGAACACATGTAATTTCTGCCACAAACCCGGACATTTTAAGAGAGATTGTCGAATGGCTAAGGGATTGTGTTTAGTGTGTGGGTCAGGGAGACATATGCTAAGGAATTGCCCGCACAGAAAGTTTGGATATACGGCACCAGTCAGATCAGCTCGTCCAGCCCCAGCACTTCCAGCCCCGTCACCAAGGAGGAATCCAGAACCTGTTCCACCCCAACAGAATGATCAACAGCAGAGGGGAGTGAAAACTGGAACAGATCAGGCAACCGAGACATCAGACGGTGCAGCACTGCGTGAGGACCAGTGTCCAGATCCGGAACCTTAGGGATATCAGGGTAACCACTACCCCAGATCTTGTATTTGAGTGGTTATTATTCTAAATATTTTTTCCTTATCATTCTATAATTGTTCATTCTAGTCCCTCATGTGTTCATCTTATCCCCTGTTTTGGTTTTATGAGGCCTTTATTCCAGCCATTGTCCCCTTTGTATTCAATTTACCCCTTAGCGAAATTGCGAGGACGCAATTTTTGTAAGGTGGGTGGATTGTAATACCCCGTTCCCGGAATGCGTACTTAATTTCGTATTCAGATTTTCGGTCGTATTTTTTGATTTGTTTCCTGTATTTATTCTGTATTATGAATTCCTTATATGATTGTTTTACCTTGGATGTGGATTCGTGGACTCAGAGTCAGCCCTAGTCTGAACCGAAGGCCCGGTCATAGTATATTCTTCGATTTAGTCTTTCTGATATGTAGAATTGACCGATTTCAGTTTCAAATATTATTTTCCAATATATTAGATTTCCTGTGATTTTCTGGATTTTTCTTGAATTAAATTGAATTTCTTCAAAACCGGTGTCGGCCAGTGCCGCTGACCAATTCCTGGATTTTTGTTTCACAAACGGTTTGGAATTTCTAAATGATTCTTTAGACTTTATTTCTTAGAATAATATTTTCTACCTACATGCTTTTTCTGAGGATTTTATAATTTTATGAAAATTCCAACGGAGTCGGTAGATAACTGGTTCCGGGATTTTTAGTTTTAAAACTATAAAGTAATTCTTAAAACGGATTTCACCATTATTCTTAATATAATATTATGGATTTTTGATAATTATTTCGGGTCGTTCCGAGATACTTGAATTTCGGACGATTCCGGTATTTTCCGAAATGTTTTCCGTATCCTCGATTTAAACCCGGGTATCTGTCCTTTCAATATTTTCCAATTCTAATTCCAAGAAAATATCTTCTCATTTCAATTTCTTTTCCATTTTTCCTTTTCCTTTATTTCTTTCTTTCCTCCACAAGCTAAAGCATTTCCATTTTCCAAAATTCCAATAATTCCACACTCTTCCCCACACTTCCCACAAAAATATCTCTCTTTCTCTCTCTCTTCCTTGGCCGGCCAAGTGGCCAAGAGAAGGACACTCACCCCCTCCTCCACTTTGCAAATAACCCCCTCTCATCTACACTAATTTCACTTCCTTTACAAATTCCAAATCATATATAAACATTCCTTTACAATTCCACCTCTTTTTTCTTCACTTCACCAAAAGAAATCCCCTTCACCAAAATCCTCCTCCATCTCAACTCAACCTCCAACTTCAAGAGCTTCATCTAGGGCATCATCAAGGTCTTCATCTTCAACCACCAACTCCCAAAGCAACACCAAGATCATCTTCTCCACATCAAGCAACTTCAACTTCAACAATTACTTTTGGATTGAGGCCATCATCTCCACCTTGGGATCCTTTCAAGACTACAAAGCTTCACCTAACCAATCCTTGTGAGTATTTTTACTCACCAAGACTTTTCATTCCTAAGCATACTTGTATCTCCATATCTTGTGTTCATATGTCATAAAAACCCTATTTTTAGACCATCCAACACAACCAGCAGATTCTGCTCTGTATTCTGTTTTTGACCATGATTAGTCGACTTGACCTAGAACCTAGTCGACTAGAAACCCTTAGCTGAAACGTAGCCTTCTCTGACTTCACAGTTTTAGTCGACTAGTCCCTTTTACCAGTCGACTAGATATCCCTAGTCGACTACTAGAATTCCCCTAGTCGACTCCTGAAATAAACTCAACTCTCTGTATCTCAAACTTAGTCGACTTAAGTACCTGTTAGTCGACTTGTAGTTCCCTGTTAGTCGACTACCCTTTTTACCTAGTCGACTAACTTTCCCTGAATCAGAAACCCAACTCTCTGTTACACAGTTTTAGTCGACTATACCCTACTGTTAGTCGACTAACCCTTCTATTAGTCGACTACTCTACCAACCTAGTCGACTAACTTATGGCTGTCTATTATACTTGATTACCTTCTTGACTTTGTATCTCATCCTTGATACATGTACTATATATGGTTCTTACTCGTACTTCATGACATGTACTTTATGACCTATTACTTGATGTATGTCATCTCTAGTCACTTCATATTTCCATTGATATGCTACTGCTTGTTTCATTCTTGTTCATGTACTCTATCTGTGTCATGCCTACCTTCTTATTGTACACTATGCGTGGTTGACCCTTCGAGGTCATTGAACTCTGGGTTTCTATTATATTATCATTGCTAGGTCGTTACTTCAGACTCGTTAGTTTCATGTTTCCTTTTAACACATGTATATCACCTGACCGCTAGTGTGTTATCACTTGACTACTTGGCATGCCACTATTTGGCAAGACCTTTATGTTGTACCTTGACTTACCCTGACTATTCTCCATCTCATATCATGATTGGTTACTTGTTATATATCATCACCCTATCATGCTATCACTTTATACCCAGCATGATATACCTGACTTGTGATTGTCATCTTTACGGGAACTTTGACTTGTTATCTGTATCATGATCAGTGACATGTTTTCCTGCTTTATATGCAGTGACCTGACTATATAGTGCTTCTGTACTCCTTATTCCTGATCATGTCCATTTCCTGTTATTTCCCGTAAAGTGATAATTAAACTATTAAATCCTAAAAAGGACCAACTTGTATTGGGTCGGGGGAAATATGCGGATATCGATATGTGTTCGTGTTTACAGTGGCTTTAGGTATTGTGCACTATATCCGGTCTGACCTGTGGTACTCCAGGGGACCGAGGGGAGAGCTGGCTCCCTACACCCCAGTTTTAACGGGCATACATAAGTCCCTCCTCCTGGACAAGCCTTGCGGCTGGTTTCCGTTTCCATGCAACGGAACAACCCTGGACCGTAGTCCCGGGTATGTACGGGACCCACTGTAAACATAGTTCGTTGATACAACCGTTGCTTCCAATAACAACCTCGACTTTCTTATATATGGATGTATGTGAGTTGGGATATATACCGGGTATATACCGAGACACATACCTAGATATATGGGTTAGACGAGTAATAATAATAAGACACCTGTTATGATTTCTGTTATAGATACCTGTTATGTTATGACTCCTATTATACCTGTTATGTCATAACCCTTGTTATGATTCCTGTATTCTTGTTAGACTTGATATATGATGATTCTAGTTCCTGCTTTACCTCTTACATGTTTCTGTCATAACCGCTTTGTTATTATTCCTTCGACTTACTAGTCTTGTAAAGCCGTAACTCAAGCTCACACACAGTCTTTCCATCTTTATTTCGTTATACTTCCATTACTTGCTGGTTCATGTTTCTTATACTGATTCTAACCCTCTTATTCATGTTTCTTAGCCATTTGGCTGTAGCCTGTTATTATTGGGAGGTCCTGACTCCCTTGGATTTGTATGTTCAGGTTTAGAAGCTGGATCGAAGTGGAGCCATCCACAGTAGATTGAGCTTTCCTTAGAGTGCAGTCAGATTAGCTCCAGTTCCTTCGTGCCAGCCATCTCTTTTTGACTCACGAGATCTGCATCCTTCTCGTGAGCATTTTGTGTTTATATTGTATATTTTACTTTTGGACTTGTTTATGATAAAAGACACATGTAATGTGTAGTTGTTTATCATACTGTGATAGCTTTGTATTTGTACTGTTATGTTGGCATATGTATGTATACCACGCTTTGTGTTGTACTCTGATTCTTGTTGTACTTTTATGCTTAGCGTATATACGTGGGGGCATTTTCAGACCTACGTATATACGTCGCAGTGACGTCCCCGTATCCGTGGAATCGGGGCGTTACATCTTCTCTGGTTAAAGTTATGAAAATGGAAAAGAGAATTATGTTATGTTAGAAGAAAATGAAAGATGAAGAAGGTGGAAAATCAGAAAATGATGAAAAGCGACTATGTACAATGAAGTGGAGAAGAAAGAGTTGGAGGAGGTGGTGATCTATACTAAAGAAGTAAAAGAAAAGAAAGAAAGAAAAGTGAAGAAATACTTACCTAGGTTGATTGATGACTTACTTGGAAACCTTTTGCAAGTTCTACCTTTTTGCTTCGGAGGCGTTCAACGCATAGATCATAAACTCGAGCTCAGTCCCCGTGCACATTATATCGTCAAGCATATCAAGAACGAAGTGATGCGGAGCTTGGAAGAGGAGAACATCTTCATGAACTATCGCTGGCTCTCACGTAGCTTAGCTATACTTGTTTAGAATTCACTTGTAGACTCAACAAATACAACCAAGGTAAAGTAGAAGAGGAAGAGGAAAGCAAAACAAAACGGAAAGTAAAGATACAAACATAAACAAATGTTACCTTTATTGCTTGAAACTTTGAAAGAAAGGAGGAGGGTACATCGGTGTCACTCTCAACATATGCCTCTCTCTCTTACTTACATGAATCTTCTTCTACCCTAAGCTACATACAAGTTACATAAAAGTAAAAACTAAACTACAAAATAAAAAAACTAGTCTAAAATCTTAACTCTGCATTGGCCGTCTACTTTTCAGCGCAGATACTGGCCTTTTATAGGCATAAACCCACTGTGCAGGATCCCGGGGAGGTCGGGGGAGCAAACGCTCCCCCTAACTCCCTAACGATGCCGCGGAAACGCGGCTTTTGCCGCGTTTCCGCGGCCAGGGTGTGGCCAGGTGGCCACACCCTGTTGGTGGGTCACCCTGGTTTCTCCTTCTGACTTTATCTGGAGTTGGTTTCTTCGTTTGAGCCCCGGATTCTAACGAAATGACCTTGGATTCTTGGCTTTAACCGATCGATTCTGAGAGGATTCTTCTCAACCGGTTTCAACCTCTTGATTTTGCCCTGATTTAGTGTGTGCGAATTAATTCTGATTTAATTCAGAATTCTGGTGGGCTTTTGGGCTCATTTCTCTTCATCTCCTTAAGGATTGGGCCTGCAAATAAATTAAACAATTAATTAGGACAATGCAGGCTTTTATTCTAAAATAAGTATGGAAATATGATACTAAATATGCAATATTAGCGACCAATCATATAGCTTTTGAGATCACCCATGTTTAGATGGACCCATTTGTTGTGTTCTCACCATTTGTTTAGCTATTATGCACATCATAGCTCTAATAGCATGTGGATTTTCTTCATGATCATTTTTATGTCTATCATGTTGATTTATGTCTAGTTTTATGCCTCATGTTTTGGATATACGTTTAGATGTTAGTTTTCATTAAGACTAGGATTTATACTTGTACATATAGTGGGCCACAAATAAATCTTTATATATGTTTGTGCTAGAATTCTTATTTGTACCCATTAGATGTGCTAGTATAGTCTAGTTTTGATGATTCATACATTTTAACCTATATTCTCATTTTGGATATGTTTCTTTGATCATGCGTTTTAGCTTCATGTATATGTCCATCTTGTCTAAACTATTGATTATACATATACATCCTTTGAGCCACGTGCCTTCATGCATATACTTTTGTGGACTCATTATGTTTAGGATATGTATGTATACTTTAGTTTGTACATGACATACATATGCCTTGAAGCTTAAATCGTTTTGATGATTTTCATGTTTTTAAGTAATCTCAATTGAAAATGAAAATTTAGTTTTTCATGTGTTAATGTTTTTAAGGAATTTCACATGAGCTTAATTGAATATTTTCATGATTATGTGTTTCACATTACACTTGTACACTCACCCTATTTGATGGTTTCTCATGACTTTGTTTTCATGAGTATGATATGTACCTTACTGATTTCGAGTGTTTAGTGATCATGTGATTTACATGTGTTTCATGAAAAACAAATTTATTTTATTCCTTGTTTGAAGGATTTCGTACTAGTTTAAAAGTTTTTCCTATAACTAGTTCGTATTCTTCACTATGGTAGAGATTTTCAAACATACTACATTTTCAAACCTATTTTTGAAAACCCCTACCTTCTAAGGGCAGTTGGTTGGGCGACCATGCCTTGTATGTGCTTTATTAAAAATCATTTTAAACTTGAGCATGAAATGGGTGGAAGGTTATATGAGATATACACTTGATCTTATTGTTATTTCAATTGGTATCATTGAATTTTTTTTCAATTGGTATCAATATTGACACTTCTTTGTATACTCATATAGTGTTTTTGTGTAAGTTAAATTGAAAGCATACATATACATAACATATGGTATTAGTCTTTCATTTCAATTAGTATCAATTTCGATTGGTATTAAAACTTTTCATACATATATATGTGTTTTGTTGAAGCTAAAGCTTGAATTCTTAATGACTATCATGTTTCAATTGATTTAGCTTTCAATTGGTATCTTAATTCGAGCCTACGCATAATTTTATTTGGTATTTCATAAAGAGGGAGAAAAGCTTGTATTTCATCTTTCAATTGGTATTTTGTATTCCACTCCCTTACTTTATGATAGAAAATAATGATTTCAATTGGTATCTTATGCCTTAAAAAGAATAATAATTTCAATTGGTATTAAGATTTATGTTTAGAAATTCAAAATTTGTAATGTTTAATTTCAATTGATATCAATATTGTTTATTTACAATTGATATGATATTTGTTTACTTATCAATTGGTATCAAGATTTTTGTTTTTCAATTGGTATAGTTTCACTTTTAATTGGTATCAAGATGATGTACCTCATTGTCACATTTTTTAATTGGTATCATATTTGATTTTAGACAAAAAGGGGAGAACATCCCTTGATTGATTTTTATAAAAAGAAGAGAAGAATATGTTTTTATTAGTTTTGTTTTGTTTTTAATCCCTTTGTTGATGATTGACAAAAAGGGGAGAAGAATTTGAGTTTATATGCATGTTTGTATGCATGTTTTATGTTTTTATTAAGTTCAATTGGTATCAAAAGCATTATTTAAAGAACATGTTTAGTTTTGGTATCAAGTGCTTGTAAAAGAGATCATTAGTTTTGTTTTGCATATATTTAGTTTAATTGGTATCTAGAGCATGTTTATTTGTTTAGTTTAATTGGTATCTAGAGCATGTTTATTTGTTTTTGAAAATTTCATTGGTATCTTCCATTGGTATCTAGAGCCTTTTATTATTTTATGCATATCTATGCATGTTTCATGTTTAGTATTCATTGCACATATTTGTTGTTTATCCCTATGCATGAGTTAAGGGGGAGCTTCTTTGAAGCTTAACTTTAATCCATGCATATATAACTCCATGAGTTTTGTCATCATCAAAAAGGGGGAGATTGTTGGCCCAAAGGCCTTCCACTCTAGTTTTGATGATGATTAACTCATGTAGTTATGTGTACTAATAATCTTGTGATTTTAGTTTTAGATCATTAATCAAGATATTAATTGGTGATTAGCTTCAACAAGATAATTTGGAAGCTTTTCACATGGTGATTCAAGAGCCCGAGCGACAAGATCATATATAGCACTCATTGGAGTCAAGCTCGGTGAATCACGAAGTTTTGGTTCGAGTCGGCTTGGAGACGGCGCTCTACAAGAAGACATCGGTACCATAGTTTAGAGTTTGTATTTAGATCCAAATTGTAAAGATTAAAATAGTATGATATGCTCAAGTTCACAACACACACGTTTCATGTTTTGGTTTTCAGTTTTTGATTTAACCGATCTTGGTTTGCATGAATAGATATTATATCAAAACAAGTTTACATGGTTTAATGTATATTAGATTTGTTTTATATACATGCATGCTTCAACTATTTAGACAAACTTAGTTTGATAGTCTATTTCATGTGTTTCATGTTTTGGTATTTCTAACAAAACATATTTTTGGAATTAAAGTCAAAAACTATGATATATATTTGTTTCATGTATATTGGATTTCTATCCATATGCATCATGCTTCAAAGTGTTTAAATATCATGTTTTTGTATTTGGATGAGTTTTGGACAAAACGTATTTTCTGTTGAAAAATCCAAGTTTGATAAAATACAAGTTTTAGTTTTTGATAAAATTTGCAAGACACAAATATGATTCCAAATGTTTTATATTGTCTTGAAATTTTTATCACAAGTTTGTATTTCAATATAAAATGTAAAATGAATTTTTATGGAGTTTTTAGAAGAGATAAAAGAAGTTTTAAAATTATTTTTACCCTGTTTATCAGACCCAGAACTGGCTGACAGGTCAGGTCGGTCGACCGAACCAAGGGCCGGTCGACCTCGCGGTCGACCGACGTGCACAAAGCTGTGCACGTCTGGCAGCACAGTGGGCCGGTCGACCGGAGCAGAGAATTCTACTCTCTGTATCTGGGCGGTCGACCGACCGGTCGACCGGTAGCTGCCACGGTCAAATGTGACCGTTGGACGGTCGACCGACCGGTCGACCGGTAGGCCATTTCTGGCGTTTTCAGCTGCCAACGGCTATATTTTTCTGGGGGCTATAAATACCCCATTAATCGCCAGTTTTCTCTAAGATTTTTTGTGCGAATTTTTCCTTACTCTCTGGTATTTTCACAGCAATCAAAAGAAGTTTTTGGACTTAAATTGAACAATCCATTTGGTGTTTTTGCTAGGGTTTGGACAATCAAAGAAAAGGATTTTTGGGAAAAGATTTTGATTGAACTTCTTCATCTTGATTTCTAGTTTTTCCCAAAGATTTTCTTTGTGATTTTGATTTCCATTCCATTGGTTTTCTCCACACTTGAGCTACATTTACTATCTTATTCTATAGGATCTTTGTGTGGGAGAAAGAAATTGTTTGTGGTTGTTTGTTAGACCACCAAGTTGTAAACCCAATCTTTTCTTGGCTTTGTGCCTTTGGGTTGTATCCCTCAAGGTGTGAGGTGATCCTTGTGTTGCTTTGTTCTAATCCCTCAAGTTGTGAGGTGATTGTTTGTTAGCTTAGAGTTGTGCCTCAAGGAGGAGGTTGTGTTTGTAAGGAGAGGAGTTGGGTACTCCTTGTAATTGTTATTGCCCCAAATCCTCGGTGGAGGTTCCCTTTGTGGGAGTCCTTTGTGGACAAGCTAGTGGACTTAAAATCCTTCTGTGTGAAGGCGGGGATGTAGAGCTGGGTGCTCGAACCTCGAAACATATCTTGTTGTTTGCGCTTGTTCCCTTAGCTCTTACTCTATCTCTCTCTCTCTCTTTACTTTGTGCCTTGCATCAATTCATATTGTTCATTCATAATTATTTGCTTGGCTTGTTTGAGTGTGCATCTCTTGTTAATTATAATTAGTTTTTAAATTCCGCATTAAGTTGACTAGATTAGCATTATCACCTATTCACCCCCCCTCTAGGTGATTTCAATTGGTATCAGAGCCTCCGCTCCTGATATTTAGGTTTAACCACCTAGGAGTGAGATCTTGGTTTGCTAATCTTCATTTGCATTGTTCATTTGCACACATATAGTTGCACTCATGAATAGCCCTCCTATGTTTGACTTTTTTAGACTTGATGTTTGGATGGCCAATATGAGTAGTCATTTGAAAACCCTAGGACATCTAGTTTATCAAGCCACTACTAATGAATCCTACCCAAATCATAGCAAGCATAAAAAGGCTAATGCATTAGCATTTAAAACACTTAAAGCATCTCTTAATGAAGATCTTTTACCGGTGTTTGATCATTATGATTCGGCTTTTGCAGTTTGGAGCATATTGACTTCTCCCGAGCTACCAAGGATTATCAACAAGTTGAGAAGATCTAGGAGAGACATGTCCGACTAGCATTGCCTCATGGTTCAAGGGAAAGACTCCCTTGAGGTACAATCGGATTCTTAATTAGATGATTGCTCTAGTTCCTATTACGATGGTTGTTTAGAAGCTCAAACCTTAAATATGGAACTTGCCACAAAGCTTGAAATTTTTTTGGAAAAACATTATCTTTTGAAAAAGAATAATCTTGAACTAAAAGAAGAAATGAAGGATTTGTGCTCAACTTTTGAATCGGTTTTCCAAGAGAAGGAAGAGATTACTAGTGAACGTGACTCACTAAGATCTCAACTAGACCTTGCCCTAAAAGAGATTGATGTTTTGAAAAGCAAAAATGATTGTGATGATGTTGTGAAAAACAATGAGGCTTTATCTTCTAAATTGGATTTTGTTTTAAAAGATAACCTTGTTTTGAAAAATGAAATTGATTTCATTACAAAAGAATTGGATTTAGTTTTAAATAAAAATAAATCCTTGCAAAATGATTTAGATTCTCATGTTTGCCATGCTAGTGTAGCTTCTTCTTCTAGCACACCTATTGCATGCTCCACTTTATCTTCAAGTATTGAAAAAGATATAAATGTTTTGAAGAAAAATGTTAAATGTTTGGGCTCCACTTTGAGCCAATGTACTTTGAATCATACACGCTTGGAAACCTTGGTTCGCAAGAAACAAGTTCCATCTTTACATGTACACCCATCACGGCATACACATGCTCATCACGGACACAACCATAACATGTATGCTCATGTGTACACGTGTACACATTGTGGTCGAAAAGGCCATCTTGCTAGATTTTGCTGTGATCGTTTACATAATGAAAATTTAGCATGTAATCTTGTTTGGGTTAGGAAAGATACTAACCCCCGTGGACCCAAAAGAAAATGGGTACCAAAGACCACCCCTTTGATTTTATATGTAGATGTGGGCTCTCACATAACGTGAGAGTGTTGGTGCCTTGAAGTGGATGCGTTCCGTGCTCAAAGAAAACAATTTGGATGCAGCACTCCCTCCATCTTGTTTATATCATGTATACTAACCCTTATAGCATGTTACTTAATCATATAGCCTTACAAAATTATTTTGAAAATTTTTCAAAGTTCAAATTTTTTTCCTATAAAAATCTGTTTCAGGCCCAACGGTCGACCGGGCGGTCGACCGGATCCATTTCAGGCATGATCGGTCAACCGCACCGGTCGACCGGGCCTTGTGGACTTGGCGTGCACGTTTGTACACGTCTTCCGGTCGACCGGACCGGTCGACCGACTGAAAGTCCCTTGCTCTCGGGTGTTATCGGTCGACCGGGCCAGTCGACCGACAGAACAAAGATTTGTTTTTGTTTGAGCGCCGGTCGACCGGACCGGTCGACCGTGTCCAACGGCTAGTTGCCAATTGGACTGCCAGTCGACCGGGCCGGTCGACCGATGGCCGCCAGCAGCCCCAACGGCTAGTTTTCAGAGTTTTGTTTATTGGATTTGATTGAGACATTTTAGTCAGCTATCTCTGAAATTTTGGGGGCTATTTCCTGACCTATTAAACTAGTTATAATGATGATTAGATCTCCTCTAATCCCTATAAATAGATGGTATTGGTCACTTGTAAAAATCAAGAAAAATACCCACTGTTTTCAAGTTTCAAAAGAAAGAAAAGTTTTCAAAGCTCTCAATTTTCTAAGTGCATTATTGGTTACTATTTTTCAGTTGTTTTTCAAGCTATTTATTATTACTTTACAACTGAATTTTTCTCACTACACTTCTTGAGCCAAAAATCATTCCATTCTATAAGGAAGTTGTAAGAGAGAAGTTTGTGGTCTTGTTGATCACCTTGTTACTTGTTCTATCTTGTGTTGAGATCCTTCTTGTGTATAAGGTTGTATTGGTGGGAGTTCGGTACTCCGGTCTTCGGTAGACCTCTTGTAATTTCCTCGGTGGATATAGTGGAAAACCTTCACGGTGGTGAAGGCGGGGACGTAGAGCGGTGGCACGAACCTCGAAACAAATCCCTTGTGTTTGCGATTGATTTCCTTATTGCCTTTTATTGCTTTACATTTCTATCTTGTGATATCTCTTGTGTGCACCTCATTATTGCATCCATTTCATTACTTGCATTTTCCGGTCTTTACTCATCTCAACAAGAAAGAAATTACGCGCCTCAACTCATAATCTAGAGGAATCAAAGAGGAGAAGTTCTAGAGCCCTTCACGGGGAATTCGGCTTCAATTTCTTGTTTTGAGTGACCGTTTGCATCATACTTTCATTCTTGTTTAAAAAGATTATTAGATTAGCATTAACACCTATTCACCCCCCTCTAGGTGTTTTTCAATTGGTATCAGAGCTTTGGTCTCTAGGCTCTTGGCTTAACAACCTTAGAGAGATCCTATATTGCTAATCACTTTATTCATTTTTCATCCTCATACACTTAGTAAAAATGGCCGAAGGAATTAAGGCTCCACCCAAGTTTGATGGCCTTAACTTTCCCATATGGAAGGTTAAGATGACTGTGTTTTTGCAATCCTTAGGAAGCCGGGTTGCAAAGGCGGTGACCAAACCATTTAGTGCACCCCTTGGTGATGAGGACACTTGGTCCGATATTGCCACGAAGGAGTTTGATGCTAATGCTAGGGCACACTATGCCTTGCTTCAAGCTCTTAATGACGATGATATTTCAAGAGTCATTCATTGCAAATCCGCATATGAGATTTGGACTCACTTACTTGTCACTCATGAGGGAACTTCACAAGTAAAGAGGGCAAAAATCGACCTTCTTCGTTCCCTATATGAAAATTTTTCTATGCAAGAGAATGAAACCATAGATGATATGGTTACTAAATTTATAAAGATTACTAATGGACTTTCTTCTTTAGGTGATGGCATTGACAACGACTAAAAAGTGAGGAAGATCATCCATGCACTCCCTCCATCTTGGGAAGTCAAAGCCACTACTTTGAAGGAGCTCAATGACAAGGAAGAAATGGAGCTTATAGGTCTCATTGGGAATCTCAAAACCCATGAGATGGAAAGAAAAGTAAGAGAAGAGATTGGTCCTCCCAAAAAGAAAGCTATTGCCATCAAGAGTTCTTCCATCTACTCCGAGGACGATGATGAAGAAGAGGATGATGAAGATCTTTCTCTTCTTATAAGGAACGTTCGGAGAATTTACAACAAGGCAAAGTTTCAAAATAGAAGGAGATGGCAAGGTAAAGAAGAGAAGAAAATCACTTGCTTCAATTGCCAGAAGCCGGGTCACATTGTTGCGGAATGTCCGAAAAGAGCCAAGCCCTCCACCTCCAAGAAGCCGTACAAGAAGAAAGCATTGAAGGCTACTTGGGATTCGGAGAGCGAATCCGATGAGGAAGTCGACACCGCCAACATGTGCTTCATGGCAAATGAAAGCACAAGTAAGGTAACTCCCGATACTTCCATTGATTGTGATCTATCTATGGATGAACTAGGAGAAGCTTTTGAAGAACTATCTCATAACTATGATTTTCTCAAAAAGAAATACTTGAAAATGAAAAAGGAAAATGAATCTCTCAATCACAAAGTTTTCACTTTTACAAAAGAAAAAGATGAATTGTTTTCTACTCTTGTTTCTACACAAAAGGACTTTGATAACTATAAAATTTCTTGTAAAGGTAAATTTTCACAAATTAATGAAAATGAAATTTCCATGCTAAAAGAGAAAATTGATTCATTAGGAGTAGTTTTGAAGAAATGTGAATTTGATAAAAATAGACTAGAGGCTATGTTTCCTAAGAAACAAGTCCCAAAGAAACATTCACATGCTATTCATGCTCATGTTCATAAATCACAACCTTTACATCATGCCAAGCACCCCAAACATGCTCACACTCCACACACACATCATGCATTCATGTATGGTAAAATCTTTTCATGCACATATTGTGGCCGTAAAGGTCATTTGGTTAAATTTTTCTATGATAGGATTAATGCATCGCATAATAATGTTTGGGTTCGGAATACTAACATTCAAGGACCCAAGAAAGTTTGGGTATCAAAGTCAACAAATTTGTTAAATGATGTAGGTATATTCCAAGGCCCAATGATGTAAAGGGTTGTGGTATCTTGATAGTGGTTGCTCAAGGCACATGACTTGGGATATCAACAACTTTGCAACCCTATCAAGATACCATGAAGGTGGCACCGTCACCTTCGGAGATGACGCCAAAGGAAAGATCATCGGTATTGGTAATGTTAAACTTGGTACATCTCCTTTAATAGAAAATGTTATTTTAGTTGATGGCCTCAAGCATAATCTCTTGAGTGTTAGTCAACTTTGTGACAAAGGTTTTGATGTTGTTTTTGATAACCTAGCATGTAGAGTTATTGATAGACAATCCAATGCATGTATACTTTTCGGATTTCGTGAAAACAATGTATACATGATTGACATGTCTAATATGCTATGCAATGCTACTTGTTTGAAAGCCCTCGATGATGACTCTTGGTTGTGACATAGGAGATTAGGCCACATTTCTTTTGACCATCTATCTAGATTAAATAACAAGAAAATGGTGAAAGGTATTCCTTACTTGAACTCTGAAAAGGACCGCATTTGCGATGCGTGCCAACTTGAAAAACAAACTAAGTCCTCTTTCAAGTCAATCAAGGATATCATGACATCACGACCCTTGGAGTTGATCCATATGGATTTGTTTGGTCCTACTCAAACCAAAGTCTAAGTGGGAATCGTTTCGCTTTTGTTTTAGTTGATGATTTCTCGCGTTTTACTTGGGTTTTCTTTTTAGAGCACAAAAATCAAGCCTTTTCATATTTTCAAGCCTTTAAGAAAAGAGTTGAAAAGGAAAAAGATTCTTCAATTTTAAGAATAAGAAGTGATAGAGGTGGTGAATTCAATAACATACCCTTTATCACTTTTTGTGAAGAACATGGAATTAAGCATGAACTATCTTGTCCTAGAACTCCACAACAAAATGGAGTAATTGAGAGAAAAAATCGTACATTACAAGAGATGGCTAGGACAATGATAAATGAGTACGGTCTCCCTCATTACCTATGGGCCGAGGCCGTTAACACATCTTGCTACATATCAAATAGAGTTTTCTTATACAAAAACACTTCTAAAACATCTTTTGAGATCTATTTTTCTAGAAAACCAAATGTTTCATACTTTAAAGTTTTTGGTTATAAATGTTTTGTTTTGAATACTAAAGATCATTTAGGTAAATTTGATGCAAAGTCTTATGAAGCAATTTTGTTGGTTACTTTATTACTAGTAAAGCTTATAGAGTTTTTAATAAGTCATCCTTGACTATTGAAGAATCTATACATGTAAAGTTTGAGGAATCTAATGTGTTTGTTGAGAATGTTGTAGAAATAGATTCCCTAAATGAAGACATGGAGAAAACTACTTTGAAGGACTCACCTACTCATGAAGACATGCCAAAGGATGATGAACGAAATGAAGTTCAAGAAATTGAGGTTCAAGGAAATGAAACTCAAGAAGTTGAAGTGGAGACTACTCAACCACTTCCAAAAGATTGGAGATTCAATCCACATCATCCCAAGGATCTTATCATAGGTGAAGTATCAAAAGGGGTAACTACTCGTTCTAAACTTCATGACTTTTGTGGGCACTATGCATTTATTTCTCACTTTGAACCAAAGAACATCCTCGAAGCCGAGGGCGACTCATATTGGTTGCTAGCCATGCAAGAGGAGCTCAATCAATTCGAGCGCAACCAAGTTTGGCATCTTGTTCCTAGGCCCCACGATAGACCAACAATTGGTACTAAGTGGATCTTTAAGAACAAGTTGGATGAGTGGGGAAATGTTGTTAGGAATAAATCTAGGTTAGTGGCCCAAGGTTACACTCAAGTCGAAGGTATCGATTTTAAGGAAACCTTTGCACCCGTAGCACGGCTTGAAGCCATACGGATGACACTTGCATTTGCTTCTTTTAAAGATTTTAAACTTTTTCAAATGGATGTAAAAAGTGCTTTCTTAAATGGATTTATTGAAGAGGAGGTGTATGTTGAACAACCCCCCGGGTTTGTTGATCCTACACATCCGGATTTTGTTTTCAAATTTTACAAATCTCATTATGGTTTAAAACAAGCCCCTAGGGCTTGGCATGAAAGACTTTCTTCATTTCTAATTTCTAATGGTTTTAAGAAAGAAAAAATAGATACTACTTTGTTTACTAAACATGTTGAAAATGATATACTTATAGTTCAAATTTATGTTGATGACTTCATATTTGGTTCTACTAATGAAAATCTTTGCAAAGCTTTTGAATCTTGCATGAAGGAAGAATTTGAGATGTCTATGATGGGCGAGCTTAACTACTTCATTGGTCTCCAAATCAAGCAAAGGAAGGATGGGATTTTCATCAATCAAGCCAAGTACACAAAGGAACTTATCAAGAGATTTGGGCTTGAAGGGGCTAAGACAAGCAAAACTCCCATGGCTACCACCACAAAGCTTGACAAGGATGAACAAGGTACAAGTGTAGACATTAAGCTTTATCGTAGCATGATTGGTAGCTTGTTGTATTTAACGGCTAGTAGGCCGGATATTATGTTTTGTGTATGTCTTTGTGCTCGATTTCAATCGTGTCCTAAAGAGTCCCATTTGATAGCAGTAAAACACATTATTAGATACCTTAAGGGCACAATTGAAATGGGTTTGTGGTATCCGAAGACCGGACAATTTTCCATGACGAGTTTTTCGGATGCCGACTATGCAGGTTGTAGAATGGATAGGAAGAGTACTAGTGGAACATGTCAATTTCTCGGTAATTGTCTTGTTTCATGGTCTTCCAAGAAGCAAAATTCGGTAGCCCTCTCAACCGCCGAGGCGGAGTATGTTGCGGCGGGGGCTTGTTGTGCACAAGTCCTTTGGATGAAATATACTCTCCTTGACTATGATTTGCATTTTGACCATATTAAGATATTTTGTTATAATACTAGTACTATTCATATGACTAAAAATGCAAATCAACATAGTAAGACTAAGCACATTGACATTCGGTATCACTTTCTTCGAGATCATTATGAGAAAGGTGATATTGAAATTGAATATGTTTCTACCGATCTTCAACTTGCCGATATTTTTACAAAACCACTAGACTATGCTAGATTTTCTTTTATTTGTGGTGAATTGAATGTTTGTGTTATGGAATCATGATTTTTTTTTAAAATGTTTACCTTTTTTGATGTATGACAAAAAGGGGGAGAAAAAGTTAGATTATTATTATTTTGGAGTTTTTGAAAAGTTATTTTGAATTTTGAGTTATAAAAAGTTAGTTTTGAGTTTTGAGTTTTAAGTTGTAACAAGTTAGTTTTTGAAATTTTGAGTTTTGGATTTTGAGTTATAAAAGATTCGATTTTTGAGTTATGAGCTTTGAACAATATGTTTTGAATTTCTATGTTTTTTTTTTTTGCCAAAGTTCTTAGTTTCTACTTTTTATGTATATAGCTATTCATTTATATAGCATAATTTGAGGGGGTGCTTCCAAGCTCCTTTCCCATTTTTTTAAATAACTCATATGTTTTGTCATCATCAAAAAGGGGGAGATTGTTGGCCCAAGGTTACAATCAACCGATATTTGAGTTTTGATGATTACAAAACATATATAGTTATTTGTACTAATCATATTTTGATGTTTAAGTGTGTTTCAGGGTTTTAAGGATTCATGAAGTGTTCTTCCCTAAAGGAAGGTATCTTTGACTCAAGATGGTTCATTTCGGGTTCAAGGAATCAAGCTATTCAAACATCGCATATGGAGAAGCCCATTTGAAGACCTTATAGTCACCTAGAACCTTTGTAAGAAGTAGTTTGTTAAAAAATGAGGTTATGATAAGTTAGCTCAAGAAAACACACACACATTCTTTTTTCAAAATACGGTTTTTGTTTTTGTTATTTGATTAAGGTACATATCTTGTTTAATATACATGACTCAAAATATTTTTTATTTTTACATCTTGTATATATCATGTATACTAACCCTTATAGCATGTTACTTAATCATATAGCCTTACAAAATTATTTTGAAAATTTTTCAAAGTTCAAATTTTTTTCCTATAAAAATCTTTTTCAGGCCCAACGGTCGACCGGGCGGTCGACCGGATCCATTTCAGGCCTGATCGGTCGACCGCACCGGTCGACCGGGCCTTGTGGACTTGGCGTGCATGTTTATGCACGTCTGCCGGTCGACCGGACCGGTCGACCGGACCGGTCGACCGACTGAAAGTCTCTTACTCTAGGGTTTTATCGGTCGACCGGGCCAGTCGACCGACAGAACAAAGATTTGTTTTTGTTTGAGCGCCGGTCGACCGGACCGGTCGACCGTGTCCAACGGCTAGTTGCCAATTGGACTGCCAGTCGACCGGGCCGGTCGACCGATGGCCGCCAGCAGCCCCAACGGCTAGTTTTCAGAGTTTTGTTTATTTGATTTGATTGAGACATTTTAGTCAGCTATCTCTGAAATTTTGGGGGCTATTTCCTGATCTATTAAACTAGTTATAATGATGATTAGATCTCCTCTAATCCCTATAAATAGATGGTATTGGTCACTTGTAAAAATCAAGAAAAATACCCATTGTTTTCAAGTTTCAAAAGAAAGAAAAGTTTTCAAAGCTCTCAATTTTCTAAGTGCATTCTTGGTTACTATTTTTCAATTGTTTTTCAAGCTATTTATTACTACTTTACAACTGAATTTTTCTCACTACACTTCTTGAGCCAAAAATCATTCCATTCTATAAGGAAGTTGTAAGAGAGAAGTTTGTGGTCTTATTGATCACCTTGTTACTTGTTTTATCTTGTGTTGAGATCCTTCTTGTGTATAAGGTTGTATTGGTGGGAGTTCGGTATTCCGATCTTCGGTAGACCTCTTGTAATTTCCTCGGTGGATATAGTGGAAACCCTTCACGGTGGTGAAGGCGGGGACGTAGAGCGGTGGCTCGAACCTCGAAACAAATCCCTTGTGTTTGCGATTGATTTCCTTATTGCCATTTATTGCTTTACATTTCTATCTTGTGATATATCTTGTGTGCACCTCATTATTGCATCCTCATCTCAACAAGAAAGCAATTACGCGCCTCAACTCATAATCTAGAGGAATCAAAGAGGAGAAGTTCTAGAGCCCTTCACGGGAAATTCGGCTTCAATTTCTTGTTTTGAGTGACCGTTTGCATCATACTTTCATTCTTGTTTAAAAAGATCATTAGATTAGCATTAACACCTATTCACCCCCCCTCTAGGTATTTTTCAAAGCTTGTTTTATGCATATTTATGCATTTTCATGTTTAATATTTATTGCATATATTTATTGTTTATTGCTATGCATGAGTTAAGGGGGAGCTTCCTTGAAGCTTAACTTTAATCCATGCATATATAACTCCATGAGTTTTGTCATCATCAAAAAGGGGGAGATTGTTGGCCCAGAGGCCTTCCACTCTAGTTTTGATGATGATTAACTCATGTAGTTATGTTTACTAATAATCTTGTGATGTTTAGTTTCAGATCTCTAATCAAGATATTAGTAGGTGATTAACTTCAACAAAGATGTTTTGGAAGCTTTCACATAGGTGATTCAAGAGCCCGAGCGTCAAAGTTCATATCTAGCACTCGTTGGAGTCAAGCTCGGTGGATAACGGTTTGGATCGAGTCGACTTGAAGACGGCGCTCTATAAGAAGACCTCGGTACATAGTTTAGTTTTGTGTTTAGATCCATTTGTAAAGACTAGATAGTGTGATATGCTCAAGTTCACAACACACACTTGTTTAAGTTTCATGTTTCGGTTTTCGGTTTTGGTTTAACCGATCTTGGTTTTCATGAATAGATAGTATCAATACAAGTTTACATTATTTAAATGTATATTAGATATGTTCTATATACATGTATGCTTCATATCTTAGACAAACTTATTTTGATATGCCTATTCATGTGTTTGGAGTTTTGTGTTTTTAACAAAACATATTTTCGGATTTAAAGACAAAAACATTGATATATATCTATTTCATGTATATTGGATTATATCCATATACAACATGCTTCAAGTTGTTTAAATATCATGTTTTTGTATTTGGATGAGTTTTGGACAAAACGAATTTTCAAAAATCCAAGTTTTAGAAAATACAGTTTTTGGTTTTCGACAAAATTTGTAAGTCACAAAAATGGTTCAAAAAGTTTGAAATTTGTGTTGAATTTTTTCACACAAGTTTGTATATCAATGTATTATACTGAACATATTTTTGTGAATTTTTAGAGAATTTATGGGATTTATTTGAGAATTAAAAACCCAGTTTTTCAGTCCCTTAATTGTTTCTGCCAGGCTCTGGCGGTCGACCGCCGGTCGACCGGACCAGAAGCCGGTCGACCGGAGTGGTCGACCGGACGTGCACAAGGATGTGCACTTGGCCGTATCAGTTGGCCGATCGACCGTGCGGTCGACCGACTAAAGGCAACCCACTCTCGAGTTGCCCCGGTCGACCGGGCGGTCGACCGGCCAGAGAGCCGTTGCTCTCTGGTTCAGGGCCCGGTCGACCGGGCGGTCGACCAGAAGGCTCAACGGTCAGTTTTTTGACCGTTGGCCGGTCGACCGGCCGGTCGACCGGAAGGCCAATTCTGGCCTAGTCAGCAGCCAACGGGCAAATCTGTTTTGGACCTTTATATACCCCATCTCTTGGGGGTTTTGGGAAAGAATTTTTAGAGCAAAAATTTACATCTTCCAGCAAGTTTTTAAAGAGCTTTTAGTGCTTAAAGATTTGATCTTTATCTTGTTTTTAAAAGGGTTGGAAAATCATTTTGAAAAGAAAATTCTTTGGGAATTAGTTTGATCTTCATTTTCAATTCTATCTAGAGTTTTTCCCTAGAGTTTTTCTTTGAGTTTTTGATTTCCAAACTCTTTATTTTCCACACTTGAGCCATATCATTCTATCCTATCTATTTAGGATCTTTGTTTTGTGGAAGAGATTGTTTGTGGTTGAGATAGACCACCTTATTGTAACCCTCCTTATTTGTTGTATCCCTCTTGTGTAGAGGTTGATTTTTGAGTGGTGGTTGGCTCCCTCTAGTGAGAGGTGGAGATTGTGCTTAGCTCCCTCTAGTGAGAGGTGGAGCTGTTGGATTAGGTGTCTAAGTAATAACTATAATTGATAGCAGCATAGTCCTTTTGGGTTGCCCTCGAGATTCAAAAATAAGTATAACTAAAAGGAGAACAAAATTTCCTTTGGGAAATTAGTCCCACATTGGTGGGATAAGAAAACTGGAGGCTATCCAAGGCTATAAATAGAGCCTTAGGGATTCAGTCTAATTCACAACCTCTTGGCTTGAGTATTAGCCTCCTTCTTTCTCCTCTTGGAAGAACTCTTTGATAGTTCATCCATACTTAGTTAAATTTTTGGATCGTTGGGTGTGATTCCATTAGAGGCACGACATTTGTGGTGCTTGCTTCCAAGAGATCTGAAGGGATAATTTTTAGTTGTTTGCTACAACAACTAAAAGGTATGTAATTCTATTTTCTTCTGTAGTAATCTTAATTATTTACAAGAATATTAGGATTCTTTTTATGTTCATAGTTATAGATTCAATTGTGAAAACACAGATCATGTTTTAGGTTGCATGCTCCCTTAAAAGTCTAAGTTTGTTTGTAATACCTAAAACCCATCAGTGGTATCAGAGCAGGTTTGTTTTCAATTGAATTTGCTATAATTGTTGAATTGATAAAAGGTAACTAAATTTTAGTTACCATATATATATTGATTCTCATTAAAGGTATAATGAGAATAAAAGGTAACTAAATTTTATTTACCATATATATATTGATTCTCATTAAAAGTATAATGATAATAAAAGGTAACTAAATTTTATTTACCATATATACATTGATTCTCATTAAAGGTATAATGATAAAAAAAAAGGTAACTAAATTTTATTCCCAATCTTAGTTACTTTAAGAAAAAAAAAAATGTGAAATTGTATGTTAACCCATGAAATTGCACATTACACTTTATAAGTCATTAGTGGAGCGTGTGTGGTTAACCAGCACACTAATAGGGACTAATAAAGAGCAGTAATGGGTATCTTATAAATTGTTATTGTTGATGGAGCGTGTGTGGTTTACCAGCACATCAATTGAGATAAATGACATGAAAGTTACCAAGCACATTTGCATGGTTATTCACATCTTGTTTGTGATCCTCGGTATCCCAGTCACAAATGTAAGAACATAATCTGAGATTAAACATGCCATTGAATAGTTTCAATGAGTCTCAAAAGACTTTCCTGTATGAAATTTGCAATTAGATTACGGCATCCCTTTTCTAAGTTGTGAATTCCATAGTTGGATCCTAGCCTCGATATTTCAATTTTGAGCTGTTATATTAAAGGTTATTTTTTTCTAACTCAACTAAAAGAAATGTCTGCCCCTAACGATGCTTCTGGTTCCTCCTCCTCCAATCACAACTTTTCTTTGTTGAACATCTGCTCAAAGGTGACATTAGATGGCACCAACTATAATGACTGGATGCGCAACATCAAAATGGCTCTTCGTTTCGAGGACAAGGAGTATGTCCTTGACAAAGAACTTGTTGAAATTGACGAAGAGAAGGCCACTCCTGAAGAATTAGCTGCTTATAAGAAGCACTACACGGATGCAACAAAAGTTGCTTGCATCATGGTTGCTACCATGACTCCTGAACTGCAAAAATTCTATGAGGATTACTGGCCGTACGAGATGAACAAAGACCTTATGGAAAAGTACCATAAGCGAGCTCGTCAGGAAAAGTACGAGATAGTAAAGTCCCTCATATCAAGCAAGATGAAGGACGGAGAGTCTGTCAGCGGCCACGTGCAAAGGATGCAGCGATACGTGGAACGCCTTGTGAGGCTAAATGTGCATATTGATGATGAGTTGGCTATTGACATAGTCTTGAACTCATTGCCAAGTTGTTATGATCAGTTCATCTTGACCTATCATTTGAACAACAATGAGACCACATTGGCTCAATTGCACAACCTCCTGAGAACAGCTGAAACTGGGATGAAGGGATAGAGTGATGCCCCCACTCCTGCTAATACTACCGTTCTGGCCATTGGGCAAGGAAAGGGGAAAAAGAGGAAAGGTCCTCCCAAGCAAAACTGGAAGGGAAAGTCTCATGTAAAAACCAGTTCTGATATTACCCCTGTCTCTGATTCTAAAGAGGCCACTTGCTTCTATTGCAACGACAAAGGACATTGGAAACGAAGCTGCCCAAAGTATCTGCAAGATTTAAAAGATGGGAAAGTAAAACCATCTACTGCAGGTATATACACTATTTCGTCTATTAACGCAACATCTTCTGATTCTTGGGTCCTTGATACAGGATGTGGGTTTCACATTTGCTCTGTATTGCAGGGACTAAGAAAAAGTGAGGATGTGGAGCATGGTAGAATGAACTTGATCATGGGGAATAGGCGATCTTCACCTGTCACCAAGATTGGAGTTTATAGTCTAGTGCTTAATAATGGTGTTAATTTAGATTTATTGAATTGTTGCTACTCGTCAGAAATGACATGAAACATTATCTCTTTTCATGCATTGTTCAAACAAGGTTTTAGATATTCTTTTAATGAAGAGAATGGTTCTATTTCTGCTTATAAAAATGGCAATTTTTATTTTGAAGCTTTACCTTGTGATGGTGTGTATGAAACTGTGATGTGTGTAGACAACTTAGGTAATAGTGTATTTCAAATTGATTCGTCTAATGGTGTAGACAAAGCGTGCTTGTGGCATTGCCGTCTTGGACACATTAACAAAAAACGCATGGCTCAACTCCAAAAGGATGGGGTGATGGAATCATTTGACCTAAGGTCAGATGATACATGCGAATCTTGTCTTTTGGGTAAGATGACAAAATCACCTTTCACTGGATTTTGTGAAAGAGGTGAAGGTTTGTTGGATCTCATACACACAGACGTGTGTGGACCCTTCAGATCAGCCACAAGGGATGCTAATCGATTCTATGTGACTTTTACTGATGATTATAGCAGATATGGTTATATCTACTTAATAAAGCATAAGTCTGAAACCTTTGAAAAGTTCAAAGAGTTTAAACAAGAAGTCGAGAATCAATTAGGCAGGAAGATAAAGATGCTCCGATCAGATAGAGGCGGAGAGTATCTTAGTATCGAGTTCCATGACTATCTCAAGGAATGTGGAATAGTTTCACAATTGACACCTCCTAGGACACCACAACTTAATGGTGTGGCTGAGAGACGCAATCGAACCTTGTTAGACATGGTGCGTTCCATGATGAGTCGAGCTTCACTTCCAATATCATTCTGGGGTTATGCCTTAGAAACTACCGCCCACATTCTTAATCTTGTTCCAACAAAGAAGGTTGCCAAAACACCTCACGAAATGTGGACAGGAAAGGTTCCCTCGTTAGCACATATTAAGGTTTGGGGTTGTGAAGTTTTCGTTAGACGAGAAATTCACGACAAGCTTGAACCTCGTAGTGAGCGATGTGTTTTCATCGGCTATCCACAGAAGAAGTCATTTGGATATTTGTTCTACAGACCTAGTGAGAACGTGGTCTTTGTAGCACGGAGAGGAGTCTTTCGAGAGAGAGAGCTCATATGCAAAGAGGACAGTGGGAGCGCCGTTGACCTTGAAGAAATTCAAGAGCCAGCAGACGAAGGAACCTTTGAAACCACTATGGTTCAACCAGAGGAAGAGATTCCAGTTGAACCCATTGACACTTCATTACCTCTTAGGCGTTCTAGTAGAGTTGGCAAGCCAACTGAGTTCTATGGTTGCCATATAACTGCAAATGGAGACACGTTTATCAGTGACAATACACTGGTAAATTTAGATGAGCCGACGAACTACAAGGAAGCCATGGCAGGCCCTGAGGCAGCCAAATGGAAAGAGGCAATGGACAGCGAGATCAAGTCTATGTATGACAACCAAGTTTGGAACTTGGTTGATCAACAACCTGGTCAGAAGACAGTTGGTTGTAAATGGATCTTCAAGAAGAAGATCGACATGGATGGTAATGTAAGCACATTCAAAGCACGACTGGTGGCGAAAGGCTTTACTCAAACCCCAGGGATTGACTATGATGAGACCTTCTCACCAGTGGCTAAGATAAAATCTATTAGGATAATGCTAGCCATAGCTGCATTTCATGACTATGAAATTTGGCAGATGGATGTCAAAACTGCCTTCCTAAACGGAAAGTTGGCTGAGGATGTTTACATGAGTCAGCCAGAAGGTTTTGTGGATGCAAAGTTTCCCAATGGAGTATGCAAGCTTGAGAAATCCATCTATGGATTAAAACAAGCGTCTCGCAGATGGAATCTTTGCTTCGATGAGAAAGTCAAAGAGTTTGGTTTCTCTAGAAGTGAGGATGAGTCGTGTGTATATGTCAATGCTAGTGGGAGCATAGTCACCTTCCTCGTATTGTATGTTGATGACATACTTCTTATAGGAAATGACATTCCAACCTTGCAAAATGTTAAGTCTTGGCTTGGAAAGTGTTTCGCTATGAAGGATCTAGGAGAGGCTGCCTACATTCTAGGAATAAGAATTTTAAGGGACAGGAGTAAAAGACTAATTGGACTTAATCAGAGTACCTACTTGGATAAAGTACTGAAACGTTTCTGTATGGAGAACTCCAAGAAAGGAGAACTGCCTATCCAGAGTAATACCAAAATGAGTAAGACTCAAAGTCCGAGTACAGATGAAGAGATAGCAGAAATGAGTAGAATTCCATATGCTTCTGCTGTTGGTTCTATCATGTATGCTATGACATGTACTCGTCCTGATGTGTCCTTTGCTTTGAGCATGGTCAGTCGTTATCAGGGAAATTCAGGTAAAGCTCATTGGGTAGCGGTTAAGAATATTCTCAAGTATCTGCGAAGGACTAAGGACTGGGTACTAGTACTTGGTGGCTGTGATACATTGAGGGTAACTGGGTATAGTGACGCCAGCTTTCAAACAGATAGGGACAACTTCCGTTACCAATCTGGCTGGGTCTTTACCTTAAATGGAGGAGCAGTTACTTGGAAAAGTTCCAAGCAAGACACAGTGGCTGATTCTACTTGTGAATCAGAGTACATAGCAGTAAGCGAAGCATCAAAGGAGGCAATTTGGTTGAAAAACTTCATCGAAGATCTTGGAGTTGTGCCAACCATCAAGGAGCCAATGGATATTTTCTGTGATAATGAAGGAGCGGTTGCATTAACAAAAGAACCAAGAGATCATGGCAGATCTAGACATATTGACAGAAAATACCATTTTGTCAGACACAAGGTAGAAGAAGGTCACGTTGTAGTGAGGAGGGTTTCATCTGAAGATAATCCTGCAGATCCACTCACAAAGGGTCTGAGTAGGGTTAAACACAATCAGCATGCTAGGAGCATTGGTCTGAGAGATGATGTTGGTTTTAGCAGTTAGATAGTTAGTTTGAAACTTATAACAAAGTAAATGTGATTGACTTTTGGTGATTAAATAATAGAGAATTATTTATGAGTTTGTTTACTACCTTTTGTCAATTGTTTATTATTGTGTTTCATTTTGCATGTTTTACTTTCCGAATAATTTGATTATTCGAATTCCACAGTCGATCATACTTTTGGAAGTAAGTAGTGAATAAAGACTGTCATGAATAGAGTTGTGGATTGTCTAAAGAGTTTTAGACATAGCAATGGTATTGCTGCAATGTTCATGAGTACTTTGAAATGGAGGTTTAAGTATTGGATTAACCCACGCTCAGAGAATTACTTCATGGAATTTATCACGAGTAATTCTGAGACGATAATATCTTATAATCTTTAAATGGAGATATATGAGTTGTGGTTTACAAGTCAGTTGTGCGTTGATAATATGTAAACGCATCAGTAACTTGATGTTATAAAACGTATTGTTGTGCATGATTTGATGAGTAAATGGTGCAAGCATATAGGTCAAAGTTTATTCGTTCCTTTTGCCCTAACGGGAAAAGCGATATCTTTGGGCCCCTCGGTGATTTGAAGTTGACATATAGTGTCGGGCCCGACCAGGACTAAATTGATGTGTTCATTTAGTAGTTCTATGTCAGTACAAATCAGAAATCGGGAAACAAAATACTGGACAAAGAGATTGATTATGTTCCATGTCTCATGTTCAAATGATATCTTGTAGAACGAAGGATTATATGATCTCTTATCTTAGGACACGAAACTGACTAGGTCAGAGTTCGACAATGGCTTTTGGAAGCTACAATTTGCTGATCAATTAGGAAGTTATTAGACTTATCCAAGTGGGAGACTGTTGGATTAGGTGTCTAAGTAATAACTATAATTGATAGCAGCATAGTCCTTTTGGGTTGCCCTCGAGATTCAAAAATAAGTATAACTAAAAGGAGAACAAAATTTCCTTTGGGAAATTAGTCCCACATTGGTGGGATAAGAAAACTGGAGGCTATCCAAGGCTATAAATAGAGCCTTAGGGATTCAGTCTAATTCACAACCTCTTGGCTTGAGTATTAGCCTCCTTCTTTCTCCTCTTGGAAGAACTCTTTGATAGTTCATCCATACTTAGTTAAATTTTTGGATCGTTGGGTGTGATTCCATCAGAGGCACGACATTTGTGGTGCTTGCTTCCAAGAGATCTGAAGGGATAATTTTTAGTTGTTTGCTGCAACAACTAAAAGGTATGTAATTCTATTTTCTTCTGTAGTAATCTTAATTATTTACAAGAATATTAGGATTCTTTTTATGTTCATAGTTATAGATTCAATTGTGAAAACACAGATCATGTTTTAGGTTGCATGCTCCCTTAAAAGTCTAAGTTTGTTTGTAATACCTAAAACCCATCAGGAGCTTGTGTTGGAATCCCTCAAGTGTGAGGTGATCGAGTTGTATTGGCTAAGTGCCTACCCCTCTTGTGTGAGGTGGTGTTTGTGTTGCCTCTAGTGAGAGGTTGTATTGGTTGAGAGAGGAGTTGTGTACTCCCGGTTGTAGTTGCCCCAAATCCTCAGTGGAGGTTCCCTGTATGGGAGTCCTGTGTGGACAAGTTAGTAGATTCGAAATCCTTCTGTGTGAAGGCGGGGACGCAGAGCAGTGGCTCGAACCTCGAAATAAATCTTGTTGTTTGCGTTTGATCCATTAGCTCTCTCTCTCTTTTATTTGTGCCTTGCATCATTCATATTGCTCATTCATATATTATATGCTTGGCTTGTTTGTGTGTGCCTCACTTGTGCTTAACCACGAGAGCTTCATATAGCGCCTCAACTCTTATTCAGAGGAATCAAGAGGAGTTAGTCCAGAGCCCTTCACTGGGAATTCGGTTACACTCGTTGGTTGCATTAAGTGTAGTTGTAATTAAGTTTTAATTTTTGCATTTAGTTCATTAGATTAGCCGTACACCTATTCACCCCCCCTCTAGGTGTACTTTCAACCTGTTTAATATTTTCATCATCTTTTGGTAGGTATCCATCACTAGGAGGCGGCGGAGCACGAGTCAGACCGGCTAGGCGGCGACGCATGAGGAGGGATTGACCATGCAGCGTGGTGAGGGTTCAGATACAGTACTACTGATGTGTATACATTTTAAAATCTATATGTGGCATTTAAATAGGTCATTGTTTATATATTACTGCGTGGAATGATTGCATATGGATATATATATATATATATATATATATATATATATATATATATATATATATATATATATATATATATACTGCGTGTGAATAATTTTAGGTCGTGTGTGTCGATTGGATAATTGTATCAGGGGCAGACTTCTAATTATAGAGGAGATGCTGCCAAAATTTTTAACAAAATTGAAATGAATCTCATTTTTGGTGTATATAAGTTGAGATTTGTGTTTCTGTGCTGTGTTTGTGAGTTGCACATACTGCTTTTTGGATATGTGTTGTTTGTGATCAGAGCAACTCTTCATTTTTTAGGGCTGCTCTCTGTTTGTAAGAGCTGCAGAGAGGTGCACTCACATATTTTTGAGAGCTGCTCTCACTCACATATTTTTGAGAGCTGCTCTCTGTGAGAGCAGCTCTCTGTTGAGCTACTCTTTGCAGTTTGTGAGAGAGCAGCTCTCTTCATTGAAATTTAAACTAAAAATACAGACCTTTAATGTCTCTTTCTTTCAGAAACGACATTAAAGGTACTTTTAAAGTCGGTTCTCTTCCAAAACCGACGTTAAAAGTAAGGGATTTAATGTCGGTTCCTACGGAAACGCCGGTTCTGATAAGAATCGACCTTAAAAGTCATGATTTAACGTCGGTTTTCGTAGTGAAACCAACATCTTTTCTCTTATATGATGACCGTTTTTAACCGCCGTCATATACTTGGAGATAGTAGACTCCCACATATAAGTCGATTTTTTGGACATGTTTAAAGTCAGTTTTAACTGTCATTAAATATGTTTTCTGTACTAGTGGGTCCGATGTCTGCGAGCCCAGCGCAAGAGAGGCCCAACCTAATGAGGGCACAAAATATATGGACAAAAGTCTATGTGGAGTGGGGTGGGGTGGGGGGGGGGGTTTGGGGGGTGTCATATGACAAACCCAGACAATAAAACAATTATGACCCAAAGGCTTGTGCATTACGAAAAGAAAAAAAATCACCAGGGGTTATTCTTAGTTACCAAACAATCAAGTTAGTCTAGAAAATACAAGTTTAGTAGTTTAAAGGGAGTTTTGAATACAAATATAGTTTTATTTAACTTTTTTCAAAGTAAATTCTCTTCTTCTATATATTTTTCTTAATTATATATGTGTGTCTTTTCTGTATAAAGAGATCTATACATATCTGGATAGGAGGGAGAGTACAAAATAACATTTGTTATTAGCAATGACATTAGGCAGTAATAATAAAATTTTTAAAAATTATATTTTTTGAGCACCAAATCTGATAATGATCTTTAATGTCTTATATATATATATATATATATATATATACAGTACCCGTTGATATAAAAATATAACAGGAACCATTTGTCATTTTTTATGTCTGTTGTCCTAATTTCTATTAAGCCGCTGTTTGGCTAGAAAAGTGATTTCCACAAATCTAGTGCTCAGATTTTCATGTGGCCCCGCGCTCCGCTGTTGTGCTCGCCCTTTGGAATGATTTTCAAGCTATCATGACAAGAGAGCAGGACTCCGACAGAGCGAAAAATTCTCCCTCAAAAAACCCGCCCAAACAAACTGTTTTGTGAGAAATTCATTAGAAAAGGGAGTCAGGCACACTTTGTGAGGGTTGACGACTTTTCAAACCAAAATCCATGAAACAAACAGAACAAAAGCAAAGACTTTTGGAGAAAGATTCTGGGCCAGCCTTCCCAGTCCTTCACACTACCCCAACCTGTCACTGTCCGTCAGCGTCACTGCATTGCGTCAGACCTACATACGTCATACTCTGACGTCATTGTCACTGACACCTGGATAGTGAGAGCCACAATGAAATAATATAAATTCTCTTGCAAGTGGTTTCTGAATAATAATTATAATAGAACCATCATTAAAGTAGCATCATATCAAATAAGCATAAAATTCTGTAAGATTGACACGAAGGTCTATTTTAAATTCAAACTCACGAAACGAAGGTCTATTTTAAATTCAAACTCACGAAAAGATGTAGGACTTCAAATTCAATGATTTATCTGATACGAAGATTTTTCAAATGCAGTATTTCTCTTCTAATATGATAACTTTCGCTGAAATTCAAATAGAAATTAAAAGGGTTTCTTTGCTTAAAAATATTATTTTATTACTATTTTAAAAATATTACACGTATCAAGACACAGGCAGATAGTCTTATATGAATTACATTTGCAAAGAAAAATATTTAGATGGAACTAAATGAAACGGGTAGAAAAGTTTTTCATTTCTGTTATCGAATTATCAGATTTGTATAGCTAAGGGAGAAGATCTAGATTTATCAAGCAACCAACCTAGTTTTATGATTCATATCTTACCAAATAAACTACGGGATAAAATTTTAGGATCCAAAACAAAAAATTGGTTTCAGATTCTCATTGCCAGCCCTAAGAAGCATCCATTAAAAAAGAAAACAGAAGAACATTATATTAATAAAAATATCAATACCCTAAGACGGTGGTCACTCGGACAGATAACCCTATTGTTATCTATTTTATTTATTTATTTATTTTACTTTAAACAATTATAACGAAGATGCTTAGCATCTTCTCTTAAAAAATTAACTAACATTTAATCTTGCATAGATAATGTTGCTATGCAGGGACCAAGTAGCTTGTATCCACATGACTTGTATTTAAATAAGAAGTATGACAGGAGGGAAGAGCTCATTTATACTCTTATTAAGTAAAAATTAGTTCAGTGGTTAAGAACACTAAGATCATCTATAAGTTCTAATTTTTGAGTTGTGTTAGTTTTAAGTTCAATTTTTAAGTTATTACTCCATCAACCCTAGTAGAACTCTTCTTATGCGCACTGATATCGATGAGAAATTATTGAATAGTCTAGGGTGAATATATAAAATCTAAAAACATTTTATTTTTTTCAAGACATAATATCTTACACTTCAAATAAATAGATACAAATTAACATTGATGCAAATCATTTTTAAAATATGAAAATTAAAACCTTTTACACCAAAAAAATTAAAAAAGTGGGAGGCCTTTCTTTCCACCAATTCTCCACTTTCCCATTGGGGCTGGTGCCATTTGTTATATATGACTTCTTCTCTACTTCATTTTTCGTCTTCTTTTTTATTTTTTCATTTCTTGGAAGCTTCTGAGCTTAGACATTCACACACTCCCAAACGAAAATACAAAACCCCACCCATATCATCACCCAAAAGTGAGAGGGAAAAAAAAGCACTGACGAAGCATCGTTCATGGACGCAGATGAAGTTAATTTTGACCTCACAAGAGCGATTCAAGATCTCACGGAAGGGCTAGAGCTTATGAGACAAGTTTTCTTGCTCGTCAAGGAGAGCAGTCATTCTCGGGCTGAAGAGCTTTGCAGAGGAGTGATGGAAGCTCTCGAAGCTGGCCTCTCCCTGGTGAAGTCCGCCGATGAATCTGAAGTTGAGTCAGCGAGCTCGGCCGGCTCTCTAATGAATCGAAGATCTGAGACGGCGGTGAGACATTTACAAGCTGAAGATCAGAGAATGAGTGGTGCAAAGGGAAGGTAACATGAAATCTATATGTATGAGACTATGTTTGTATGAATTGTAATTGGAAATTTAATATTTTCTCTTGCAAACAGGAGAGAGCTGAATTCGAAGAAAATAACCACGGATTCGCCCTTTGGTGATGGCTATCAGTGGCGGAAATATGGGCGGAAATTCATCAGCAACACCCAGCATCCAAGGTTTTTCCGCCCACGACTATAAACTAATTTGAAGAATATAGATGATAAAGTAGATTAGCATAAAAATTGCATAAATCTCTCTGTGCATCATTTATGAGAGATAATTGGCGAACACTACAGACAAATACTGTTGGGATTTTTGGGTCGAACAAATAATCCCATATCGGCTACACATAAGGATCGTCTTGAGTACATAAAGATTTGGGCAACTCCACCTAAAACGTTAGTCTTTAAGATGGCGCCCCAAGTGGTATCACAGTCATGCCTTGAACTTAGTCTATCTTAGAATTGTAATGATCTTCAAGAGGTTTTTTGCGGCTTGTATAAATATAGGATTAATTTTGGCAATATGTATAACTGTAACAGTTATCAATATCAAGTTGGCCAAGAATGAGGCCTATATGTATAACTGTAACAGTTATCAATATCTAATCGTGCCAGATAACATATGAAACTTATGCGCACTTGCTAACTTTGTAAGGCCATTTTGTGTAGATCAATAAGAACGATCTAGGACGCCCTTTTCAAGTTCGATACATTTAAATAAAAATTATTAAGCCATGAAACTGCCACTGAAAATTTTAGAAAAACAATTCTAAGTATGACTTTGAGACTTACGTTAAAGTAAATGTTAAATGTTAATGGCTAACTCTTGATCTTTACACGACATGCAATCAATCATGAAGTAAAACTTGACAGTATATACACAATAGAAAACAGCAATTAGAGACAACAAATGAGTGCGTGTCTTCCTATTTAGAATCGTAATTAACAAATATGGGTGTTGGGGCAATTTTTCTATTGCGTGGGGGCACTTCTCTAGTTTATGGCATAGTTAAAAGTGATTAACTTTTATTTGTTAAGGACTATACTTAATTACAACGGCAGTTATGATACTTCCACCTCAGAACTGTTCACTAATAAATAATTTCTTTTACTATTTAGAATTTCAAAATATGTTCCTTCTAGCTTACAATTTAATAGAGCACTTAATTATGATTTGATTTGCAGAGGGTACTACAAATGTAGTTACAACGATTGCCAAGCCAGAAAACAAGTTCAACAAATCAACTCAGGCGATGCGCCTGACTATGAGGTTACCTTCTTCCACGAGCACACATGCAACTATGCCGAGCTCTCTGCTTCCGAACTTATGCCACCGTCTCCGACCAGGGGGCAACAAATTATCAGCTTCAAATCAAATGAGTCGAGCTCAAGACTCATCGATAGAGAGGAGTTTAGCACATTTAGTAGTACTGATCCCTGTACCTCATCGGTGGGTACAGAATTGCTTCAGGCAACCACATTGGAGAATCTGGACGATAGCTTGGACTTGGACTTGATTGCACCTCTGTCACCAGCAGGCCAATTTTTTGGACTGGATGCATCAACATACGTTGGTTTAGAGGAGCCTTTTGATCCCTTTCTTCCTTAATTACCATGAGAGCTGACCGAGATTCGGATTATCTACTTGGGATCACTCTATTCGTAGTTCTCCTTCGATCCCATTTACCAAACAGTTTCATGGAAAAATGATATTTGGCATGAATCTTTTTTCAATTATTTCTTTTTAGGACTAAATCGGTTTGAAGTTGTTTGAAGTTCTCTCTCTTTTGGCTCTTTTTTCGTTTCCCTTTCTATTGTCTGTATTTCTTTTTTCTTCTGTTTTAATCAATTATTGGGTCAATTAGGAGTTGAGCCGATTGATTTTATCTGATATGTTTGAGTTGAAGTTCTTTCTTATGAATCATTTTTTACCCAGGCCGTTATTATGATCGCGATTACGCTCTAGCAGTAAGTGGTTTGGTAAAATACTATTGTGAAGATTCAAGATTATAGATAAATATTGAGTTATTCATGAGTGTGGTTCCACATCACTCAGAAGGTGACTAGAAAAGTAGTAGACTTTAATGTGAACTTTGGATAAGATCTAGTTGAATTTGAGTTAAAGTGGCTATATTTAAGATTTACTCTTACGAAATAGATGATGTTTATTCTCGTTTTGTGAAAAATTATTTTTCAAATTTTTAAGTTGGAAAATTATGTACTTTGAAATAACAAAGTGTAGATGAGATATACAAAGATATAAAGAATTTTCTTGTTTTTTTGCATTTAGCTTTAGAAAAATATTTCCTTCCTTCCTCTTCTTTATATCTAATGTCATTTTTTTTTTTTAACCGAGTCCCAAGATGAATCAACGTAATTATACTGGTTTTAGTCTAAGAATCTAATTTGAAAGATAACCTTATTTTCTAACACAACCTGGACAAATATAACATCTTATGACTTGAAGTATGGTTCATTGTATGTAGACATCTCTTAATTTATTATATAATGAGCCAAGGTGGAGTAGATTGATATTCATTCAGAAAGGGAAATATAGAAAATGACATGATATTATTTTGCATAAAGCAAACCACAATGAGAAATGTACAAATACGAGCAGCCTACTATGAATAAACAATAGCTGATAGACATCATGCATGTGATTATTTATCATCTAGATAATATTTTATGATATGGACTCATGAGTCTATTTATTATTAGATAAAATCTCACAAATTAAATTTCTGGTCAGCTTTTACACCTGATTCCATGGCAATGATACCTCACTGCTGGGTGTCTAACGCTAATGTTTAGATTTCATTATGTAAGCTTTTTTTCTTTTTTTGGGCTTTGGGTGTAAATTAAATTGTAGGGGTTAATTAGGGATTATGGAGGATAAGTAAGGAGGAACAATTTAGCTAATTTCAGTAGTAGTTAAGCTTTTACTAAAACAAAATAATGAAAAAATGCATAGATTTTTTTCCCTACAAACATCTAATTTCTTTTTTAAAAAGATACATGTAGATAAAAAGGATCTACCGAAAAATACTAGATTTAGAGAGATTTGGTACGAGAAACAGGAGGTCTGAATGACTAATAATTAATTAAATGCTCCACATTTAAATTGATTTTTAGCAAGTGTTGACCATAACACTTGACCCAATATTGGGAGGGATTTCTATCATAATGTTTATTGGTGGACATTTATTTTCAAAATATGTTATTTGTTAGGGATTAACATCGAAGTTGTTTATAGAAATGATAAGATATTGTTTGGTAATTTGATAAGAGGCTAGAAATATGTTATAACTTTTCTAAAAAGCTATAGTAGTGTAATGGTTTAAAAATTGTCCCCCGTCAAGATGTTGACACATGTCCAAGCAACTAAGTCTTCTTTTTTGAAATTTCCACAACAATCAACTGTCTCTATCACATCTCACCCTCCCGAGAGCATTCACAGTTCTTAGAATCACTCTATCCCGAACTCAAGTCAACCTTCAAAGCTCCGCTGTGCAGAGCAGTCCTGGAGTGAACAGTCCTGGAGCGAACCCCCGTTCTGGAGGCATCACTCTCCGAAGTCACCAGCAGTTCAACATCACCAACTTCACCCGGAAGCCCTCAGTAACAACCACTGAGATCTGGGCCTGCAATCACGTTGCCTCTTCTCTCTCACGTTGAAGATGTGTAACACTGATGCGCTTAAAGTGGAAAGTTACAAAATTCTCAGCATATATTCTCAGCCATCACGCTACCAATCATGATCGTTACAACAAATTCGTATATAAAGATCATGCGGCTATGCAAATCTCGCGAACGCCCCATCCGCCTCCGACCTGCAGTTCAGTACAAATAGACCTTACTCTCCAGGAGGAGAGAGGACCGAACCCGACCTTCCACTAGGACTTTAGACTTTCTATCAGATCCCTACTCAAAGAAATACTAATACATACCTGTAATATCTATAAACCAGCGAATTATAATAAATTTTCCTCCTCCTTCTCCCCTCTGTGATTTTTCCCAATTTGAGTTTCCACGTAAAAATATCGTGTTTTCATCTGCTTTCTGTGTTGTGTTTATTGTTTTGCACTTATAATTTAATCACACACTCTCGTTTGTAGTGTGGATCGACTGTTTGATCACTCGCAGCGGAAAATCACCACCACAAGTAGAAAACTAATTTTATATAACACGACATGGAAAACTAACTTTATGTAACAATGCAGTTAGGGTTGGGAATTTTACCTTATTACTCTGTCTTGAACCGGACCCGAACCGGTCAGAACCGGTCATGAAATTCATATGTAGGTATGAATATAGAAAGTCCGGAGCTAACATGGCTCACTATCATATTTAAGAGAAAAATTCAGCAAAGATAAAGAATTTACCAGATTACCCGACCCGATCCAGTCCTTGAGCCGGACCCGAACCAATCCAAATTAAAATCGGTCCGAATGTTTATGAACACCATATGGACATAGAAAGGGCCTGTTTGTTTCCCCGCAAAAGGCCGCAAAATCACAAGTCGTAAAACCTCTTTTCTATTTTCCGTTGTTTGTTTCATTGCAAAACATCTTGCAAAATACAATTCTCATTTCCCACTTGCAGTTGCTACAGTTAAATTTGTGGTCATATAAATCTCACTTTTACACTCAAATTTTCCTATTTGCAACTGCTACAGTTAATTTTGTGGTCATGTAAATTCCACTTGTAATACACTCGCAGTCTCAAAGCAGTTACTTAATAATCAATATATAATTTAATATAATTTAATATTATTAAATATTTAATACTTTTAATAGTGTTTAATTTTCTTACCTAATTATTTTATATTTGTATTTTTTAGTTTTTTATTATTTTTAATATCGTTTTAATATTTAATATTTTATTATTTTAATTTAATATTTTAATTTAATATTGTTATTTAATACTTTATTATTTTATTAATATTTACACCAATTTTCTTAATATTTTATTTAGATTTAATATTTTATTAATATAACAATAATATGCTTTAATATAAAATTATTATATATTTAATTTATTTATTTCTTAATATAAATAATTACTTTATAATATTTAATATACTTTAAAATTATATTAATATTTTATTATGTTAATATTGTAATAATTCATTATAATAATATCATAATAATATTTTATTATTAAATTTATAATTATATTTTGCTTTGTTAATTTTATATTTTTATAATATTACAATTATTATAATAAAATTTAATATTATAATAATCTTAAGTATTTTATAATATTATAATATTATAACTATATTTTATTATTTTTCTTAAGATTTTTTAATATTTATGTTTTATTAGTATCCTTAAAATTTTATTAATGTTCTTTAGATTTTCTTAAAATTTTATAATTATTTATTTAATTAATATTTTAGTAATATTTTACTAATATTTTATTAATATTATTGTTATAATTAAAATATTAAAATTATTAATATTTTATCATAAATTTATTAATACATTTTAATTTTCAATAGTATATTTAATTTAATAGAATTTATAATATTTAAATCACTGCTACAGTTAATTTTGTGGCCAATTTTTCCACTTACACTTTTAAGTTACCAACCAAATACCGTAAAACATAATATACTTTCTCATTCACACTTTCACTTTACCAACCAAACACCGTAAAACACAATATACTTTTCCATTTACACTTTCACTTTACCAACCAAACACTGTAAAACACAATATATTTTCTCTGTTACAGTTCACTTTTTCCATTCTCATTTTACGACTTACGACTTGCGACGTTTTGCGGCGAAACAAACAGGCCCTAAATCCAAAACCGACCAGTTGCCTTTAACTAAGTAAAAAAATGTTTTAAGTAAAGTGCAAGAATTTAGCTATAAAAACAGTTCTGTTTAACAAGGTGGACATAGAAAAAAAAAGGTCATTTTCATAATGCATACATGTTTGTTTTGGCTGTTTATGGGCTTTATATATAAAAAAACAATAGAAATTCATGTGTAATGATGTAAATATCACCGTCATATAAGACGTCTAAATCTGTGCTTGCTTAATCTAATACAATACACCAAGCTTCGGGAAAAATTTCAACCCTCGAATTAAATAATAGAAAAATTTATAAAGCTCTCTTCAACTTGGTGAATGTCATCTTTATTGGCGTCAGAGTAGGGGTGGGTGCAATCTGTATCCATTTCTGCTGGTCAAGCGAATTCAGATGATTTTTTTTTTTTTTTTTTTTTTGACATCTGATGGATTTGGATGCGGATTCGGATAATTCGTTATCGGATGAATGCGGATAGAGTTCTTCAATTCAGATTCGGATATCCGCATGGCAGAGGTGGTGGACATGCTGCAGGGAAGGATGGATATTGAGGCGCCACCGCTGGAAACGGAGATGCTCATTCTAGACCTCCTGACGATGGAGCAAATGATGCTGGGCGGCGGCGATGGGGCCCAGGATCGCGGCATTGATGATGCCATGGCTGCTCTGCCGGCGGCAATCTGGCAGCGGAGAGCCAGTCTATGGTGCCATCGACATACTCTATAGCAACAATAATTCTTTCAGGCAGATACCAGGAGGATTTCTTTCTTCCTCCTTTTTGAGCATTTTTTTATCTGAATTAGAGCTAGAATGTAGTGTAAATGAGTTCATTCCGAGCATTTATGCATGCATGCTTTGCTCTCTCCTACAGCTCCACCTAAAATATCGAATTTAAAGCTATTCTCACTGCAAAGCCCGCCCCAGAAATAAAGCAGTAAAAAATACCTTACACTTATTTTTATATCCACAGATACAGATGCAGTAACAGAAGTAGGAAATTTCTTTAAAAGTAAAATTTATATCCGTTAAATCATTATTCATTTTTTTTCCTTCATGTCTTTCGTTCTTATTTTCAGGCCTTGGTGCAATACTAAAACTAATTGTGCTATTTATGGTGGTCTGTTTCTAGCCTGCACCAATGCTGTGAGTAATTTCTAAGAAATCAATCACGCATCAGAGTAATAGAGTTGATATAATCAAATCACAGAAAACCACCGCTAACACATTGATTTTACGTGGAAAATGTAAGATCACCTAGAGGGGGGGTGAATAGGTGATGGCTAATCTAATGGTCACTTATGAACAAATAATGCGGAATTAAAACTAAGTTGACCAAATTAAACCTTTTTTAATTGAACACTTATGTATAAAACAAGAGTGTTGCCGAATTCCCTTGCGAGGCTCTGGACAAACTCCTCTAGATTCCCCTTGAATGGGTTGAGGTGCCGCGTTGGCTCTCTTGGTTGAATACTAGTGTTAATAACAATCCCAAGCAAGTATAGCAATTATGAGCACAAAGGTATATCATGCATATAAGAGATAAAGACTATAAAGTAATGCAAGATATAAGTGAGACAAAAAGAGTAAGAGAGCAAGAGTAAGCAATCGCAAACACAAAGGGTTTGTTTCGAGGTTCGAGCACACTTGCTCTACATCCCCGCCTTCGACACACGAAGGATTTCCACTATGCACGATCCAACCGGATCTCTCCTTGGTGCCGCAACACCTACAATCCCTCGGACTCCCAAGTCCCTTACACACGCAAGTCCACCGACTCGCCGAGGCCGCACCTCGCACTACAAGAGTTCACACCCGAACTCCACACCACAACGAGCACACTTGCCCGTCTCCTCAAAGAACAAGATGAAATCTTGGTGATCTAAACACTTGATCACCTACAAAACTCTCACTACAACACCTATAGGATGAATAGCTCAATGGATGCTCAAGTGTTTGTGTGAGAAAGCAAGGAAAGAATCTTTGGTGAAAATCTCAAGAAATCACAATAAACACTCTTATAAAATCTTCCCTTTTGATTGGAAGTATTAGCTCACTATTTTGTGGAGAAAAACCTCTGGAATGAATATGAGAAAACAGACTCTAAGGTCTCCAAAACTCTTGGCTCAAAACAATGACAAAACCCCCTTTTATAGAGGCCAGAAAAATCTGACCGTTGGGCTCTGTCAGAGCTTCCGGTCGACCGGTCCGGTCGACCGGCAACGGTCAAAATCCGACCGTTGCAGCCTCCGGTCGACCGTCCCGGTCGACCGCGCAACTGGAGAAGAGAGTAAACTCTCTGTCGGTCGATCGGCCCGGTCGACCGAGATTTCCTGAGAGCCAAGCTCTCTGAAGCGGTCGACCGGTCCGGTCGACCGTTCTCCAGTGCACACAGGCGTGCACGTCTGTGCACGTCCGGTCGACCGACCCGGTCGACCGGCCACTGTCAGTTCTGAAAAATCAGAACTGCCAGAACCTGAAAATTTTGGGATTAAAGATTGGTCTTTTTGGCTTAATAAAAAATCCCATAAATACTTAGAAATTCTACAAAAATAGTTTTATGATATAGAAACATGCTTGCACAAAATCAAGGCATGTTATTAAAGATTTGACTATTTTTTGTAACTTGGAAATATTGGCTCATAATAAAACTGTTTTTCTAAATCAACATGTTTTTCCAAATTTTCATCAAATACAAAAACAAGATATACGTTAAGGCATAGTGTGTATGGATATGATCCACTACACAATCAAGATGAAATATCTAGTTTTTGACATAACGCACTAAACTTGGTTTTGGTTGAAAGATGTAAACATGAATATCAAAAACCAAGACATATATTTCGTCATAAGGAAAAATCTTTTTACCAAAATGAAAGAGTCTTTTCTAACTAAAAATTCTTTTATGAAAAGACAATTAAATCTCAAGAGTGTGTGTGTGATATGATTTGAGCAATCCACCAATCTATTCTATCCTTTACATTTTTATCTAAAACAAATAAAAATCTTATACCTAGACACAAGTCTTCATCTTCTTGAAGTCTTCCCTTGAAGGCTTCTCATCTTCTTGACTTGGTCCAAGTGCAATCCACCGAGCTCATCTCTAGATGTGGTCTTGATGCATAGGCTCGTGAATCAACCGGTGCTAGCTTCCAACTTGACTTTAAATCCTTTGTTGAAGCTCCACACCTACTAAGATCTTGATAATGAATCTGTCACTAATTAAACACAAGATCATTAGTAATCATAACTTCATGAGTTGATCATCATCAAAACTAGAGTGATGGGCATTTGGGCCAACAATCTCCCCCTTTTTGATGATGACAAAACTCATGACGTTATATATGCATGGATTAAAGTAAAGCTTCAAAGAAGCTCCCCCTTAACTCATGCATCAAAAGAAATAACTAGATATGACATTAAAGCACATAAATATGTATGCAAATGAATGCACAAATCTTTTTCTCAAACTTTTATCTTATTATATTATTGCTATGCATGAGTAAAAGCACAAGTATAAAAACTCAAATCATCCCAAAATCTTTCTCTCCCTTAAGTAAGGAACAAATACTTCTCCCCCTTAAGGAAATCATGCATATAACTCAAATACTTCTCCCCCTTTTTGTCAATCATCAACAAAGGGTTCAAAGTTCAAATCATCAAACAAATTTTCTCCCCCTTTTTGTCAAAAATAAGGAAATCAAGGAGGGTAAATCAAATCAATCAATAAGATTTATATGCGATATACATTCATGAAGAGGAAGACGCTAAGTTAACTTCCCTACACATATGCATTTCATGAAGAAGAGATGACAAGCCCTAACTCACATAACACATATTATGTAATGCATAAGAGGAGATGTGAAGCTCCCCCTACACACGTGTACCATATAAAGAAGAGATGTTAAGCTCCTCAATACACAATACACTCAACATGAATCTATATATAAGAGAGATGTTAAGCTCTCCTTGCATATAGGCAATACAAAACACATGTTCATATCAAATATTTTTTTTTTTTAAAACAAAATCTTGATAAGCAAACATATAGTATATAATATACGTGTGTAAATCAAGCACAAAAGATCACATATATGTATGAAAAGATAATATCAATTGAAGTAGATGCATACATACATGAAAGAACAAAATATGAGTATATACAACATGAATCAAATTGATACCAATTGAAAATATCTAATGATACCAATTGAAAATTAAGCTTAAGTGTATATATCATTAAAATCTACCACATGAAGAATTCGAACTAGTTAAATGAAGGTGTTTAACAACTAGTACGGAATCCTTCAATCAAGGAATAAGTCAAAAGTTTTTCATGAAATACCAATGAAACACAAGGCACTAAAAATCACTCTATCCATAAAGTCCATATCAAAAAGAAGTGAGTGTGATAGTGTTATGTGGAACATGGTATCATGAAAAATAGCAATAAAACTCAATATTCCTTAAAATTTTGAAATCATGAAATCCATCACAAAAATTTTATTGAAAAATTACAAAATTTTATTAAAAACAAAAATTTATATTTCAAGATATATGTATGTTTTGACAAGACATTAAGTATACATACATATCCTTAAAATACAATTGAGTCCATATATAGATTTGCATGAAAGGCAAATGACTCAAGAGGTATTCATGTATATCTTAATGTTTTGGCAAGACAAACATATACATGAAATGAAAGCACATGATCATAGCATAAATCCGAAATGGGAATACAAGTTTAAAATGTAATAATCATCAAAACTTAGGCTATACTAGCACACCTAATGGCACAAATAAGCATTCAAACCCAATCATATATAGATTTATTTGTGATCCATAATGTGTATAAGTATAAATCCAAGTGTTGACAAATGCTAACATTTAAACTAATATTCAAATCATGAAGCATCAAATAAATTTTGAGAATACAAAAGAATTATCCATATGATTACAAATAGGATCATGTGAATCAATTTGAAGAATAGATAACTAGTTTAAATGGATTTTTGACAAACTAGTTAAAGATCCTTCAAAAATACAAAGTCAAATGTTTTCCATGAATAATACTAAATACACAAAAGTTCAAGCACTCATAGTCCATAAAGCTCAAAAATATTTGTATCATAAAGATGAGTGTTCAAAAGATCATGTAAATAGCATTTTTATAAAAATAGTCATTCAAGCTCAAAAGATCATAAATCACCTTTGTTTTACACATGTTTTAATCTTTAATACAAATCAAAAACATGAAAAATCATTTTTTATTATTATTTATTTATTTAAAAATACTAATCTTCATGGTATATGTATGATTTATCCAATTCTAACAATATGCATACATATCCCAAATATGAAAAGAGTCCAATATATATTGCATGAAGGCAAATGACTCAAGGGGTATACATGTATATTTATTAGATTTGAATTAAACACACATATACATGAAGTAAGATCAAAGATAGGCATAACAAGTATAAATGACCGAATCATCAAAACTAGCCTATACACATGCATATAGTGGATACAAATGAGCATGAAGTTCAAATATATATGAGTCAATTGTAGTTCACTATTCATATATGTATAAATGCAAGTTTTGACACATTCTACATTTAAGCATGTAAATGCCACATGAAGCACCAAAAAATCTTAAAACATGAACATGCTATGAATGATATTATGAAAATAAAAGCATGTACATAAATAAAATAGGAGTTTAGAAATTGTTACCAACTCCAAAGCTCCTAGCATGGTGGTTGACCCACCAAAATTCCTTGATAGCGGTGCTCCAAGTATGTGTCATTTTAGTTCAAATGCACCCACCATCAAGGCACCAAATCTCTCACGTTTTGAGAGATTCCTTACCTATATCAAATACACAAGGTGGGGATTTTGGTACCCATATTTTCTTCGGTCCTATGGGGTTAGTCTTGTAAGGAACCAAGCATTTTTATTTTTATCAAAAATAAGAACATTTAACCTTTCATAACAAAATTTTCTTAGATGGCCTTTGCGACCACAATGTGTACATGTGTACACCTTAGCATACTTATGAGTGGGAGTGTGAGCATGATGTGCATCATGAGCATGGTCATGATGATGATGTGCATGAGTATGAGGAACTTGTTTCTTTTGAAACAAGGATTCCAATCTAGTATGATTGAATGCACATGAGCTCAAATTAGAGCTCAAATTATCAATTTTATTTTCCAAATTTTTAATCTCATTTTGATCAATGTGTGCATGAGAAGCATGATGAGATATAGAATCACTTTTCTTTTTCTTTTGTGAAACAAAATCTTTTTCTTTTTCACAAATTTTTCTTTTCAAAGATTTATTCTTGAAAAACATCTTCCTTTTGTTTTTCTACCAAATCAATCTTATTTTTCAAAATCATATTTCCTTCACATAAAACATTCAATTTAGACATTAAGGAAATATTCTCATTTTTCAAATCTTCATTTTCTTTTCTAAGCATGCCATTTTATTTTCTAAAGAATCTTTATCATTAAGCATGGCATCAAAATTCTTTTTCAAAATTTATTATCTTTTTCTAAACATGCAATGTTAGATTAAAAGAATCTTGTTCTATATGCATGCAAGCAATGTCCTTTTTCAAATTTTTATTTTCCTTTTTAATCATGTCATATTTCTCAAGAATTGTTTGGCAAAATGAAGTGAGCTCATCATATGACATGTCCTCATCATCGGATTCGGAGTTTACCTCAAGGGGGTTATCCCCTCGGACCATATAGCATACGTTGGAGATGTCGCTTCCAACGTCCGAATCACTCCCCGCATAGTATAGGTCCTTTTCGCCAAGGGAGGTGATGATGTTCCAAGCTACAAAAGCCGAATCAACGTTAGAGACCCTAGATAAATAATCATCATTTAGGGTTGACTTAATAGCATGAAGGGCTTTTGCATTAGCCTCAATGTTCTTACCATTTAAGCAATATTCTTTATTAGTTGTGGCAAGATATACACTAAGGCCAAGTCCTTTGAGGAACAAAGACATCTTAACCTTCCAAATTTGGATGTTAAGAGTGTCAAAGGTGGGTGGTGACATGAAGTCCATGGTGTGTGTACAAAATATTATGATTAGCCTAAAGGAGGATCTTTAACTCTAGGTTGTTAGACCCAATATCAAGAGCACTTGGCTCTGATACCAATTGTAAGATCACCTAGAGGGGGGGTGAATAGGTGATGGCTAATCTAATGGTCACTTATGAACAAATAATGCGGAATTAAAACTAAGTTGACCAAATTAAACCCTTTTTAATTGAACACTTATGTATAACACAAGAGTGTTGCCGAATTCCCCTTGCGAGGCTCTGGACAAACTCCTCTAGATTCCCCTAGAATGGGTTGAGGTGCCGCGTTGGCTCTCTTGGTTGAATACTAGTGTTAATAACAATCCCAAGCAAGTATAGCAATTATGAGCATAAAGGTATATCATGCTTATAAGAGATAAAGACTATAAAGTAATGCAAGATATAAGTGAGACAAAAGAGTAAGAGAGCAAGAGTAAGCAATCGCAAACACAAAGGGTTTGTTTCGAGGTTCGAGCACACTTGCTCTACATCCCCGCCTTCGACACACGAAGGATTTTCACTATGCACGATCCAACCGGATCTCTCCTTGGTGCCGCAACACCTACAATCCCTCGGACTCCCAAGTCCCTTACACACGCAAGTCCACCGACTCGCCGAGGCCGCACCTCGCACTACAAGAGTTCACACCCGAACTCCACACCACAACGAGCACACTTGCCCGTCTCCTCAAAGAACAAGATGAAATCTTGGTGATCTAAACACTTGATCACCTACAAAACTCTCACTACAACACCTATAGGATGAATAGCTCAATGGATGCTCAAGTGTTTGTGTGAGAAAGCAAGGAAAGAATTTTGGTGAAAATCTCAAGAAATCACAATAAACACTCTTATAAAATCTTCCCTTTTGATGGAAGTATTAGTTCACTATTTTTGTGGAGAAAAACCTCTGGAATGAATATGAGAAAATAGGCTCTAAGGTCTCCAAAAATCTTGGCTCAAAACAATGACAAAACCCCCTTTTATAGAGGCCAGAAAAATCTGACCGTTGGGCTCTGTCAGAGCTTCCGGTCGACCGGTCCGGTCGACCGGCAACGGTCAAAATCCGACCGTTGCAGCCTCCGGTCGACCGTCCCGGTCGACCGCGCAACTGGAGAAGAGAGTAAACTCTCTGTCGGTCGATCGGCCCGGTCGACCGAGATTTCCTGAGAGCCAAGCTCTCTGAAGCGGTCGACCGGTTCGGTCGACCGTTCTCCAGTGCACACAGGCGTGCACGTCTGTGCACGTCCGGTCGACCGACCGGTCTACCGGCCACTGTCAGTTCTGAAAAATCAGAACTGCCAAAACCTGAAAATTTTGGGATTAAAGATTGGTCTTTTTGGCTTAATAAAAAATCCCATAAATTCTTAGAAATTCTACAAAAATAGTTTTATGATATAGAAACATGCTTGCACAAAATCAAGGCATGTTATTAAAGATTGACTATTTTTTGTAACTTGGAAATATTGGCTCATAATAAAAACTGTTTTTCTAAATCAACATGTTTTTCCAAATTTTCATCAAATACAAAAACAAGATATACTTTAAGGCATAGTGTGTATGGATATGATCCACTACACAATCAAGATGAAATATCTAGTTTTGACATAACGCACTAAACTTGGTTTTGGTTGAAAGATGTAAACATGAATATCAAAAACCAAGACATATATTTCGTCATAAGGAAAAATCTTTTTACCAAAATGAAAGAGTCTTTTCTAACTAAAAATTCTTTTATGAAAAGACAATTAAATCTCAAGAGTGTGTGTGTGATATGATTTGAGCAATCCACCAATCTATTCTATCCTTTACATTTTTATCTAAAACAAATAAAAATCTTATACCTAGACACAAGTCTTCATCTTCTTGAAGTCTTCCCTTGAAGGCTTCTCATCTTCTTGACTTGGTCCAAGTGCAATCCACCGAGCTCATCTCTAGATGTGGTCTTGATGCATAGGCTCGTGAATCAACCGGTGCTAGCTTCCAACTTGACTTTAAATCCTTTGTGAAGCTCCACACCTACTAAGATCTTGATAATGAATCTGTCACTAATTAAACACAAGATCATTAGTAATCATAACTTCATGAGTTGATCATCATCAAAACTAGAGTGATGGGCTTTGGGCCAACAGAAAACCCGAATGGAAAAAAACCACGGAGAGGAGGAGAGAGATTCTACTATGGCAATGACGATTACAGTTAGGGGTCTTTTGTGTACTAATATTTTTGGATACAATTGATCGTCCCTTTTCATGTTAGAAGGGATCTAGTATTTATACAGGTAGTGTTTGTTTAGATAAGGCTGCAGAGTCCAGCTCTATTTAAATACCTAACTACCTATATAGGTTGTTAGAGTTGAACATCAAGGTTTGAATTGATTGGGCGAGAGTCTATATTTATCTGACTGTTTGTATCCAGCTCTTGGTGCAGTTGATCTGTTCCCGAGCTGTAACTGGCAGGTTCAAATGGAGATTCGGCTTATAGATGGGGATGTCTGTAACTGACTTTATCTCTTTCTACTAACCATCTGAACTGCTCGAAATTTGAATTGAACGAGAACTCCCGCTTGGAGATTCTGCAAGCGGCCATGTGTCGTGTGCCTATTGTGCTGGATGGACATGTGGCGTGACCTCCAGGGGGTCAAAAACTGACCACTACAGATGCCTCCTCTGCTTCCTTCTCTTTGAGGAATTCAGGAACTCTCCGTCAGGGGCTATAGGTTCCCGGGGACTCTGAGAAAGAGTGGAGCAGATGGAGAAGAAAGCTATGGCCTGAACTTGGGTCAATTTGCTATCACTTCAATTTTGTCTTGTAGTGGCGCGTGTGGCTCTATGGGCTGGCAAAGCTTTAAATGTGTGTCAAATGTGCTGCAGCGTCAATCAATTTGCCGCCACTTTTCAAGGAGTCACGACATTCGAGAAAGATGCGGCGTATTCGGTGCAACAGTTTAAATTTGAACCACTGCGACACATGTAGTCTTCTGATCGAGGGGCTCTTCATTTCCTTAGTGATTAAAATTCTGAGCGGTTGACTTTTGGCTTTTTTCCTCTATAAATAGGGCAGAACTCTTCAAGAGAGATATGAAATGTTTCTTGAAAGTTCCTTGTTGCTAATATCTTGCATTGCTCTGCGGGCAGTGTTGTCTCCTTCCTTCTTCATTTGGTTGAGGAAAGAGAAGGAGAGAATGGAGATGGCTATTGCGCCCCTAATGATCAAGAGTCACTTTGTTAAGAAATTTTGGTTTTCACGATGTGCTCGTCAAGTAGTTTTGTCTTCAATGATGAGGACTGGCTATCAGGAAAGACGTGAAATGTTTTAACTTCTATTTGGTCTGCACATCCAGACTCTAACCATAACAGACCGCGAGTGGGTTGGGACTTGACCTCCTTTCTTTTCTTACAACGAACAAATAGAAGGGAGCATTGTTATTTGATGACGGTTTCGATCTATGGGGGTGGCCGTCTACACTCTTACGAGATGCCACTACCTTGCCGACCACGCTCCTGAGTTCATCTTTGGAGTTATGGTCTTGGCATCGGTATCCTCTATACCCTGCAGGTTTCAGTCTACAATTCGAGGTGCGATCCCTCTTGCTAGTATCTTCTTGAGTGTTTTTGGCGCCTTTGTCCTTCTGTCTGGTGGATTGTTCGCTCAAGAGCTATCTCCTGGGCTTTATTGTGGGCGTATCTAATTTTTCTCTCAGGAAAAACACATATGTAACAGAATTGTATTACTCTTGTTAAATATAACCATGCTTCTAAGTGGATGAATGTAGTCGAAAAAACTCTGCTATAAAGTAGATATTTTTTTATGAAAGAATTGTTTGGATCTTGCCTTATTTTTTATTGTGATTTGACTTGTTTTTGAGTCTGCTCGGTGATCTGTTTTGTCCTGAAGCGTTCGGAATGATTCGGAATATAGTTTCTGACTAGGTTTCGTTCTACAATGTTACCTGCGAACGTTACCTGAGTGAGGAAGCCTCCAGCTTTGAAGTTGCGTTGTCGTGTTGGTCGCTTCGGTACGATCTGAAATAGACTATTTACTTGCGTGGGCGACCATCGTGGAAAGTTCCATTGTAGACTGACTCTGAGCATCCAACGTGGGTGAGACCTCATCTTTCGGGAGACTCCCCGAAGGGTCACCGTCAAGGTGAAGACCCGTATGGGTGGTTGACCTGCTGAATAGCCATCAAGGTAGATCCCATTATAGGCCGGCTCTGATCATCCAATGTGTAATACCCGGGTTATTAAACCCCGATTTAATTATATAAATCTTGAGTTATTAAGACTATATAGAATATTAGAATTTTTTTTTGATATTGATTAATTGAGTATGTAATAAATTTCAATAATTTTGGGAATTGTATGTGGTATGTATGGATATACATATATCATAATTAGTGTGCATATATGCTTCAATATATAGATATACTTGCTTATACATGAAATATATGTGTTTAACCAAGAAAAATACAACTATGAGAATATTTTAAGCTTTAGAGTTTGTGGAGAGAGTAAGTGTGCATAGAAGGGAAGATCAAGGGTCTAGATCTTCTTGATCAGGAATTGGACACTTGGATGAAAGGGTTATGGCAAACTTGTAATATAATATGCGTATGGATCTTACAAGGGTCCAAATGGGAGTTCATCTTCTTTATCCTCTCCCTGTAGGAGATTTCTCCATGGCCAAAGCCCTAGAAACCGCAAAGATCTAATCCCCTCCCAATTCCATTCTCTCTATCTCAATCTCTCTCTACTTCTCTCTTCCCCTTCTCTGGTGGTGCGGTAGCAACCTGCTGCCGCACCAGTGGCGGCAACTGCCGGCCGGCTAGGCACAGCCAGCCAAGCGCGACGATAGTCGGTCGGCCAGGCGGCAGGGCGGACAGGCAGCAGGGCGAAGGAAGTAAGGGAGTGCATTAATTTTTTAGATTTTTGTTTCAAATCTCAACTTTGAATTTTCAATATCATATCTTAATTTGATGGTGATGATACTTTAAATTGGGTGTTAGGAGAGATTAAATCTTGATCTATGTTGATCCTCTTAATTTGAATCCAATCTTTGAAAGATTTATGAGTATGATCCATTAGTATAGATTGAGAATTTTTAAAGGCTCCTACACTTATGGTGGTTTTGTCTCTTACTATTCTTTCATAACAGCTATGAAAACCTAATCAAAATTGATTTTTGTGATGTTATTTACATGAAAAGAAAATTTCTATGGTATGGCTAAACTATGAAGTTGAATGTGGATTAAGGAGAGGATGATGATAGATCAAGTTTATGCTAGAATTATAAATGTGCATGTGAAATTTGCGTATGATTAAGATTCATAGATACTTAAGTTTATAGTTTACTTATGATTCAATTTAGATAAAGAGGATAAAGGAGAAATTGAGAATTTCTTAGTTCGAAGAACTTTTGAAATGTTAGTACAAATCTGTTAAAGCCGGTCAAGATCGAAAATCTGAAAGTTAGAATTTTTTTCTTAAGTATAATTGGAATGAAACAGGAATGTAATATACCATTATAAAAATAATCGAGTCTACTTTCCAACGTCTCTTGTTGTATCCCAATCGAAGATCTATACTGGGAATTATCACAGAAACACGGCAAGCTAGTCGAAATTACTGAGTTGCAGAATTTTAAGTAGCTGATATTTCTAGTTATTTAGAGCTGTTTAATTAAATTAAGCAGGAAATATAATATGCTATTTGAAAGATAATCGAGTTTACTTTCCAACAGCTCTTGCGGTGTCTCAATCAAAGGTCTATACTGAGAATTATCGCTAAAACACGACAAGCTTGTCAAAATTACCGAGTTGCAGAATTTTGAGTGGCTAAAAGATTTCTGTTTATTTACGGCTGTTTGTGTGAATTAAGCAGGTCAAGTAATATATCGTTGGAAAGATAATTAAGTCTAATTTTTAGTGAAAGTTTCCGTGTCTTATTCTTATGTCAAAAGGTAATGTTATGATGAGAACATCGTCGATTGTTAGGGAGGACAGAGCCGACAAATTACTGTTTAGGAGGGTCTATGTGAAATTGATAGGAATTAATAGAGAGGAATATTGAGTTAAACCTAGAACTGAACACATTCTTTCCAGTAACACATGTTATGAACACGCATATATTGTAATTTGTTTCTTAGAGTATTGGCTCTTTATTATAATGTGTCATAAACGGTGTCCTGCATATATATACTCAGTATATTAACAAATTATCCTCAAACTTAAATGAGCAGTTATCCTTACTGTCATTTAGAGAATTATTATGCTATGGACATTAAAAGATATATTTGCCCTAACATGTAAATCCTTCCATGCCTTAGTATATTGGACTCTGAATAGGATATATATTGGTAAATAGTGAGGGAAAGATCATGAAACGCTAGAAGTTACTTGTGCAGACTAATAGTCCTATCAATTTTAACTAATTGTTAATTGGACAAGTTAATGGTCAACACTAATTATACTGATAGTAGACTAATAGGTGAGAGCTGATATAATTTATAATGAATTGTGAATATTATTTAATTGATAAAATAAGCATAAACATTAATTGAAAAGAAAGTTTTCCTCGGTGTGATATCAAAAGTTGGGAAATCAGAATGGCAGGACCGGTAGTATCAAGATCGGTACTAGCAAAAATTCAAACAGTTTCAGAGTTAACTCAATCCGTGAATAATTACAGATAATTATTATATATATAAATCTTGGTTGCAAACACATTGGTTACATCATATCAAGGACATTTAAGGAAGGGTTAATTATTAGGTCTTATTTAATTGTATGTTAAATCAAGGAAGTTAAATCTCAATTAACAAGCATGTAAGTCATTTTCTCTTCTCCTTCCAGTCTTAACTTACATATATGTCTAGCCAGGCTCTCTGAGCATGTAATACTTTTGCATACCGATAGATATGCCATGTCTATTGTGGAATGCTACTATTGAAATACACCTAGAGGGGGAGTGAATATGTGTACTAGCTAATCTAAAGACAAATGAAGCGTAATTAAAAACTCAATTGAAACACACTATGGGCGTGTTTGGATGTAAGGAATCCGAGTGAAGTGAGGAAGTGGGGAAGTATAATTGCTCATTTCCCTATCTATCCAAACACCGGAAAAGAAAAATAAGAAAACCCCCTTTTCCCTTTTTCATCTCTCTTTTACACAACCATTTTCTCACTTCCAGAGTGCTACAGTTAATTTTGTGGTCATGTAAATCTCATTTATAATAAGTTATAGCATAAAATAGTTAATTTTTTGGTCATGTAAATCTCACTTGCATTCTAATTACAATCTATTTTTATTTTTCTTAATTAATTTTTATTTTAATATTATTTTGCGGTCAACTTTGTGGTCAACTTTTCCATTTCCACTTTTCATTACCATCCAAACACCGGAAACGACAAAACATTTTCCAAACCACACTTCCCAACAACCATCCAAACACCAGAAAACTTACTACTCATTTCCCTTTTTCTTAAAGGAAATAAATCTTACTTCCTACTTCCTCACTTCACACCAATTCCTTAAATCCAAACAGACCCTATATGTAACCAAAGAGTGTATCCGAATTCCCCTGACCGGCTCTGGACTACCTCCTCTAGATTCCTCTAAATAAGAGTTGAGGTGCTATATGAAGCTCTCTTGGTTCAACACAAGTATGGGCACACAAATAATACCAAGTATGTATGAGATATGAACAATATAAGTAATGCAAGATATAAAAGAAATAGAGTTAAGAGATAGTGGATCAAACGCAAACACCAAGATATGTTTCGAGGTTCGAGTCACTGCTCTACGTCCCCGCCATCACACATAGGATTTCCACTACGTCCACACAGGACCTCCTACAATGGAAACCTCCACCCAGGAATTTGCAATTACAAAGTTGGAGTATACAACTCCTCTCTCCAACACAACCACCTTTACTCAAGAGGCAAGACACAAAGGCAAAACTCAACCACAATCACCTCTATACAAGAGGGATATGGCACAAAGTCAAACCACAATCACCTCTACACAAAAGGGATAAGCACAAATCCAAACCACAATCACCTCTACACAAGAGGGATAGGCACAAACCCAAACCACAATCACCTCTACACTAGAAGGATGAACACAAACCCAAAGTAAAGAAGAGATTACAAACTTGGTGATCACAATAGACCACAAACAACACTTGGTGTTCACAATAGACAACAAACACTTTTTCTCACATAAACAAGATCCTATAGATAAGATTAGATATGATAGCTCAAGTGTAAGAAAACAAGGTCTTTGGAAATCAAAAAATAAAGAAAAATACTTGAAAAAAAATACTAGATAGAAAGAGAAATAAAGATGAAAACCAATTTATCAAAGTCTATATTTTTCTTTGATTTTTCCAACCCTTGAAAACAAAATAAAAGATATAGATTTGAAGTACAAAAAACTATTTTGAAACTCTTTAGAAAATGGACAAGATGGCACTAGAAAACTGGTTGAAATTCTCTCCTCAAATCTTATTCAAAACAGCCCTCAAAACCCCTTTATATAGGGCTAGGAGAAAACTAGCCATTGGAAGTCAGAAAATATCGCTTTTGACCTTAGCCGGTCGACCGTCCAACGGTCATATTTCTGACCGTTGGCGCTCCGATTGACCGCCTGGTCGACCGGGCTTAGCCTGTCGGTCGACCGCCCGGTCGACCGGCACTACCCGAGAGTTGGGTAGTTACAATCGGTTGATTAGTCTCTAAAACTACATATTTCATACCACATCTTCACATTTATTTCATATTAAATTCTGCTAATAATATCTCTCTTGTATGTGTTAGGTCCATGGTGTGCAATGAAGAAGAAGACCCTAAGTCACCATTTAGTCTCTAAAACTACATATTTCATACGACATCTTCACATTTATTTCATATTAAATTCTGCTAATAATACCTCTCTTGTATGTTTCTAGGTTCATGGTGTGCAATGAAGAAGATGTTGGCCCAAAGGCCCATCACTCTAGTTTTGATGATGATCAACTCATGTAGTTATAGTACTAATGACCTTGTGTTTAATTAGTCTCAGATTTATGATCAAGATCTTAGTTGGTGTTTAGCTTCAACAAAGGATTTAAAGTCAAGTTTTGGAGCTAGCACGGTTTGATTCAAGAGCCTATGCATCAAGACCACATTAAGTACTCAAGAGGAGTCTAGCTCTTTGGATCAAAGTTTGAACCAAGTCAAGAAGATGAGAAGACTTCAAGTGAAGACCTTCAAGATCAAGACTTGTGTCTAGGTTTGTTTTATTAAGATTTAGTTTTAAATTAAAATGTAAAGGATAGAATAGTTGGTGGATTGCTCAAGTATACTATATACACACACACTCTTGATTTAGATGAGTTTTCATAAAAGAATTTTTATTTTGAAAAAATACAAAAGAGTTTTCTTTTGAAAAATACGGTTTGGCTTTTAGAATTCAAAGTATACATGTCTTTAACCAAAACCGTTTTACTGCTTATTGTCAAAAACATAGATATTTCACCATGTATGTGTAGTGGATCATATCCATACACTCTATGCTTTAAAAGTGTTTAAAATATCTTGTTTTTGCATTTGGAGAAGTTTTGGAAAAATAAGTTTTGGAAAAACATATTTTGGAAAAAATATGGTTTTGTTTTTAGCCAAAATTTTTAAGTTACAAAAATAGTTCAAATTGTTTGTAACATGTCTTGATTTTACTCAAACATATTTGTTTATCAAAGTATAATACTGAACCTATTTTTTTAAATTTTCGTGATTTTATGGGATTTTATTTGTGTCAAAATACCAAGTTTTAATCCCTATAAATAACTTGTCCTGGCTTCTGCCGGTCGACCGGACCGGTCGACCGAGCTAGGAGTCAGTCGACCGTGTCAGTCGACCGACGTGCACAGACGTGCATGCTAGTCTGGCTGGAGGGCCAGTCGACCGGGACGGACGACCATCCGAGAGCTCTGCTCTCTGGAAAGGCCCCGGTCGACCGGACAGAGAGCCTGCTCTCTGTATCCAGGCTACGGTCGACCGGCCGGTCGACCGAGGCTCCAACGGTCAGAAATCTGACAGTTGACTGTCGACCGGGCCGGTCGACCGACAGCCGTCAGGGCTGAAAAATTGCCCCAACGGCTAGTTTTCTTTGGCCTATAAAAGGGGGCTTTGTGGGACTGTTTTATATAAGTTTTGAAGAGAGTTTTAAACCTAGTTTTTCCATCTATTTCAGAGTTTTCTCCACTTGTTTAAGAGCAAATATTTCCAATCAAAAGAGAAGTTTATCAAGAGTGTTTTTAAAGTGATTTCTTTTGTTTTCCTCCACAAATTCCATCCTAGTTTTCTCACACAAATACTTGAGCTATTCATTGCTATATCTACCTATAGGGATCTTTTGTTGTGAGAGGATTTTAGGTGATCAAAGTGTTGTGATCACCAAAGTTCCATCTTTGTATTTGAGGAGGCCGACTTGCGGGTTCGCGGTGTTTCGAGTTCGCGTGTGAACTCTTTGTTTGAGTGTGGTCTCGACAAGCTAGTGGGCTTGCGGTGAGTTCTTGCGGGAACAAGAGAGGGACTAGAGAGTCCAAAGAGCTTGTAGGTGTTGCGGCACCAAGTGATCCGGTGGGATCGATTTTAGTGGAAATCCTTCATAGTGTTGAAGGCGGGGACGTAGAGCAAGTGCGCTCGAACCTTGAAACAATTCTCCCGTGTTTTCGATTGCTCTCTCTATCTCTTACTTGTCTTTATATCTTGCATGCTAATATTGTCTTTATTTTTATATGCTTGATATATGTGTGCTTAATTGTTACATGCTTGGGGATTGTTTGCTAACACTTGTATACAACCAAGAGAGCCAACGCGGCACCTCAACTCTTATCTAGAGGAATCTTGAGGAGTTAGTCCAGAGCCCTTCACGGGGAATCCGGTTACACTCTTGTGTTGTACGTGGTGTTTAGTTCAAAAATTTTTAGTTTGCATTAATAAGTTGTAATTCTGCATTATTGACCATTAGATTAGCTAGTCACCTATTCACCCCCCTCTAGGTGATTTATAGAAGAAGACCCTAAATCACTATTTAATGAGTGATTAAAGACCTATAATATAGCCATTGACTTTGGAGAGCTGATTCGTCAAAAAAAGGGCCCAAAACTAGAAACTGGGACTTGCAGCTGATAGGGGACAGACGCGACAGCGCGCGGCAGAAAGCGCCGCGCGGCTCTAGAAGAGCCGCCCGCGTTTTCGCGGCCATACGAGAGCGGCCGCGCACGTACTTTGGTCCAGGGTTTGCCCCCGGCCCCCCTTTCTCCTGATGCCTATAAATACCCCCTGGTGTTCTGAAGATGGAGATGTAAAGAGAGTAATGTAGTTTTTCATGTTGTAGTTTAGAGTAGTTTAGTTTAGGTTAGTTCTTCTTCTTCCTCTTTGTATTTTTTCTTTCTTGTAGATCTTGTAATAGTAAAGAGAGTAGTATATGGTGGGAAAGCAAGAGTTCTTGTATTAGAAGGTGACAATCTATGAAAGGTTCTCTCTTTATCTCTCTTTATTTTCTTCTCTCTAATCCCTTTTACATGTTTAGCTAATCTTTCTGTCATGGAAACTAACTACTAACCACTAACTAGTCTAACTTTTTACTTGATAATCCACATGAATCTAATAGCCTCTACATGGCCTTGCTCTTGCAAGAGCCATTGATGGCTCATGATGATGGATCAAACACTCTAACTTCCTAACTCTCTAACAAGCTAACATTACTTTACTTCATGCTTGCTTTTAGTTTTGATAGTTTAAGTATAACTTGCTCTTGTTTGATGAGTTGGGATGTGATGAGTTACATATGGGTCTTACTTTGAAACGCTCTTGAACTAAGGACTGGTGATTGCCAAGGATACATGACAGGCAGCTATCACTAAGAGGTTAGCATGTTGGTGGAGTTATTAGTAGTTAATAGCCATGAGTTTTCTTTCTTCTTCACTTTGTTTTAGATATTCAAACAAAATCACAAAAACTATTTCTTCTATGTTTCTCACTTCTTCGTGTTTCACCGTACTTCTCTTTTCAATCTTTGTTTTCTTTTCTTTTCATTCTTTCAAACATTGAAGAACCATTAACATGCACATGAACATACCGTGTAAGTTTCTATCGCCTCGCGTCCTTGTGGATTCGACTCGTTTTAGACTCTATGCTATAACGAAAGTATCGAGGAAGCCAAAGCACACACACTTTAAATATCGATTTCAAAACATACACTTTTTCGTGCGCGGTTTCTCCCGATCATCGGTCGACCGCCCGGTCGATCGGTCGAGTCGACCAACCATGGTACGGTCGACTGTCCGACCGACCGCCAATAGTTTCTGGCTGAGATTATAGGGATTGAAAACTTGTCTTTTTAACTTCAATAAAATCCCATAAATTCTCATAAATTCCACAAAAAATAGGTTCTTTTAAATATTTAATAACAAATATGTGTGACCAAAAATCAACACATATTACAAACTATTTGAACTATTTTTGTGATATAGAAATTAGGCTTAAACACAAAAATCGTATTTTCCGAAAACCAAATTTTGAAATAGAAATCGATTTTCCCAAACTTGTATAATTAAAAAAATGAGATATTTAAACTCTTTTGAAGTATATTGTGTATGGATAGAATCCAATACACGTGTAATTGATATATCTATGTTTTTAACATAAAATCCAAATTAAGTTTTGTTTAAATACAAAACTCCAAACACATTAAATAGAACATCAAAATAAGTTTTTCGAAATATGTGAAGCACAGATGTATATAGATGAGTCCAATATACATTAAACCATGTAAACTTGTTATCTATTCATGAAAACCATATATATGTATATTTGAAATCCAAAACCAGTTAAACCAAAAATCAAACATATTGAACTTGTGTGTGTGTGTGAACTTGAGCATATCAACACTATCTATTTTTACATAAGACCTAAACACAAACTTAAACTTAACAAACCGAAGTCTTCTTGTAAAACTCCTTCTCCAAGTCGACTCGATCCAAACACGCTCCAAAGAGCTTGACTCCATCTGAGTGCTAGATGCGATCTTGATGCGCGAGGTCATGAATATACATGTGTTAGCTCCCAATCTCTTTTATTGGAGCTAAGCACCTACTAAGATCTTGATCAATAACTGAAACTATATGACCACAAGATCATTAGTATTATGACTACATGAGTTAATCAACATCAAAATTAGAGTGATGGGCCTTTGGGCCAACGACTATAGCAGAAATTTTCACCAATAGTCAAACAACATCAAGGGATAGAATATGTGTAATGTAAAGTTGAAATTCTAACTCCAAATTATCCCCTTGACAGATAGTGTATGTCCTATAAAGTTAATAAACTTGAGACATACTTGAACTTATGACTTCCATTTATATATATTGTATCTTATTAATTCTCATTAAGTCACTTTCTTTTATTGGGTGTGATGTCTTGCAATATGCCATAAGTTAGACGGTAAATGTGACGATTCAGATTATTCTAGTTTCTGTGGACAAATTCAAATCTACTTAGAGCATCACATAGAAAGTACCCATATCATATATACCCATGCATAGCTTTATAAGGTAAAAGTAAAGCTTTCATCACTTTGATGGTTAAGAGAGTATCGCGGTCAATTGGTATTTATACTAAACATGTGTAGTCATAGGTGTATTAACTCTGATTCAATATTGGATTCATAGTCACCATGAAGGGTATTGTAAGTCAGGCTTAGAATTGAACACATCTTTTCTAGTATGTATTGCGACAAGAATGAATCTTATTCTGTTCAGAGTCTCCTAACCATTCTCTCTCTTTTGAACTCCAATTTTGAGAGTAGCCGTAGACAAATTGATTGATATAATATAAGTTTTCAAATTGGTTTTATAATGACTTTTAGAGAGATGATGTTGGGAACCAAATAAATAAATTATGAAAGCAAAAAGTCATGAAAAGCTGCTTCATATTGGTATAACTAGTAATATATATATAAGAATAGTGTTACGTATGTATTAATGGTAATACATATCTAGTATATTAATTGATGTGACTATATGGTGCTGTAAGCATTCCCTCAAGAATTACTTTAATAATTTATGAATTGGATGATTAATAGATTGTTATTGTTAGTGACTGGTATGATTGTTGATGTATGCTTACATACATGATTGTAGTATGCTGTATAATCAGAGGAAAATTGTTAATTGATTTTTATGTGCAATTCTTGTGTGCACATATCTTGTATGTATGGGTTAAATATGTTTGTTAATTGTATTGTTGATCATATTTCTGGATAAATTAGCGGTATGTGTGTGGTACATGCTTGAAAATTGGAGTAAAGGATTGGATAAGTTGAACTTTTTTATTACAAATAAACTTGAAAATATATGAATAGGATGGTAGTAACATTTTGGCCTGTATGTTGTATTTGTTTGTTCATGTTATATGTATTTACACTTACATTTCGAAGGAAGGGGCCAGCGGGAGCCGGTGGGAGGGGGAAGATAGTGTTATTATTTTATATATATACATTTCGAAGGAAGGGGCCGGCAGGAGTTGGTGGGAGGGGAGATGGAGTTATTGTTTTATATATATACATTTTCGAAGGAATGGGCCAGCGGAGCCGGTGGGAGGGGAAAGGCAGTGTTATTATTTTATATATACATTTCGTAGGAAGGGGCCTGCGGGAGCCGATGGGAGGAGAGATGTTGTTATTGTTTTTATACATATACATTTCGTAGGAAGGAGCCGGCGGGAGGGGAAAGACAGTGTTATTGCTTTATGTGTGTGTAGAGAGAGAGGCCGGACGGGAGCCATTATGGTTGGTGTAGTTCATTGAAATGATATGTGAAGGTTGTGAAGTGTGATGTGATATCGTAATATGGAAAGTATGATATGATTATATGATATACAAGTACGTTTTGTGATGTATATTCTATCTGAAGGTATAAACTATATTTATGACTTAACTATTATGGTTGGTGTATTACCTTGTATGAATACAAGATCGTGAGTAATACAAGCTATGTTTACATAAGATGAGTTCAAATAACTAAACAAAATTTATTCTATACAACTCATAAATCTTATCATACGAAGAATGAAAATTTAAGAAAAGGAATTGGGAATCTATGACCACAAGAGTCTGATCATCCCCGAAGATTTTGGAGCCCATTATCTTGATTATTAAACCATAGGATATCATTGATTTTCTGCTTTTCTTACTCTTTCAGATTTACCCTTATTATTTGAACATTCATGCTTCTCATTGATATGTATACTATTTTTGATTCCTTCCCACTCTACTCACTGAGCTATCGAGCTTACTCCCTCTCAGACTGATATATTACAGGTTGCATTGAGGCAGGGGTCTGGTTTAAGCTGCGTGGAGTTCATTTTGGATCAATCTAACCTCTTTTTTGTGTAATCTAATCATTTCGTATACTAGAGTAATTGTGCTTATAGATGGTATGTGTTGGATGAGGGATAATGATGTATCTTGTATATGTGTGGACAGCTGTTGTAGTATTTTCATTTCAAGTTGACATCAGAGATAGTTTTACTAGTTTGTGATATCAGGATATTTATTTTTAATATGATGATCATGATAAGTTGAAATTATTTCATTACTAAATTTTTTATGGATGCCGAGAGGGGTACTCTCGAGCTTATATTATTATGCTTCCCCATAAGTAGGCGATGTCAAGCTGAAATATCTTTATGATTGCGTGGATGATTTTTCAGTTCAGTTATGTATTTGATTGGGAATAAGTAGGCTGATGTTAGCAGAAAGTATTGTGATTATATTGTAAATCAGGTCAGATCAGTATTTATAAAGGTGGTGCTACTGAAATTTTTAAGGATTGGAAATAATTATGATGATCTATCGGTTTAAAAGAATGTTTATGTTAATTGAGGATTTAGGAAACTGAGACCATTACAGATGGTATCAGAGCTCAGGATTTGGAATAGGAACTTGAGTTAGAATAGTAGATGTAAAAGAGGGTTGATTGCTAGGACAGATTGCCATGAATGATATGTATGTGCGCGTGTTTTGCATGTACGTGAATGTGTTGTTTGATATGAAGGATTTTGGGGGGGGGATAGGGGTTCTTACGTGAATGACTAATCTCGAACGTAGGATATTTAGTCATTACCTTATATTCAAATTATGGTACCCACATGCCATAATTCGGATGTTCTCTGCTGAGGGTGTGGGCCCTCAGTATGAGCTGCTAGTGGAATGGGACACTAGAGTAAGGAAATGATTAAAATATTAAGATAGTCAAGATTAATTTGGAACGTAAGGACATAGTATAGAAGTGATCAGGAGATATTGAATCTTCAAGGTGAATATCGAGATTGATATTGTATCAAAGAAAGATTTTGGGATATGTAGAAGTAATGTGAAGATTTTATATTTGCTCATTTCAGGTATCAAGTTTGGGGGACGAAACTTTTGTAAGGGGTAGAACTGCAACACCCAGGGTTATTAAATCCCGATTTAATAATATAAATCTTGAGTTATTAAGACTATATAGAATATTAGTAAAAATTTGATATTGATTAGTTGAGCATGTAATGAATTTCAATAATTTTGAAAATTGTAAGTGGCATGCATGGATATACATATATCATAAGTAGTGTGCACATATTACTTCAATGCATAAATATACTAGCTTATACATGAAATATGTCTACTTAACCAAGAAGTACAGCCATGAGAATATTTTAAGCTTTAGAGTTAGTGAAGAGAGTAAGTCTGCATGGGAGGGGAGATCAAGAGTCTAGATCTTCTTGATTTGAGAATTGGACACTTGGATGAGAGCTATGGTAAGCTTGTAATATAATATTGGTATGGATCTTAAAAGGGTCCAATTGAGAGTTTATCTTCTTCATCCTCTCAATAGAGGAGGTTTCTCCATGGCCAAAGCCCTAGAAACTCCAAAAGTCTAATTCCCACCCAATTCCATTCTCTCTCTCTCTCTCTCTCTATGTCAAGCTTTCTCCTTACTCCTCTCTCTCTCTCTCGCTTCTCTGGTGGTGCGGCAGCAACCTGCTGCCTACAGTGGCTGCAGCTGCCGGCCGGCCGGCGGCCAGGGGCGGCAACACGACAGGGCGGGCAAGCAGCAGTGCGAAGGAGGTGAGGGCGTACATTAAATTTTAGATTTTTGTTTCAAATCTCAACTTTGAATTTTAAATATCATATATTAATTTGATAGTGATGATACTTTAAATTGGTGTTAGGGGAGATTAAATCTTGATCTATGTTGGTCATTCTAATTCGAATCCAATCTTTGAAAGATTTATGAGTGAGATCAAGTTTAAAAACTCCTCCTAATTCTTTAGTGTAGATTGAGATTGTTTGAAGGCTCTTAAACTTATGGTGGTTGAGTCTCTTGCTATTCTTCCATAATAGCTATGAAACCTAGTCAAAATCTAATTTTTTGGATGTTATTTAGATGAAAAGAAAATTTCTATTGTATGGTTAAACTATGAAGTTGAAGGTGGATTAAATAGAGGATGATGATAAATCAAGTTTATGCTAGAATTATAAATGTTCAAGTGAAATTTGTCTATGACTAAGATTTATAAATACTTAAATTCATAACTTACTTATGATTCAATTTAGGAGGTTGAAGGAGAAATTAAGAATTTCTTAGTTCGAAACACTTTTGAAATTATAGTACTAATCTATTAAAGCCTGTCAAGATCAAAAATCTGAAAGTTAGGGTTCCTTTTGTAAGTATATTTGGAATGAAATAGGCCATATAATATACCATTGGAAAGAAAATGAATTACTTTTTAACGACTCTTGCGGCGTCCCAATCAAAAGTCTATGCTAGAAATTATCTCTGAAACACACAAGCTAGTCAAAATTACTGGGTTGCAGAATTTAGAGTGGCTGAAAGATTTATTTTTATTTAGTGTTGTTTATGTGAACTAAGCAGGCCATGAAATATACCTTAAATGATAATCGAGTCTACTTTCCAACGGCTCTTGCGGCGTCCCAATCGAAGATCTTTACTAGGAATTATCGCTGAAACACGACAAGCTAGTTGAAATTACCGAGTTGCAGAATTTTGAGTGGCTGAAAAATTTATGTTTATTTAACGCTGTTTATGTGAATTAAGCAGGCTTGGAAAGATAATTACGTCTAATTTTCAATAAAAGTTTTCGTATCTTATTCTTATGTCAAAAAGTAGAGTTATGATGAACACATCATCGATTGTTAGGGAGGACAGAGCCGACAAATTACTGTTTAGGAGGGTCTATGAGAAATTGATAGGAATTAATAAGAGGCATGTTGAGCTAAACCTAGAACTAAGCACCTTCATTCCAGTAGCACATGTTATGAACGCGCATATATTGTAATTTGTTCGTTAGAGTATTGGCTCTTTATTATATGTCTCATAAATGGTGTTCTGCCTTTATATATTCAGTATATTGATAAATTATCCTCAAACTTAAATGAGTATTTATTCTTACTGACAATTAGAGAATTATTGTGTTATAGACTTCAAAAGATATATTCATCCTAATACGTAAATTCTTCATAGCTTTGTATATTGGACTCTGAATAGGATATCTATTGGCAAATAGTCAGGGGAAGGATCATGAAACATTGGAAGTTACATGTGCAGACTAATAGTCCTATCAATTTTAACTAATTGTTAGTTCGACAAGTTAACAGTTAACACTAATTATACTGATAGTAGGCTAATAGGTGAGAGAACATTGAATTTATGATGAATTATGAATATTATTTAATTGATAAAATACGCATAGACATTAATTGAAAAGAAAGATTTTCTCGGTGTCATATCAAAAGTTAGGAAATCAAAATGGTAGGATCGGTAGTATCATGATCGGTCTTGGCAAAAATTCAAATAGTTTCAGAGTTAACTCAATCCATGAATAATTGAAGATAATTGTTATATATATATAATTCTTAGTTGCGATCACATTGGTTACATCATATTAAATTTAAGAAATGGTTGTTGTTAGGTCATATTTAATTGTATATTAAATCAAGAAAGTCAAATATCAATTAACAAGTATGTAAGTCATTTTCTTTTCTCCTTCAAGTCTTAACTTACATATACGTCTAGCCAGGCTCTCTAAACATGTAATACTTTTGCATACCGATGGATATGCCATGTCTATTGTGGAATGCTACTATAGCAGAGATTTTCACCAATAGTAAAACTTCATCAAGGGATAGAATATTTGTAAATGTAAAGTTAAAATCCTAACTCTAAATTATCCCCTGACAGATAGTGTATGTCCTATACAGTTAATAAACTTTAAACATACTTGAACCTATGACTTTCATTTATATGTATTGCATCTTATCAATTCTCATTAAGTCTCTTTCTTTATTAGGTGTGGTGTCTTTCAATACGCCATGGGTTAGATGGCAACTGTGATGATTCAATTTATTCTACTTTCTATAGACAAATTCGAATCTACTTAACGCATCACATAAAAAGTACCCATATCATATATACACATATATAGCTTTATAAGGTAAAAGGAAAACCTTCACCACTTTGATGGTTAAGAGAGTATCTATTGCGGTCAATTGATATTTATACTAAACATGTGTAGTCAGGGGTATATTAAACTCTAATTCAATATTGGATTCATAGTCACCATGAAAGATATAGTAAGCCAAGCTTAGAATTAAACACATCTTTTCGAATAAGTATTGCGACAAGAATGAACCTTATTCAGTTCGGGGTCTCCTAACCATTCTCTCTCTTTTGAACTCCAATTTAGAGAGTGGCCGCAGACGAATTGACGAAAATAATATAAGTTCTCAAATTGGTTTTATAATGAATTTTAGAGATAAGATGTGGGAACCAAATTAATAAATTGAGGAAAACAGAAAGTCAAGAAAAGTTGCTTCCTATTTGTATAACTTGTGATATATATATAGGAATAGTGTTACCTATGTATTAATGATAATACATATCTAGTATAATAATTGATGTGACTATAAGGTGCTGTAAGTTTAATATGTTTGTTAATCGTGTTGTGATCATATTTTCGGATAAAATTAGCGATCTGTGTGTGGTACATGTTTGAAAATTGGAAAAAAGACTGGATAAGAGGAACTTAGTGTTACAAAAAAACTTGAAAATATATGAACAAGATGGTGTGTAACATTTTGGCTTGTATGTGATTTTTGTATGTCATGTTGTGTGTATTTACATATACATTTCGTATAATTAGTGTTATTGCTTTATACATATACATTCTGAAAGAAGGGGCCGACGGGAGCCGGTGGGGGGGGGGGAAGATGGTGTTACTATTTTATATATATAAGTTTTCGAAGAAAGGGGCTGGCGGGTGCCGGTGGGAGGGGAAAGACGTTGTTATTATTTTATATATATACATTTAATTGGAAGGGGCCAGTGGGAGCCGGTGGGAGGGGGAAGACAGTGTTATTGTTTTTATAATATACATTTCATAGGAAAGGGCCAGCGAGAGCCGGTAGGAGGGGAAGATGGTGTTATTGTTTTATGTACTTATATAATGTAGGAAAAGGGTCAAGCGAGAGCCGGTAGGAGGAGAAGATGGAGAATTTTTCAAACTTCTATTGTAGATTATATATGTACATGAATAATGTATATGATATAGTTCATTGAAATGACATGTGAATATTGTGACGTGTGATGTGATATGATAATATGGGAAGTATGATATGGTTATATGATATATAAATATATTTTATGATGCCTATGTTATCTAAATGCATAAACGATGTTTATAACATAACCATTATGGTTGGTGTATTATCTTGTGTGGAATACAAGATCGTGAGTAATACATGCTATGTTTACGTAAGATGAGTTCAAATAACTAAATAAAATTTGTTCTATAAACTCATAAATCTTATCATACAAAGAATGAAAATTTATGAAATGAAATGGGAATCTATGATCATAAGAGTCTGATCGTTCCCAAAGATTTTGGAGACCATTGTCTTGTTATTAAACCATGGGATGTCATTGATTTTCCTGCTTTACTTATTCTTCAATATTTTTTCTTATTATTTGAACATTCATACTTCTCATTGATATGTATACCATTTAATGATTCCTTCCTACTCCACTCACTGAGCTATCGAGCTCACTCCCCCTCAGACTGGTATATTGCAGGTTGCATTGAGACAATGGCCTGGTTTAAGCCGCGTGAAACTTATTTGAAAATCTAGTCTCCTTTTGTGTAATCTAATCATGTTGTATACTAGAGTAATTGTGCTTATAGATGGTATGTGTTGGATGTGGGATAGATGGTGTATCTTGTATATATGTGGAGAGTTGTTGTAGTATTTTCGTTTCAAGTCAACAATAGAGATAATTTTACTAGTTTATGATAACGGGATATGTATTTTCAATATGATGATCATGATAGGTCGGAATTATTTCATTACTGAATTATTTATGGATGTCGAGAGGGGTACTCTCGAGTTTATGTTATTACGCTTCCTCATAAGTAGGCGATATCAAACTGAAATATCTTTATGATTGTGTGGATGATTTTTGAGTTTAGTTATGTGTTTGGATTGAGAATAAGTAGGCTGATGTTAGACAAAATTATTTTGATTATATTGTATATCAGGTCAGATCAGTATTTACAATGGAGGTACTACCAAAATTTTCAAGGATTGAAAATGATTATGATGATCTATCAGTTTAAAAGAATATTTATGTTAATTGAGGATTTTAGAAAACTTAGACCATTATACAATGTGGGCGAGCCCCCATCTTTCAGGAGACTCCCCGAAGGGTTTGTCAAGGAGAAGACCTGTATAGGCTGCGGGCTAGATCAGGTAGCCATCAGGGTATATGCCACTATAGGCTGGCTCCGATTGTCCAACGTGGGCGGGTATTCATCTTTCAGGAGGCTCCCGAAGTGTCACTGTTGGAGTGAAGACCATTATAGGCTGTGGTCTGCTCGGGCGGCCATCAGGATATAATCAATTATAGGTTGGTTTTGAGCATCCAACACGGGCGACCCTCCATCTTTCAGGAGGCTCCCAAAGAGTTATTGTAAGAGTGAAGACTCTTATAGGCTGTGGGCTTGCTCGAACAACCATCAGGGTTTATAACATTATAGGCTGGCTCTAAGCATCCAACGTAGGCGAGCCTCCATCTTTTAGAGGCTCCCAGAAGAGTCGCTGTCTGGGTGAAGACCCGTATAGGCTGTGGGCCTATTCAGGCAACCAACAGTGTATATCTCATTATAGGCTGCTCCGAGCATCAAACGTGGGTCAACCTCCATCTTTAAGGAGGCTCCCCGAGGAGTTGCCATCTAGGTGAAGACCCGTGTAGGCTATGGGCTTACTCGAGCGACCATCAGGGTATCTCCCGTTATAGGCAAGCTCTGATAAAGTAAAGTGGGTGAGCCCCCATCTTTTAAAAGACTCCCTGAAGGGTCACTGTCAGGGTGAAGACCCATATAGGCAGTTGACCTTCTCGGGCATATCCCATTATAGGCTAGCTCCGAGTATCCAACATGGATGAGCCCCCATCTTTCAGGAGCCTCGCCGAAGGATTGTTATAAGAGTGAAGACCCTTATAGGCTGTTTTTATTATAGTCCTTAGGGTAGGATATTAGTAGGTTGTTGACTCACTCAGGTTGCCATCAGGGTGAAGTCCCGCATAGGCTGACTCTGAGCAGCTATTGTCGGTGAGTCCTCGTCTTTCAGGGGGCTCCCTGAGAGATAGCCGCATGAGCTATTTTTCTTGTAGCCATCAGCGTTGGACCCGTATAGGCTTGTTGACTAAATTGGGTGGCCATCAGGGTGAAGAACCGTATAGGCTGACTTCGTGCAGCCATTGTAGGTGAGTTTTCATCTTTCAGGGGGCTTCTTGAGGGATAATCGCATGGGCTATTTTCTCTTGTAACTTTTCGGGTAGGACCCGTGTAGGCTGTTGGCTCACTTGGATGGCCTCAGGATGAAGACTCGTATAGGTTAACTCTCGAGCAGCCATTGTGGGCGAGTCTCTGTCTTTCAGGGAGTTCCCCGAGGGATTGCAGCATGGGCTATTTTTCCCTTTTAGCCGTCAGGGTAAGACCTGTGCAGCTTGTTGACTCACACAGGTGGGCATCAAGGTAAAGACCCGTATAGGCTGACTCCGAGCAGCCATTATGGATGAGTCCTCGTCTTTCAAGGGTCTCCCCGAGGGATGGCCTCTTGGGCTATTTTTCCCTTATAACTGTCGGTGGTCTTCCTGTCCTGAATGGTGCAGAAGAGCCGGTGCTTTAGTCAACAGTTGAGGCCCTTGTTTCTCTAAACTCAGGATCTTCCTCCAAGTCGAGGATGAACCCGTACATGTAACCACATTGTACTAGGTCCTCGAGATGTCTTTTGAGGGCCCAACAATGCAGGGTGGTGTATCCTTGACTGCCGTGAAAAGAACAATTCCCTACTTTAAGGGAATCCATGTCATGTTTAGATGTCTTAGGGAGTTTCACCGTGGCTGATGCTTGATGATGTGAAGGATCTGGTCAATACACAGTTTCAGAGGGGTGAAGACTGAGGCATCCTCAGTCTTCACCGTTGTCTGAGAAGTGTTCTCCTTGTGAGTTGGGGCGTGAAGTCCCCTTGCACGCTTCCACGAGCTGTCTGCTTAAAGGCTCTCGGGGTCCCCATGCGGAGAGGTTACTTTGAAGCGCATTTTGTTTAGCTTGAAACATAGGTCGATTGGGCCGTTGGATGTTGGTTAATCTCAAGTGAGGTGTCTACATGAGTTTCCCTGGCGCCCAACTTTATAACTCATTGTTGTGTGATCGGTCACATATATTGCATACATATTGTCACATTACCATGCTTATAATCTAAATAAATCATATTAATAAGTTCTATTTTTCTTTATAAAATGCAGGCCCATTGCTAAAGGATACGAAAGAGAAACGAGCCCAAAAGCCATCAAATTCTGATTTAATTCAGAATAAATTTGAAATCAAGAAATCAAGGCAGATCTTGGCAAATCAGAGAGGTTGAAAATCAGTTGAAATGGATCTTCCCAAATAAAGTGGTTAAAGCCAACAATCAAAGATCATTTCGTCAAACCCAGGAGTTGAAACATGAATCCAGCAAGACAAAAGGACCAGAACTTAGTTTTAGTTTTTCTCTTTATTTTAAGTTTAGGCTCTTTGTTAGAAAGTATAGAAGTTGTATCTTTGTTTTATAATTTATAGTTCAGTGCAAAAACCAGTGAGAGGGAGGAATTGACTGATTGTAATCTGAAGATTGAAGTGACAGCAATAAAAGTATCAAGCTTTCTCTTCTTCCACTCCAATTCACGGGTATGTCTTGCTTTATTTACATGTATTATTTTTCATCTTCCATGAGTAGCTAATTTCATTTTCTGGACTCACTATTGTTCCTCTCTCCGATCCCTCTTCTTTTTGAATGGTTTGATATAAACACCCAATGAATCATTTACATGCCTAAACTAAGCCTTTCTTGTTGAAAGTGTTCTTGAAGGCACATGAGGATGGGTTTGAATTTTTAAACTTCTATTTCTTTTAAAAATGTCTCTTGAACTTATTTTTATCTCATACTTGAACTACTTGATGATTTAATATTCAATTCAAGACGATTTCTTAAAGAAAAGAGTTAACTTTCCAAACTATCTTATGTGCTTTGCTTAAAACTTTCTAAACTCAATCTTATATTTTTGCCTATGATCAAGTTGAGGCACTAAGGATTTCAAGAGAAAAACACATCGTTGAGTAGTGAGATAGTGAGCCCAGATCTTCTTCGTATATTAAAAAACAAAAAATCACTCTTCATGCTTTATAAAAAATCACCTTTTCCAAAGCCTTCTCTAAATTTGCAGTTTTTCTTTTAATAACTTTCTTTCTCTCCATTCTCTTTTCAACATAAAAGAAAAGACACCAACTCCATTCTTTGTCACTTAACAAAAACACCGAAAAGCTTCTATTGCATTCCTCCTCGTGGACACGACCCGTTAGCCTAAAGCTACACGGTAATTCTTTTCACTTTCATTTTTTCAATGAATTTTTGGCGCCGTTGCCGGGAGGGAACGTGTAATTGTTTTTTAACAAGTTTGGTGTCTTTTTTCAGGAGCGTCAAGATTCAAATTTGGCATTCAAGCTTTACAAGAGAAGACTTGCTATTTTATGCCGTACTCTCGAAAGTAGGAAACAAAATTTCAAGAAATTGCAAGTGCAAAAGTTGAAATTTTTGTTGGACTACTAAAACTCTTTTTTGCAGGACATATTGCTTGCAAAAATAAAGTTTTTGTGTGTTATTATTTTTGCTATATCTGCTATTCACAATCTCTGTTTTAATCCAATAGTAATCTGAGTGACTGTTAATTTCTTAAAAAAACGTTTAGACTTGCATTCTAGGCATTTGTCTAATTGCGTTTATTTCACAATTACTGTTGAAGATAGTTGGCGACAAGGTACGTATGCATAGCATATAGTTTAGTCAACATTCTTGGGTGATATTTGCTTTTGAATGTTACTTTTCTATATCTTGCACACTTTGCACAATCAATTCGAAGGGCAAAAACCAAATCAAGATAAGGTGGGGAAGTCATTACTCTTCCTTAGCCCACAAACCATCTCCAAGCACGCACACCTAAGCCTAATAAAATCTGATAGACATTGGCCTTAGGGACATCTCGAACTCACTAGGAAATTATCCTAAGGGGAAGGTGTTAGAATTTGACTCCTGCCAAATCAGTGTTTAGTAAAGGGATTGAGGGGCGAAACCCTAAAGGCTGGTGGTTTGGCTTAATTAGGCCGTCGCTTTTGCGTGGATACCTCCCACCAATCTTGTCCTGACCTTGCTGATTAGCTTGTGGCCAAAGTCTGCATTATACCTCCTATGGACAATCAACCAGTTAGGAGTTGTCTAGGTCAAGGGTACCTTAGACTAGACTTGGTTGATTACTCTTGTTGACTATTGGTGAACTTGTTTGTGATTGTGTTTGTGTATGCAAGTGTGGTCAATAGTCCCTAATTCATCTAGGTTGACTAGAAACACTCACCACCCAAGTTTGAACCAAGACCAGATCCGGTTATGGCTCAACCGACATCTTTGCAGGATAGGTTCTATCCCATTAGAACCTCACTTTCATCTTGCATCCAACTTCCATCGGTGGGTGAATACAATTTTGAGCTCAAGCCTCAATTCATCAACAGACTCCCCATGTTTCATGGCTTAGAGTCCGAAGATGCCTATTTCTTCATAAGAGAATTTGATGAAGTATGTCTAATGATGAAAATCTCACGCCTTGTGGATGACGCTATTAGGTTGAGATTTGTCCCTTTCGCTCTTATGGACTTAGCCAAGAAATGGCTTTACAGCTTAGCGGTCGGCTCTATCACATCTGGATGGTTTCATCAAGGTCTTCTTGAAGAAATTCTATCCAATTTATAAGACCGCTCTCATTAGGAAGAACATCATGCAATTCAAGCAAGAACCTAGTGAACCGTTTTGGATGTACTTTGAAGGCTTTAAGGACCTCCTTGTCCAATGTCCTCATCATGGAATAGAGAAATAGCGACAATGCCAAATTCTTTGTAACGGTTTAGACTATTCTACCAAGACCTCTTAGAAAGTATGTGCCAAGGAGGATTCTTGCAGAAGGATGAAAATGAAGGATGGGATTTATATGAGAATCTAGCTAAAAAGACCATGCAATGGGAACCTACAAGTGAAACCTCAAGGAACTCAAACTCCATCTCTTCAAAAGGAGGTCTCCGTTCTATTTAATCATCCATAGCTAATGAGGCTAAGTTAGCTAACCTAGCGAGAAGACTAGAAGCTTTAGAAGCTAAGGAACCAAGTCCAGTCAATCAAGTCAGCCCAAACTAATTTCCAACTCCGGGCTGTACTTACTGTCAAGTCATGAATCATGTATTTGATGAGTGTCCTGTGTTTCAGGCTCTGCAACAATACCCTGAACTGATGAATGCGGCCTTTTCAAGGCCGAACAATAATCCTTACGCACCAACATACAATCCGGGCTGGAGAAATCACCCGAATTTCTCATGGAGCCAAAATAACAATGACCACTCACAGTCAAATCATGCAAGCCACTTCCATCACAATAATTCTTCAAATCATCAACCCAACTTTTTCAATTTCCACAATAATTCTCCCAACCATCCACCTAACTTTTCAAACTATCAACAAAACTTTCCCAACCAAGCTCCACAATCTTCCTTCCAGAATCCTCAACTAGAAAGGAGAATGACTGACTTTGAGAGAAACATGGAAAGATACATGAAGAACCAAGATTCTCTCAAGCAAACTATACAGAGGCTAGAGGTTCAACTAAGCCAATTAGCCACTTCACAGAATGAGAGACAAAAGGGTAGCTTGCCTAGTCAGCCAATAATGAATCCTAGGAATTCTCAACAAGCTCATTTGGCTGAGGATCAATCAATGAATCAACGTAATGTTGTTCAAACATTGAGGTCGGGAAAAAAAGTTGATAATCAAGTGTCAATACCATCTAATCCCATTCAGCACAACCAAAATCAAGCATCCACCTCATCTAATCCCAATCCTTCCAAATCTGACGAATCTAAAAAGATAAGTCAACCAGTCAGATGCACCAGCCTATAGTACCATTTCTTAATAGGCTGAAAAACAACAAGCAAAATCACACATGGATAAGATAATTGAGATCTTCAATCAAGTAAAGATAAATGTGCTACTTCTTGATGTCATCCAATAAGTCCCATCCTATACTAAGTTTCTTAAGGACATGTGCACCAAGAAGAGAAAGACTAATGTACCCAAAAAGGTCTTCTTAGCCACTAACATTAGTGAGTACTGTAGGGTCCGATCCCTGTCAAGTACAAGGATCCAGGTTGTCCCACCATTGCCTGCACCATAGGACAAGCCAAGATTAGTCGTGCACTTCTTGATTTGGGGGCAAGTATTAACTTGCTTCCATTCTTAGTTTATCAACAACTCAGGTGGGCGATCTTAGTCCAACTCGAGTCACTATCCAACTGGCTGACCGTTCAGTAAAAGTTCCAAAAAGGGAGATTAATGATGTCTTATTCGGGTTAGGGAGTTTATTTACCCTGTTGATTTCATAGTTCTAGAGACACAACCTGTGTCCAATCCTAGGGCTCAAACTCCGTTATCCTAGGGTGACCATTCCTTGCTACTGCCAATGTCATCATCAATTGTAGGAATAGGTCCATGAGGTTAACCTTGGGGACATGACTAGAGAAGTCCATATCTTCAACCTAGGAAAACAAACCCGTGATGTTGAGGACCAAACATTTGAAGTCAACCTCCTTGAGAACTTAACAAGTGAACATAGAAAGAATTGGAACTAGAAACTGAGTGTGACTTCACGTTAGAGTCTGACAACTTTAATCTTGATCAGGTGTTGAGTCAGCTGTGAATTGGTCTCGAACCCTATTTCACCAAATATGGAGCCAACAAATTTGACTAATCCTTCCAGTGGGCCTTCCTCTTCCTTAGAATTGAAAGCCTTACCTGCGCATCTCAAGTACGTCTATCTAGGCGAACAAGAGACCTTTCCTGTCATCATTGTCTCCCATTTAAATGACGGAGAAGAAGAAGATCTTAAAGCAATTCTAAGAAAATATAAGGAAGCCATTGGTTGACTATGACTGATATAAACGGATTGAGTCTAACATAGTTCAACATCACATTCATCTCAATAAAGATGCAACACCTAAAAGAGACCCGCAGCGTAGGTTAAACCCTATAATGCAAGAGGTTGTTCATGCTGAAATTGTGAAACTCTTAGACAATAGGATAATCTATCTCATTTCTGATAGCTAATGGGTCAGTGTCCATGCAGTTCCAAAGAAATCCGGTTTCACCGTAGTGGAAAGAGAACAAAGAGTTGGTCTAAACTCGACTTCCCACGAAGCTCCGAGTTTGCATTGACTATAGGAAGCTTAATGCTGCAACTCGTAAGGACCATTTTTCACTTTCTTCATTGATCAAATGCTTGAACGTTTGGCGGGCCACGAGTATTACTGTTTCTTGGATGGTTACTTGGGGTATAATCAGATTCCTATTGCTCCTGAGGACCAAGAAAAGATTACATTCACATGTCCATTTGGGACATTTGCTTATCGTCGAATGCCTTTCGGCTTATGCAATGCCCCAGTAACGTTTTAACGTTGCATGTTGAGTCTTTTTTCTGATATGGTAGAATGATTCTTAGAAATTTTCATGGATGTTTTCTTCATCTATGGAGATTCGTTCACTCAATGTCCCCACCATTTAGAACTTATCCTCCAACATTGTGCTGAGAAAAATTTGACACTGAACTGGGAGAAATGCCACTTCAAGGTGAAACATGGAATTGTCTTGGGTCATGAAATATCCAAGAAAGGAATTGAAGTGGATAGAGCCAAAATTGAGGTTATTGCAAAGCTTCCCATGCCAAAATGCGTGAAGGATATTAGATCTTTCTTAGGACACGCCAATTTTTACCGAAGATTTATCAAGGATTTTAGCAAAATTGCTAGGCCCTTGACTAATCTGTTAGCTAAGGACGTGTCCTTCACTTTCGATGCTGAATTTATGAATTCTTGGAAGAAGCTTAAGAGAGAGCTTATTTCTGCACCAATCATATCTGCACCGGATTGGTCTAAGCCATTCGAAATCATGTGCTATGCTTCTGATTTTGCCATAAGCGTTGTCCTAGGACAACGCATTAATAACAAGCACCACGTGATTTACTACTCTAATAGGACTCTCAACGATGCTCAATTGAACTACACTACTACTGAGAAGGAATTCTTGGCAGTAGTTTTGCCTTAGAGAAATTTCCTCCCTACCTACTAGGGTCCAAAACCACCATTTTCACCGATCATTCTGCGCTTAGGTACCTCATGATGAAGAAAGATGCCAACGCCTGCCTCATTCGTGGATCCTCCTTCTTCAAGAATTCGATCTCGAGATTCGAAACAAGAAAAGCGTAGAAAATGTCATTGCTACCCATCTCTCACGAATCCCTAATTCTCCATGCAGCAAATTACCATAAATGAGGATTTTTTGATGAAAATCTCTTAGCTATCTTTAGGGAACCTTGGTTTGCTGATATAGTGAATTACTTAGTCCAAACCAAACTCCGTCTCATTGGTCCAAAAATGATATATACAGGTTCTTATCCCAAGTCTAGTATTTCTTTTGTGGGGAACCATATCTTTTTAACTACTGTTCTGACCAAATTATTAGAAGATGAATTCCCGATGAGGAGGTTAAGAGTGTTCTATCCTTTTGTCACGAACTTGCATGCGGTGGACACTTTGGTCCCCGCAAGACTGCTGAAAAAGTGCTACAAAGTGGCTCTATTGGCCCACTTTATTCAAAGATGCTTATGAATTTTGCAAGACGTGCCCTAGATGCCAGATGGTAGGAAGGATCTCAAAACGAGATATGATGCCCCTTAACCCAATTCTAGAAATAGAGCTCTTTGATGTTTGGGGCATCGACTTTATGGGTCCATTTCCTAATTCATTTGGAAACCATACATATTGGTTGCTGTGGACTATGTGTCCAAGTGGGTAGAGGCCATTACTAGTAGAACTAATGATAACAAAGTTGTCATAAAGTTTTTGAAAGAGAACATTTTCTCACCCTTCGGAACCCGTCGTGCTATCATCAGTGATAATGACACTCACTTTTGCAATAGATCCTTTGAAGCTCTTATGCGAAAGTATGCCATAACTCACAAGTTGTCCACACCTTATCATCCTCAAACCAGTGGGCAGATTGAGGTTTCCAATAAACAAGTCAAGCTTATCTTGGAGAAGACTATGAACCAAAACTGGAAAGATTGGTCCACCAAACTTATAGATGCCTATGGGCCTACAAGACCGCTTTCAAACGGATTCTAGGGATGTCTCCTTATAGGTTAGTCTATGGTAAATCTTGTCACCTATCTGTTGAGTTAGAGCATCGGGCCTTATGGGCAATCAAGCAGTTGAATTTCGACTTGACTAAGGCAGGTGACCTTCGGAAATTACAAATTTCCGAATTAGAGGAGTTAAGAAATGAGGCCTATGAAAATGCTAAAATCACTAAAGATAGAGTTAAGATTTTTCATGATAAATACATTATAATAAAAAACCTTTGTCTCTGGACAAAAAGTCTTACTCTATAATTCTAGGCTTCATCTTTTTTCAGGAAAATTAAAATCAAGATGGACTGGGCCATTCGTTGTAAAAACCGTGTTTCCACACGGTGCTGTAGAGATCAGTGACACCAAGAATGGAAATGACTTTAAGATAAATTGTCAACGTCTTAAACCTTTCTTGGAGTCAGTGCCGGTAAATGAAACGGCCATGGTCTTTTTGACCGAGTGTATCGATAACTTCCCTTTTCCATTTATTTTATACATCTATACATTTCTTTCATACATTGGGGACAATGCATGAGATAAGTGTGGGGGGAGGACTCTAACATGACTAATATAACTAAAAAAAAAAGAAAACAAAGAAACAAATATATATATATATAAACTTTTTGAAGGTAAGAACAATATTTTGATATATTATTTGTAAGGAATTATGTCAATTTTAAGGAATAGGAAAATCATAATTAGGATTTCTTATACTTAGTCAAAATAAGATAACTTGTTTGATTTTCAGGGTTAGGAAGAAAATTAATGAAAGTAATTTAGTCTTGATCTTTACCTTGAATAAATATGCAAACTTTATACACTTACACACTTAGGGTTCAAAGACAAAAAATTCTTATGCCGAATATATATATATATATATAATATATATATATATATATATATATATATATATGCAAATTTAATTATTGATTAGCTAGGTGCTTTGGCCTAAGCAAGCCTTGGTATTTATGCAAAAGATAATTAGATAAGTTTAAAAAATATATATATAAATCCTCTGATTAAGCTAGGTATTTGTGCCTCTTGAAACATAAGTATTCACGCCTAAAAGGGGTACATTTTATAAATAAAAACCCTTAGTTTCGTGGCCTTGTCTGCTCGAGTGTTTAAGTCTTAAGGGTGTTTCTCACCTGGTGCCCTAAAACTGTCCAGTTTGGGTGTCACCGACTAAAGGCTCTTTACATGGGCAGATTAGAAAGCCTAATGAAATTGAGAAATAAATCACCAAAAATAAATATAAATAAGGCATAGGAGTTTAATGTAAAGAACCCTTAGTCAAACTTCACAGTCACGATGGTGCATATGACTCAGGGTAAAGTAATAGATAAGATGAGAATGCAATTTGACTCCTTACTTTGATTGATGACATATTTTGAATAGAGAAAGTTTAGGAATGAAAATTTTGATATTCCTATAACTTATAGATTACTTAAACTCTCACAAATATACTTCAAATAATTTCTCTTTTTAAAATGCTTTTCGAAAATACTAACTTTTTTCTTTTTCTTATGGATTTTGTGGGTGCAATCCACTGAAAACCCTCACGAGACAAAACTCGTCATCTAGGGGGAACCTAGAGGTTAACGGCTTGTTGCACATGCTCAGTGCAATCGGAGTGACCTGCGAAAGGTCTAATAATTGATTAGAATAGTTTTGATGTTTTGCTCGAGGGCGAGCAAAAGATAAGTGTGGGGGCGTGATCGGTCATATATATTGCATACATATTGTCACATTATCTTGCTTATTATCTAAATAAATCATATTAATAAGTCCTATTTTTCTTTATAAAATACAGGCCATTGCTAAAGGATAGGAAAGAGAAAACGAGCCCAAAAGCCCATCAAATTCTGATTTAATTCAGAATAAATTCGAAATCAAGAAATCAGAGCAGATCTTGGCAAATCAGAGAGGTAGAAAAACCGGTTGAATGGATCTTCCCAAATCAAGTGGTTAAAGCTAACAATCAAAGATCATTTCGTCAAATGCAGGATTGAAACAGTGAATCCAGTAAGACAAAAGGGAGTCTAAACCCACGCCAACTGCATCTCCACCAGGATGTGGCCACTTGGCCACATCCTGGCTGCGGATCCGCGGCCAAAGCCGCGGATCCGCGGCTTGTTGGTGGAGATAAGGGGCGTTTGATCCCTTATCTCCTCACTCCTCTCCCTCTGGGGTTTGCCTATAAAAGGCAGGGTTTTGTATAGAAAAAGGGACCAGAACTTAGTTTTAGTTTTTCTTTTTATTTTTAAGGTTAGGCCATTTGTTAGATAGTATAAAAGTTATATCTTTATTTTATAATTTGTAGTTCAGTGCAAATACCAGTGATGATTGAGAGGAATTGAGTGATTGTAATCTGAAAATTAAAGTGACAGCAATAAAAGGATCAAGCTTCTCTTCTTACACTCCAATTCACGGGTATGTCTTGCTTTATTTACATGTATTGTTTTCATCTTCCGTGAGTAGCTAATTCATTTTCTCGGCTCACTATTGTTCCTCTCTCTGATCCCTCTTCTTTTTGAATGGTTTGATGAAAATACCAAATGAATCATTTGCATGCCTAAACTAAGCCTTTCTTGTTGAAAGTGTTCTTGAAGGTACATGAGGATGGGTTTGGATTTTTAAACTTCTACTTCTTTAAAAATGTCTCTTAAACTTGTTTTTATCTCATACTTGAACTACTGATGATTTAACACATTCAATTCGAAGACGATTTCTTAAAGAAAAGAGTTAACTTTTCTAAACTATCTTATGTGCTTTGCTTAAAACATTTTAAACTCAATCTTATATTTTCCTATGACCAAGTTGAGGCACTAAGGATTTCAAGAGAAGACCACGTCGTTGAGTAGTGAGATAGTGAGCCCAGATCTTCTTGTATATTAAAAAACAACACAATCACTCTTCAAGGTTTATAAAAAATCACCTTTTTCAAAGCCTTCTCTAAATTTGCAGTTTTCTTTAATCACTTTCTTTCTCTCCATTCTCTTTTTCAATTAAAAGAAAAGACACCAACTCCATTCTTTGTCACTTAACAAAAACACCGAAAAGCTTCTATCGCATTCCTTCTCGTGGACAAGACCGTTAGCCCAAAGCTACACGGTAATTCTTTTCACTTTAATATTTTCAATCATTGTGCTTCTCAAAAAATCTTTATCTATATGAGCAACGATGGTTGACATACGTCATGGCCTGTCGGTCACGTTCTGCGGTATCGCATGGATGACGACTAGTTCTCTCTCGCGATCAGCCTTGGCCCGCTGTTCTCCCAATCGTCATCGTAGATTGATCACCATCTGGACAAGAGGCCCACGGGAGATGACCGACAGATCGATTTCGTCGGGAGCATGGGCGTCATGACGGGTCGCATTCTTGTGCGCCATAATTGTTTGCGAGGGTAATTTTGTGAAAGGGTTAGGGCATTGGATTGGAAGATATCAAGAGTATGGTCTAAAGTATCTCAATGAAAGCACCACATTATGTGAGTAATCCTAAAGAATCAGTCCATGCACCAAAGTAATGGAGTGGATATAATCAAACATAGAAAATCACCGCAAACGCGCAAATTATACGTGGATAACCCGAATGGAAAAAACCACAGAGAGGGAAGAGAGATTCCACTATGTCAATGGTGATTACGGTTAGGGGTTCTCTCGTGTGCTAGGGTTTCTGGATACAATTGACCATTCCTTCCACATTTGAAGAGATCTAGTATTATACATAAGTGTTTGTTTAGATAAGGCTGCGGAGTCAAGCTCAGTTTAAACACCTAACAGTCTATCACATAGGCAGTTAAAGTTGAACATCCAGGTTTGAATTGATTGGGTGAGAGTCCTTCTTTATCTAGATGTTTGTGTCCAGCTGATGGTGCGATTGGTCTGTTCCCGAGCTGTAACTGCAGAGTTCAAATGGGATTCAGTTTATAGATAGGGATGCTTGTAACTGACTATCTATTTCTTCTAACCATCTGAATGCTCAAAATTTGAATCAAATAAGGACTCCCGCTTGGAGGTTCTGGAAGCGGCCACATGTCGCATGCCTATTTAGTGCTGGATTGACATGTGACGTGAACTCGAGGAGGTTAGAAACTGACCACTACAACTAGGATCATGACACATGTCCCATCTAATCAGAAACTCACGAAGACAGATAATAGGGTACTCCAAATAGAGTTTCTCCTGAGAAACATCCCCCAGTTGTTCCTGAGGACACACCCTCCATCTAAGAAATCAATGACCCCGAGGACACTCATCCTTCCGAAGAATCTACTGCCCCAGGGACACTCTCCTTCTGAGAGCATCACCGCTGCGAGATCAATTCTTTCTGCCCCGAGCAAGATGGCCGCAACAACGATCTCATTGATATCCTCCTACATTCATAGGGTCCATTACGTCACCAGGTCTCTCACATTTCAAATGTTGCAACAACTCCTACCTCAACACAAATATTACAGAAGGTAGCAGAAATCACTCCCATAATCAAGGGCATAATCCAAGACATTATAAAAGAATAGTAACATGCAGATCATGCAGTTATTGAAATCCGCATTAGTCAAATTGGCAATGAATACTCTCTGTGTATATATACACTGGGGGATCAATGAAAAAAAGGTGGGCTGATACTACCAACACTTCCCCACAAGGATCAGTGATTGAGTTTAGACCCGCACAAAAATATAAAAGTTTAGAAATGGTGCAAGGTTCACAATATTATAGCTATAGCGAGTGGTTATGCGAGTTGTGATCCACAAGAAGGACTTGCGATGGAAGCGTGTTATAAGCTCTTCTTTAAGTTACTAAATTGGTTAAAAGTTCTTCTTTGTTCTTAAGGGGAAAAAAATAAGCTATGTTAATTTGTTATAGTGGAAGATAGAAGAAGATGGTGATTTGAAAAGTGGAAAACCTAGTTAAAGGAAGAAATAAAATGAGTAAAGAAAGAGAGTTGTGAATGGAATTGTGTTCTACCCTAAGAAATCAAAAGAAGGAAGGAAAGAAAGCTTGCTTACTTCTTTTAACGATAACTTACCTTGGATTTTTTGCAGGTTTACCTAGATTCAAAGGCAATCAGCGCATAGCCCATAAGATTGAACTCAATTCTCCATCCACATTACATCATCAAGAGCTTCGATGAGCAAGCATAAAATGATACAGATTTTAAGAAGGAATTTATCGTCATGAGCTATCGGTGGTACTCGCAAAGGCAAGGAAATACAAATGCTATAAGACTCACTTGGATTGTTATCAAAACTAAAAAGAAGACAAGTAGAAGAAGAAGAAAAAAGAACATAAACAAGTTACCTTTGATCATATAGATAACGATAAAAGAAAGAAGGAAGGTTAAATCAGTGTCACTCACAACATAAATCTCTCTCTCTCTCTTACTTACATGAATCTTAATCTAACTTATGTTTACAATGAATGAGAATTATATTAAAATAAAATAAAATTATGCACTAAACTAGAATGAAAACTAGCCTAAGAATCTATCTCTGCCTAATCGTCCTCTGTGGCCTCTGAATTTTTGAGGTATTTATAGAAAAATGGAAAGGGGGACTACGTCTGAAGATAGAGGAAGCAAATGTTCTCCAGATACTTTTGTATTGTTGCGGATCCGCAAGGATTGCGCAGATCCACGATAATTCTATGGCCAGATGGCCAGATCTCGAGGGAGGCTGAATTGGATTTTCTGTTTGCATGTATTATCCTCTTGATTTCTCCGTTTGAGGTCTGGATTTGACGATATCCACCTTAATCTTTAAGCTAACCAAATGGATCTATATAAATTTGAATTTAACTGATTTTTATTTGGTGTTATCTCTCTGATTTGCTCTAATCTTCAGCTAAACATTTGTCCCAATTCTTGATTTTTATTTAATTTGAATTTCAGTGGGCTTTTGGGCTTGTTTTCTCTTCTATTTCCTTTAGTAAAGGACTGCACAAATTAAATGATAAAAATGATTAAACAAAGGAGTTTATTTAAGATAAAATATGAGAATGTGACAATGAATATGCAATATTAGTGACCAATCTCACCCCCTCTCCTGTCTTTTGCTTGTTTTCGAGCTAAACAAATAAAAAGTAAAACAAGGCTAACCTAGTCTAACTCACTTTCATAGGAATCAGGGTTGCACTTAGTATGTGCAACAAGCCATTAAACTTCTAGGTTACCCCAGAGGACGAGTTTTGTCTCGTGAGGATTTTCAGTTGATTACACCCATAAAATCCATAGAAAAAGAAACAAAATGTTAGTATTTTGAAAAAGCATTTTAGAAAAGAGAGAAAATAATTTAAAGTATTTTTACAAGAATTGAGCAATCTATATGTTATGGGAATACCAAACTTTTCATTCCTAAGCTTAGTCTCTATTCAAAAACTTATTATCAATCAAGATAAGAAGTGAAACTGTATTTCTCATCTAGTCTATTATTAACCCTAAGTCATATGCACCTTTGTGACAGTGAAATTTTGACTCAGAATTCTTCAACTCTAACTCTTATGTCGTATTTTGTCATATTTTTTGTGGTGTTGTCCCTTAGTTCTATTAGGCTTTCTAATCTGCCCATATACAAGTCTTAGATCAGTGACTAATAGTTCAGCAAAAGTGCATATTTTTAGTCACATTTTCATATTATTTTTATAAAGCACTACTATTTAATCACTTTATTGTTTAGTAATGTGCAGGCCTCTATAATTAAAAAAGATAAAAAAAAAAGAGACAAAAGAAGCCCACAAGTTACACAAGCTAAAGAGAAGCTCAAGAGCACATCAAGCCCAAGTTAATTCAGAAATTATCCTATCCTAATTCAGAGATAAAAGAAAAAGTCAATTTAAATTAAGTTGCTTGATCCCCAAGTAAAGATAAAGAGAGAACTCAAGTTTAAAATTTAGATTTATAGATAATTTATTTTCTAAGTTATTTAGGAAACAAGGTTATTTTAAATTCTAGAGTTTAGATGAAGATTCTAAGGATAAATCTACACATGGATGGACGAGATGAAGCTACGCGCCAAAGTGCATACCCTGATCCCCTATCTTTCCGCGTTTTCCCTGAAAAGCCACAGAAATGTGGCTTTCCTGAGGACTGGCCCTGTCAGTTTGGGGTAAGAGTTCTACAGGAGCTCTACTTCTAAGATCTCCTATAAAACCCCTTAAGAGCAATAAAGGAGGGTATCTCATAAAATCAAGTTTAGAGTTTTCTTTAGATCATCTTTTCTTTCTGAATTTCCATTGTATTTTCTAATTTTTACTTTGAAGAAGATTTACAAAAGAGAAGAAGGCTTTTGTACTGAATCAGTGACAATTCAATAAAAGTTCTTATTTTCTTTCATTTCTCTTTTCTTCTTTAATTTTTGTTCTTCATTCTAGTTTACTTTCTTTTATGCATCCTTTAAATACCATGCCTAGTTTAATAATGAACATTAGTAACTAATTACCCTCGTAGCTTGCTAATCTCTTTACTAACTACGCCTAGTTCTATAAGATGAATTGATGAACTCTATGCCTGTTTGAAACTCTAGGGATAAGTTAATGATTGAAGATTAGCGATGAATTAAGTTAAGCTAGTTTTAAATACAATTTAATGGTTATTCTTGGTTTACGCTTAGATACTTAGATAGCTTAATGTTAAGTCTAAAGTAACTTTTCTTATGCTATACTTAGAGAATTTGATAGACTAATGTTTAATTTTATCTAGTGTACTTTAATTAGGGTTTGCTTTCTATATTACTTTTCATACTGGAATTTGAAGTAACACTCTAGGTTTAATATTTTTAGGTTCAATATGATATTTATCTTCATAGACTAGTGCTTAGCTTTGGTTGATGATTAGTGTGTTATGATCTCTCTTTTAATTAAATCAACTCTTTTATAATCATGGTAACACCCCGCTCCGAAATACATACTTAGTTGCTATTCAGATTTTTCAATTGTATTTTTTGATTTACTTTATGTATTTATTTTGTATATGAATTATTTTATGATCGTTTTCCTTTGGATCCAGATTCGGAGGCTCAAAGTCAACACTAGTCTGAACCGGGACGATCTTAGGTATTACTTGATTTGGTCTTTCTGGTATTTAGATTTGATCAATTTTAGTTTCAAATATCATTTTCCAATATTTTATATTTTCTATGATTTTTTGGGATTTTTCAAAATTAAATTAAAAATCTTCAAAAACCAGTGTCGACCAGTACCGCTGCTCGATTCTCGGGTTTTAATTTACAAACAGAGTTTAATTTCTAGAAACGGCTTTTACATTATTTCTTAAAATTATATTTTTTATCTAAATACTTTTTTCTGT